>CAXKVI010000007.1:1631780-2036867 GCA_964058755.1 Campiglossa producta
ACCACGTGGAGGCTCCACCCCCACTTGGAGGAGGAGGGTGCATGCACCTACGAGTCGACGGTTTGAGGTAGCGCTGGTGTGTGCAAGGCGCGAACACCCCCATAAAAGACACCCAATTTACTCCCTAAAACAGTACTAAAAGCTTTCAAGTTTCTTTCATGCTAGAAGAATTTGAAAAGAATTTACATTAAATATTATTGTAATCTAATACATAAAATGAGTGGAAAAAGCTTATCCGCGTCTAAGAAATATGAGAATTTGGGAAAATTCAAGTTAAAATATAAATAAAAAATAGAATAAAAAAATATTTTTTAATTTAAAATGTTTTTAAAATTAACTAAAAACTGGAAAATAATTTCCCCTCTGCCTACATAGATTCTTCACCACGTAAAGCTTATCTGGAACATTTGTGAGTGTGAATTCTTATAGGTTTTAAACAAGGTCTGAAACCGATTAAAATAACGTTCCGGTTTCGGTTTCGGTTTTTGCAACGTGTTTCGGTTTCGGTTCCGGTTTCGTTCTACAAAATTTATTTCGGTTTCGGTTACGGTTTCGTTCCGGTTTCGGTTTTTGCAACGTGTTTCGGTTTCGGTTCCGGTTTCGTTCTACAAAATTTATTTCGGTTTCGGTTACGGTTTCGTTCCGGTTTCGGTTTCCAAATAAAAACACGAAAAACAAATTTTACTACTAAAATACTCAAGTACCTATGTAGCTACGAAATAGGTCTGAATTTTCATAACTTTTTTCCTGCGGCCATGATGGGATTTCTCCAATATAATAATACATTTATTAACGCTATGCATGGATGAAATTTCTGCAAAACAAATTCCTAAAGTTAACTCTACTTTTTTATTAAAAATGGAAGCCAAATGAAATGTATAAATCGTTAAAAACATTAAAATTAGTGGCGCTTTCTGAGACAAGCCTGAACATTTCTTTTACAGATCTCGTAAATTTGTTTCGATCGCTTCATTCAACTATAGTCAAACTTCCTCTTTCAGAATTTTGAAAAACGTGGCTCGACAATCTTCCATGAAAACTTTCAGGGTACCTGTTTGTAAAAGGAACTACCTATTGAGAAAATTCAAAACCGTTTGGAACCGGTTCCGGCTTTTGAAACGTTCGGTTTCGGTCTTTTCCAGATCAAAATAACGGTTACGGTTTCGGTTTCGGTTTTGAAAAATTAATCGGTTTTAATCGGTTACGGTTACGGTTTCGGTTTCGGTTTCAGTCCTTGGTTTTAAATAGTACTTGGGCTTTGAAATGTATAAAAACATTGGCGCACGCTAAAGATGGTTCGCATTAATTTCAAACAATCTTATTACCGATATGAGCTTTTCTAAAAAAAAAGCATCTTTTCACGATATAGCAAGCGCCAAATGTTTTTTATACATTTCAAACTCCAAGTACTATTTAATACACAAATGTTCCAGATAAGATTTACGTGGTGAAGAATCTATCTAGGCAGAGGGGAAATTATTTTCCAGTTTTTAGTTCATTTTAAAAACATTTTAAATTAAAAAATATTTTTTTATTCTATATTTATTTTATACTTTTTAGTTGTGAGTCTGTGAAAATTTCTAAGATTGTAATTGGATATTCTGTGTCATATTAGTGGTACTCATGTAACCACATAACTTAACAAAAGCGTAAATATATACATTTAACAGCTCAATAGTAATTCCGGTCAATTTTTAAATAATTTTTTGGTGTTAGGTAGGCTATTTGACCTATTGTGGTTATCAATGCAAATAAAACTATTTTATTTCATTGTTACGGCTCAACGTTTCGCTAGTCATCCTAGCATCATCAGAAGCGATATCTATATTTAACAACAAAAATTACATATATTAAATTAGATTTAAGTTGCAAGCGATGGAAGTAAAAGGGTGATCACAGTTACATATAACAAAAACAAAAACTGAAAACTAAACAATCACACTTACATTAGTTGTATTAATAACTAACAAATTAACTAAAAAATTTCTTTGGTACCGCACGCATTGGGTATCATTGTCGTACTAAAGTTATTATAAGCATAACAAATACGCGGAGGCATTGTCAGCTGTGTCTTCCTTTTTGTTTATTGTGTTTTCTCTTTGTTGTAATATACGTAAGCTTTCTAATGTGTATCTGGCTCTCCCTCGTTTGTTTTTATCCAATATTTTTGTGTTTGCCAGATCAGCTGTATGTCCACTAGTTGTTGTGTGTTGTGATAAGGCAGTGTTGTTTTTGTTCTTGAGAATGTCAGCTTCGTGCTCTTTTAGTCTCACATTCAATTCACGTTTCGTTGTACCAATGTACTGTTTGTTGCATTTCTCGTTGTCTTTCCCTTTAAAAGTTATTTCATATACCACGTTATTTTGTTGTAGAGGTTCGATTGGGCTCTTTGTTTGTGTGAAAATATTAGATAGAGTGTGGTTAGATTTATATGCGAGAGAAATGTTGTCTTTGTTTTTTAGTATATTTTTTCGGATATTTTGTGAGAATTTTGGAATATATGTAACGCTGAAAAATTGCTTGGTTTTATTTTCTGCTTCTAATATTGGTGTTAGATGTTGGTTTTGGTTGGTTTTCATGGTTTGTTGTTGTATTAGACTTGCTATTGTGCTAATAGGGTAGTTGTTGTTTTTTAGTGTTTGGGTTATTATCTCGATGTTGCTGTTATGGAACTGCTCATGGCTTATGGACAAAACTTTGCTTATAAGATTTTTTGCAGTATTTATTTTATAATTGAGAGGTTGGGAAGAGTGGAAATTAATCATGCGGCCAGAGGATGTAGGTTTTGCATACCAGTCGAAAATGAGAGAGTTGTTACTTTTGTGTATTTTCACATCTAGGAATGCAGTTGTCTTTTTCTATTTCAATCGTCAATTGTAGTTTGTTGTGATAGCTATTGAGGGCTTTTAGGATTGTTTCCACGTCGTTTCGTCGGACGATCGCAAATATGTCGTCCACATATTTGACTAGAAATTTTATTTTTATGTTGTGTTGCTGGTTAAGTGTACTAAAAGCATTTTCAATAAGGTCATCCATTATGATGTCCGCTATTGTGGGGGAGAGGGGGTTGTCCATGGGCATTCCAAACGTTTGGGTGTATATTTTGGCATTATACATAAAGTAATTGTTGTCAAGTAAACAAAACTTAAGTAAGTCGCGAAATTTGTTTTTAGGGATATTCGTGGCATTCTGTATTTTGTCCCATTTTTTCATTATGATGTTGATGGCGAGATGTGTAGGGATGTTGGTAAAAAGAGAGACAACGTCAAACGACACTAACGCTTCATCGTTGTTGACACTCATACCTTTTAGTCGTTCTTTCAAATCAAACGCATTCTTAACATTGTACTCTTCACTTATTACAGCCTTAATTTCATTTCCTATATATTTGGATAAGTGGTAGCACGGGACAGTTACTGATGATGCAATGGGGCGGAGGGGAAAGTTTGGTTTATGGATTTTCGGTAATCCGTAGAGTCTCGGTGCGTTAGCTGCCGAACACATCAGCTGATGTTTCTCACTTGCGCTTATGTGTTTGTTTTTAAAAAGCTCATTTATAATGTTATTGTTTTTCTTTTGTAGGTTGTGTGTGGGATCGGTTCTGGTTACTCTGTATGTGTTTTTATCCTCTAGTAACTCGTTCATTTTAGTGTTGTAATCTTGTTTGTAAAGCACTACCGTCTTATTTCCTTTATCCGCTTCTGTTATCACTATTTCATCTTTGTGTAGCTTTAGAAATGCTTTAGTTTTGTTGTGTACCTCGATAATGAATTTTTCCGCTGCATTGCTTTTTATGTTTCTTTTGAATTATAGTATTTGATGGCTTAGTTGGTTTCGTGCTATTTCCTTTTGTCTCTCATCCTCTAACGTCTGTATTACCTGTTCCATTTCAGCAATTATATGTATGGGACTAAAGCTTGTGTTTGTTGTGGGTATGGTGAATTTTTTCCCGAGAGAGAGTAACCACTTCACTTTGTTTGGAAAATTGAGGTTTGTTTTGTTTACGAACCAATCGTAAGGCTGTGAGGCTGAGCTTTAGTTCTCTTTCTGCGTGACGTATATAGTCTATATTTAATATTTTCCGTAGAAACAGTAATTTGGTTCTGTGGAGTTGTTGTCTTGCCCTTATCGAGGTTGAGTTTATCGCGACATGTTTTATTGAATTCGTCAGATGACTTGGCATTAAGTCATATCGTTTGCACTCTAAAAGAAATTTGAGATGTTCCGTTTGTTTGGCTAGTTTTTGTTTTTGTTCTGTAGTGTTTCATCATTTTGCATGTATGCTCCCCGTGTTTATACTTTATATGTTTGAAAAAGTTTTTCATTTTGCAGTTTATTTTTGTTGTTGGTATGTAGATAGAAAATTCGGCAGGCCTTCCGATATGATAAATTAATAGTAATTCCGGTCAATTTTTAAATAATTTTTTGGTGTTAGGTAGGCTATTTGACCTATTGTGGTTATCAATGCAAATAAAACTAGTTTATTTCATTGTTACGGCTCAACGTTTCGCTAGTCATCCTAGCATCATCAGGAGCGATATCTATATTTAACAACAAAAATTACATATATTAAATTAGATTTAAGTTGCAAGCGATGGAAGTAAAAGGGTGATCACAGTTACATATAACAAAAACAAAAACTGAAAACTAAACAATCACACTTACATTAGTTGTATTAATAACTAACAAATTAACTAAAAAATTTCTTTGGTACCGCACGCATTGGGTATCATTGTCGTACTAAAGTTATTATAAGCATAACAAATACGCGTCGTTTGACGTTGTCGACGTTGACGACGCTCCTGATGATGCTAGGATGACTAGCGAAACGTTGAGCCGTAACAATGAAATAAACTAGTTTTATTTGCATTGATAACCACAATAGGTCAAATAGCCTACCTAACACCAAAAAATCTTATTAATTTAATTTTTGGCCCATTTTTTAGCATATTCTTCTATTTTTGTCTAGTGTGCATTGACTGCTTTGAAAAACTGCATGTCGAACAGCGTAATCGAATTGGGTAATTTTTCGAGGTGTTTACACACTAAACTCCTCGCGGAAGCTTACCGAATTTGTGTAAACTTCGTTCCAAGGTGAATCCATTACAGGAGGCATCCTCCCACCATATGGTTTCTTCTTCTTCCCTGAAAATCAAATCGTAGCTGTCAAATTGCTTATGTTGTTGCTTTGTCTTACATTTACAGCCACAAGGAGTGTGTGCGTGCGTGTAGATCTGAATTCGCTCGAACACACCTGTATGAATTCGCCTTGCTTCGTTCCATAAAATTTTGACAGTTCATTTACGCATTCGGCAATTTTCTACGTTTACACGCTTTACGCGGTGTGTCTATGGTTACATGAATAAAATTATTCTTTTTTAAGCATTATAAAGCACATTATCCTTCCTTTGTGCAACAGTGACTGCGCCTAAATGTATGCAGATGAAATATTCGAAATTTCGATGCTGTTTATGGCGCTGAAAACGCATTATAGCATGTGTACGAAATATTCAGATAGCAATAAGGAAGATAGGCCGATAAATGGGACTTTTGCAATTAAAGCAATATTTTGGATTTTTTTTTTGTATAATGCATTGTCAGCGAAACCTGAACGATGGTGAAAATTTCAAAACCCCAGCTCAATGGGAAGTTAGTTCAAAATCCAAAGCAAAATCTCTGGAAATTAAACTTTTCAAATATCTCTACCCGTGCGCCACCTATCGGAATTATTTTTTTGTTATACTGCCAGAAAACTAAACGACGATGAAAATTTCAAGATTCTACTCCAACGGGAAGTTCGTTTAAAAACAAATTAATCGACACCGAAAACAGACCTTCGCATTTCGTAAATAGAGTGACTCACGCGCCACCTAGCGGGAGCAATTTTTTTTTGAACATTTGGAAATTGATTAAGTAATACACACGCTAAATATCAGCTAAATCGGTCCATAATTAGGATTCTCAGTTTTTATTACCCCGATCTCAGCTCCACCTAACGGAATTTTTTTTTAGGAAAATATTTCTTTTCATAGTAGTAATATATGTTCCGAATTTCAGCCAAATCGGACCATAAATGCGATTTTTGAAAATATAGCACCCACGCGCCACCTATCGGAATTTTGTTTTTCATAATATTGCATTGTCATCGCGACCTGCACTGTGGTGAAAATTTCAAGACCCTAGCACAACAGGAAGTTGGTTCAAAATCGAATGCAAAAATCCGGGCACAAGAACGACGAAAGCGACCTAATAAAAACATTTTAATAATAAAAAGTATGATTTTGAAAGGTATAACATGCCTCGTCTTCACATAAACTGCCTTATTAGTGTTGCTGATGTGTTAGTTATGAATCTTTTCGGGCATATTTTATTAACCCTCTGAACACATTATTGAATTTAATTAAATAAGCTTTTGTCACATAAATTAAAAATAAATATGTATGTGTAATTATTTTATTATTATAACCTCTAACGAGATTTTTAGCCGTGCTTCTCTTTCCAACTTGTGGTGTGTTGCTTTTGAGTTTTCCTACAAGTTGGCAGTACCTACAGTTTTTTGCCGACTCCGAACGTCACTTGCAAAGCAAATGAATTTTTTGCTGGCATATTTAGTTTTGGAAAATTTGGCAGTGTCAAGTTTAAATTTAACAACTTCGAAAGTGCTTCAGTATTTTTAAAGATCTTCAACGCACAGCGAATATTGCCGAATTTGCCATTTAGAAACGCCATAAGAAAGTAATATAGCTGCACTTCTCTAACTAAAAAAATTCCCTTTGCTTTTGAATAGTGTTGCCAGATTTGAAATTTAAAATGCTCAAAAAATACCCAAAGTTTTATCCAAAATGCCCAAAAAATACCCGAAATAAATGAAACACGTTTGATTTTTTTAATCTTGTTTTAATGAAAAATAAGACATAATTTAGAAAAACATAAATTGAATCATGGCACTATGAATTTTTCTGTTTTTTTCTTGTTAAGTGCAAGAAAAATACATGATAAAAAAACGTATTGTATTGCACATACATGTATTTCTAAATTTACATCAAATTGTTGCCCGACTTTAGTTATAGTTACATCAAATTAAATGTAATTAAATATTATTTCTTTTGATGTAAAATAACTACAACTACTTACAACTTAAAACTGGTTACATGTAGTTTTTTGGCACAATTTGTATGTATGTACTTCTAAAATTGAAAAATTTACATCAAAATGTTTCTCGATTTTCATCCTATTTACATCAAATGAAAGGTAATAAAATAACGTTACTTTTGATGTAAAATAGCAATCCAATTCGAGATACCATATATGAAAAAAATTCTACTTTCTTACAACTTACAAAATTTTATGAAATTTTTTTACACAAATGTACATAATTGCATTCCTAAAATTTAAAAATTTACTGCAAATTGTCAAAACATAATCTTTCTACTTTTCAACGGATATTAAGGGCCGTTTGCATTAAAGCCGATAACGACTAATCGCCCGGATACGGGAGTTTAATTGACGTATTTTGATCGGTTAGCTGTCAAACTAAACACCGATTAGTCGTTGTAAAAAAAAATCCATTATGTGCATCTTAAATGTTTTCGTTCAATTTAGGACTAGCAGTTTCACCCAAACCCATTGTACATTCGGGGCGGCTTTTCTCCCTCCTTAGCTCCTTAGCTAAGCATACCTCCTTAGCTAAGTCTACAAGGGCGCAAAGATAGAGGTCGTCGACTGGAAGGACATTCCAGCTCGTCCAAGGGCAAGGGCGTGGATTCCGGCCATCCCTGACGAACCCGACAGAATTCTCGGGATGCTAGCTAATAAATCCGTCTCTCCCAACGCATGACTGGAGTGTTAATCTGGTCGGGGATGCGGTGGGGCCCGACAGACAGGTGGTGTTCACCATGAATAAAGAGTCAATCGAGCCCCTCAAAAGGTGCAATGGCCTAGTACACTACAGCGTAGGCCAGATCGTTATCCACGTATATCGTGGTGACGCTCAGCGCGCTACCTTCTCGGCTGCTCCGGGGGAACCGGAAAACGAATTACCAGAAGAGGAAGCGGAGGTATCCGATGCGGAAAGCATGTTATCCGCCACGTCCCTTGCCGATAGTGCTGTGAACAACTCGGAGATGGAGGACAGCCTACAGGACGAGGAAGTCCTCGACGTCACGGTGGTAGCAGCCAACGCTGAGCGATTAACATCTAACGCTACAGGCAGCAGGACTCCTGCAACGCCATATCGGGCAGTTAATCGGAACAACTCGTCGTTGATAGGCAACCTCCGGGATGGGGCAAACCTCGACGACATGGGGACGGCAGGGAAGTCTGTGCGCTCTCATGTTGGCGGTGCTTCAGATTAATCTGCACAAATCTAAAGTGGCTTCGGCTGCTTTAAGTAGTCGTCTTTCTAAAGGCGACGTGGATGTGGTCCTCATCCAAGAACCCTGGGTCAATAGCTCGAGAATCTGCGGATTGGGGACTAAGGGCTTCAAGCTCATTCGAGCCAGCGAGGAGAGCAAAGTCCGAACGTGTATTTTGGTCAAGTCTGAGTTGAACTCCTTTCTCCTACCTAACTACACCAATGGTGATATTACCGCTATCAGTCTAACGGTCAACAGCACCCGCCTGACGGTTGCGTCGGTCTATATGCCCTACGACGCCGAAGAACCCCCACCACAAACGGAGGTGAAAGACCTGGTGTCAAATTTCTGCACGGGTAATCTTATTATTGGAGCGGACGCTAATTCTCACCATGTCCAATGGGGGAGTTCCGATATCAATGCCAGGGGCGAGTCTCTGTTTGATTACCTCTTAACAACCAACCTGGTAATTTGCAACGTGGGTAATGAGCCTACTTTTATCACTAAGACCCGTACGGAGGTCATAGACCTCACTATCTGTAGTGAAGGCGCTTATGGGTGGGTCAGAAAATGGCGGGTTCTGGAAGAACATTCATTCTCCGACCACCGTTACATAGAAATGGTTTTAGACTTTATTGTAGAACAACCAATCATGAAGCGCAATCCACGTAACACAAATTGGCAGTTACACAATGAAATATTAGGCAGAGACCTCCCAGTACTGCCCTCACAAGCCCCCTCATCAGTAGAGGAGCTGGAGGATCTTGTTACTACATTTACATCGGCGCTCTCAAATGCTCTAGGACAGGCTTGTCCAGTGCCAAAACCACGCGGTAAACACAGGCCACATTGGTGGTCCTACGATTTGGACTCGTTCCGCAAATCATGCCGGAAACAATTTAACAAGGCCAAGAGCCTCGGCTCTGAGCCTCATTGGCACGAATATAAAACTAAACTTAGGGCCTACAAAACAGCTCTGAGACAGGCGAAGAGAACTTCGTGGAGAAATTTCTGCACTGGCGTCGAAAAGGTCGACGAGACAGCGAGACTTAGACGAGTCCTCTCGAAAAATCAAACAGCCATCAGCTATTTGCGAAAAACTGACGGATCCTGGACCAGCACGGAAGAGGAAACCCTTGAGCTGCTCTTGAATACACATTTTACGGGGAATCTGCATGACGCACCACTAGTACCTACAACAAACCTGGCAGTAAAAATACCCATCACTGAGGAAAGGGTAAGGTGGGCAGTTAAGAGCTTTGAACCGTATAAGGCTGCCGGGCCGGACGGGATTATCCCCGCGCAACTTATAAACACGTTGGAGACATCAGCTAAATGGCTGGTATTTCTCTTCACAGCCTGCCTGGCTCTCAACCACATTCCGGGCTTCTGGAGAAGCGCCACGGTAGTGTTTATCCCTAAGGCTGGGAAGGCATCCCACTACGAGCCAAAAGACTACAGACCGATCAGTCTCTCGTCCTTTGTACTCAAAACCATTGAGAGGATACTAAGCGACTACCTCTCAACGACTATTGATAGCAACCTTATTTCTAGCTATCAGCATGCATACACCAAGGGTAAATCAACAGAAACCGCTCTGCACAGCCTAGTATCGGTCATTGAGAAATCGCTGTGTGAAAAGGACTACTGTCTCGTGGCCTTCCTAGACATTGAGGGGGCTTTCAACAATATAAGCCCGGAGGCTATCAACTCCGCTCTAACTAATCTGGGCGTAGATAGACCTCTAACTGGTTTAATTGACCAACTTTTAAGGGGAAGGAAAATAGCTTCTTCACTTGGTACGGTTGAGTTATCACGCTATGTCACAAGGGGAACCCCCCAGGGTGGTGTTCTTTCCCCGCTTTTATGGAACCTCACAGTCAACTCGTTGCTACGTGACACAAGTTGGGGGGGCGGGAAGATAGTGGCATACGCAGACGATTTAGCTATTGCATTCAGAGGCAAGTTCCCGGAAACTCTGTGTGACCTGATGCAAGTAGCACTGCGAGAAGTTTCGACGTGGTCCTCTCGCTGCGGACTTAGTATCAACCCGGGGAAAGTGGAACTTGTCCTCTTCACCAACCGGTACAAAATACCGCCACTAAGCCTACCAGAACTAGATGGCACGCGCCTGGGCTTGTCGGATAAGGGCAAGTTTCTAGGCATAGTTCTGGACAGGAAACTGAATTGGAAGGAGAATGTTCTTCAGCGCCAGAAGAAAGCTTGCATCGCTCTTTACACATGCAAAAGAGCCATTGGCAAAAAATGGGGGCTCAGCCCTAGAGTATGCAGTTGGATCTACACGGCCATCATTCGTCCAATCATGCTATATGGAGTCGTCGTATGGTGGCCTGCGCTGAGCAAGGCAACATACCTGAATCTGTTGCGGAAAGTCCATAGATCCAATATGATCTGTATAAGCGGTGCGCTAAGGACAACGCCCAACGAAGCCCTCCAGGTAATTCTGGGCATTTTGCCACTTGATCTGGAAGGGTTTCGGTCAGCAGCGGCATCAGCTCTGCGCCTAAGAGAAACCTCCAGTTGGGGGGCGGGTACTATTGGACACTCCAGTATTCTGGAATCTTACAGCTTTCTCCCTCTAAGCACAGATCGTTGTGCGACCACTACAGTCGGTGATAGCTGTTTCAAAATAAACATTCCCAGCAGAGAAGACTGGGGGAGGACGGATTGGTGTCCCGAAACAAATAGTGGCACTTCCATATACACCGACGGCTCGAAGTTGGACGGCAGAGTTGGAGGAGGGGTTTATTCAAGGGATTTGGACCTTGAGCTCTCCTTCAGACTACCTGATCATTGTAGCGTCTTCCAGGCGGAAGTCTCGGCAATCCTAGACGCCGCGGCCTGGTTAAGCAAACGTGTTATCGGAGAAGATATCGCTATTTTCAGCGATAGCCAAGCGGCCATCAAATCCCTTGGCTCATACACGTTCAACTCTGAACTGACGCTCAGCTGTCGTCGATCTCTTCAGGAGATGGCCCAACAGAACCGCGTAAACCTCATATGGGTCCCGGGACATAGGGACATTGAGGGAAACTGTAAGGCAGACGACCAAGCAGGTTCTTCAGGATAAAGAGCGCTTAGGTATGCCGTTTGCCACATGCAAACTAATGCTGAAGGAGCACACACTCCGTCAAGCCAACGAAAGATGGCTGCAATCCCCAGGGTGTCGGATATCGAAACAAACCTGGCCAAAATGGGATCTTAAAAGGTCTAGACGCATTTATGCCCTAACTAGGAGGGAAATCTGCATATTGATAGGGGTATTAACCGGTCACTGCCTCATTGGTAGGCATGCAGAAAGGCTAAGTGTGCCCTACCGACGATGCTGCAGGAGTTGCAAAGATGATGAGGAGGAGGAAACAGTGGAACACCTCATCTGCAACTGTCCGGCTTTAAGCGGCGCGAGAACCCGCTTTTTGGGAGTTCCGTTCCTGGATAGCCTAAGCCAGATCGCGGAACTGGACATAAAGGACTTGATGGCCTTCATAAAGTCATCTAAGTGGTTCGAGGAGGAGTAACGGTGTCGGTTTAGGAGTGTCAGTCCCGGGATTCTGCTATGTGGAAAATCCCAACAACTCAGGGATTTTCCATTTGGCTGGGTCCCGGGACTGACTTTCCTTGTGTTGGTGGTATCACAACGGGCCTTTCAAAACTGGCCTAAGTGTGCCTCTGCGGCAGCCACTTGAACCTAACCTAACCTACAACTTTGAAAATTTCATGAAATTTTTTAACACATTTTATATCTTCTTCTATATATACAAATTTAGAAGTTTTTCGTGTTGTAATGAGCTTTACGGAGAATGGGTTAACCGATTTCAACCAAACTTTGCCACATTGAAGAGAAACATGTGGAGAAGGTTTATAACTAAAAAGGGGGTTACCAGAAAAGGGGGCGTGGCACCTCCCATACAAACTAAATTTTTCAAGCAGAATATCTGTGAAAGGGTTAAAGGTAGGGACCTGAAAATTGGTATAGACCTATATGATATCAAGGGCATTCTCACACATAAAAAGGAGGGTTCTCAGAAAAGGGGACGTGGCACCTCCCATACAAACTAAAGTTTTGAAGCAGAATATCTGTGAAAGGGTATAGCCCTATATGATATCAAAAGCGTTCTCACACATAAAAAAGGGGGCCTGGCACCTATCATACAAACTAATTTTTTCAAGCAAAATATCTGTGAAAGGGTTCAAGGTAGGGACCTGAAAATTGGTATAGACCTATATGATATCAAAAGCATTCTCACACAAAAAAGGGGGGTTATCAGAAAAGGGGACGTGGCACCTCCAATACAAACTAAATTTTTCGAGCAAAATATCTGTGAAAAGGTTCAAGGTAGGGACCTGAAAATTGGTATAGACTTATGAATTGAATTTTGAATTCAATGTGAACTGAGCCACCTATAATTTTTTCGTCGCCCATGTATTTTAATGAAAGTATGGCTCACAACGATTAAACAAAAATACGTAAAAATTTGATAAAAAAATAACAAGTGTGTAAAAAATGTAAATAACTACCGCTCCCTTTAAGTGCCGAAATTTTTTTTTTTGATAACAGTTACTAATAGAATGCCAAACAACATCATACAAAAAAATGGCGAAAAAAATTAGATTTGATATATATTTAAAAAATTAGCAAAATCGGTTTGACTAATCGTGAGAAAACCATCAAAAAGGGGGGAATTTCGAAAAGTGTTGATAGCTATAACTTTGAAAATAATTCGAATTTCGAAAAACGGGCCCAACAAATTTTTTTGTCATTATGAACTTTACAAAAAAGCTTCAGAAAGATAGTTCAACTTCGAAAAAAGGGCCTCACTTCACAAAATTAAACTCTTATATGATATCAAAAGCATTCTCACATATAATTGAAAAATTTACATCAAATTGTTTCTCGATTTTAACCATAGCTACATCAAGGGAAAGGTAATTAGATAACCTTTCCTTTGATGTAAAATAGCAATACAAAAATATCCTACAGTGAAATACCGGTCTTACTTCCAGCTCCATAGGGACCTCTACTAGCCCAAAATTCACTCTTCTCCGGAATTGAAAAAAATTACTGTTTCTCTACTCATCTATCCTTTCCTTTTCAACCATCTCTTTTCTACAACTTTTCATCTTTCCTACCGTATTTCCCAAATATTCTATTCCTACTTCTGCCCCTATTCCCATCCATATCCGTAGCCTAATTATATTCCCTCTAGATAGCGCTGAAATAAAGATATGAGCCCCTCAATGCACAAGTGGTATAAGTCCACCTTTTCTCGACCTGAGATAATCAAGATTTTGTTTTGTCAACCAATAGTTAGTTCTGCTATTTATTCGGTTTCTATGGGTGCTAGGAGTTGCCCTGTTAAGCGGGCCACCCACCTGCCAAGAAATGTCAAACTCCATATAAAAAAACGCTCAAGAAATGGTCAAGAACTTTTTTCACACGTCAAATTTTCTTGAGCCAATACTCAGCTCATAAGAAAAAATACTACAATTTTTTATGGTTGGAAACGCCGGTTTACCTCTAGAAATTAATATGCTCTTATATATTTCTTCAGGTAAACGTGCAGATTCACGGCAAAGATGAGTATATACTTCACTACACATGTTTTATACATTTTTATAATAGTAATCTGCAGTAAAATGGAAAATGCAGTAAACGTCAAAATTTCTTGACCAGGCATAAGAAATATATGCTGGTATTTTTCTTGAGGCATTACTTGGCAGGTGGGTAGCCCGCTTTATATAGAAACATTTTCCTCTACATAGCGTGATACCTAGCTAAAAACAAGTAAGGAAAGCTGTCTTCGGCTGTTCCGAAGGCTATATTGTGAAATTAGTATAACAAACTTTTTAAGTTGATGAGGCACCGTTGAGTGCCGAATATAAATTCTCTCTTTATTGATAAAATTCAGCTTATTTATACTCTATGTACTAGCTATTAACTATCATACATATTTACTTCTAATTCTTACAGGCTAAACATAATGCTATACACATATGTATACATATTCATATGTGCATAGGTCCGAGTATATCTCAGTGCAGTCACCAACGTGCTCACAACCATATCTGTAAGTGGAGCTGCTAGCAATGCAGTCACATACATACATACATGTACCAAGCGTGGAGCTGTTACTAATGCATTCGCTCATATCCATAAATATGTGGCTAGCGTATGCAAACTGATATCACTCCATAGCTTGTGCTGTTCTTGTACTTAGCGTGAGAAACTGAACGTAATTAGAAATACGTTGACGCTGCAGAATGTTTACATTCCATACATTAGAAGTTGGTGTGTGACTTGCTGTTGTTAGTGACATGCTCTGATATACTACACCTCCTTTCCATAATACATATGAACGATTTTATAGCTGTGGTGTATTTAAGAGATTTTTGTTTTCTTTTCATGTACATTTCTACAATTAATTTATGATTCTTTCATTTGATACATTTCAGATTTTTATTGTTTGCCATTTGTTTACAAAATTTTTCTGTTGTGCCTGGTAATTACTTATGTTACAATGTTTTCAGTTTTGTTTATTTATTTTCAAGTGGGTAATAGATAACTCATGTTATTAGATGTTTGTCTACTTGTTTATTCATTCATCTGATACATTTGACTTTTTTTTTATAATTTTGTTTATATTTTGGACACTTAAGTTTCGGTTTTTGTTTTTGACTTACACATTTTGTAAAAAAAAAAAAAAATTTCTTATGGTCGTAAAAATTATTGTATAATTTATGAGCTAACATTATATTTAAAATGGAATTTATTTATTCAATAGCTTAAGTCTATTTTTATGAATAAAGATTTTCTTATTTTCATTATTTAAATCTAGGTTTTCTACGTCATAGGTGGTTAAAGTATAGTTATTTTTATTATCAATATTTACTACTCTATAGGGCCCTTTGTATCTACTATCTAACTTATGACCTCATTCATTTTTAACTAGCACTAAATCTCCTATATTTATTTCCTTATATTGAATATTTTTATCGTAATTAAGTTTTTGTTTTTCTTTTGCTTCTTTAACTAGTTTATTAGCTCTTAGTTGTGCTATTTGCAACCTGTATTTAATTTCTTTGTCGTAAGCCTCATAATTGTATAATGGGCTTTTTTACCAAAAACTAATTCGAATGGGCAATAACCATGAACTGTAGATGGAATTGTATTGTAACAATACGCGAAATATTTAAGATATTCATCCCAGTCATCCCTGTCGATAGATATGTAAGAACGCACGTATTCATTGAAAGTTCTATGACTACGTTCAACAGTGCCTAGTGTTTGATGGTGGTATGGTGTAGATGTTTTGTGTTCAATATTGAGAAGTTTACATATGTAGTTCCTCAAATACGCTCTTTTTATATTCGGATCCCATATCCGTTTTTATGGTTTTCATACTTCCATAAACCAAAATAAAATTTTCGAAAATAGCTTTGGCTACTGTTTTTGCGTGTTTGATCTCTATGGGAATTGCAATCAGATATTTAGTCAAATCACATATTAGAGTAACAGCATATTCATTCAATGGTATTTATTTGTACTAGTATATCCCGTGGTCGAAATTCGACCAATTTAAAATAGTTGAACTTATTCAAACATCTGATCAACTTTTTGTCAATAGCTGCCTTTAGGACCCGTGGCCGAACCTCGACAAACTTAAATGTATACATTAAAAACTCATCTATAGGCAAAATGAGGACATCAAAGAATTTAAAAATATTAAATTACAGCAGCCCTTTCCAAAATTATTTATGGCAAATGCCAAGCAAATATTCGGTTTTCGAGATTTTATGTTGCACTTGAATAATCGGATGATGACATTGTGCTTAACAAATAGCCACTAAATTATGCGATCGTTTTGAGCAGGTGAAGAACAAAAAAATATTAGGTTGAAAATTAAGTAAATTGTAATAGTTAAGATTAAAGGTTTTTTAATATAAAAAAAAACCTAATTTAAGAAAAAAAAGGAATATTCCGCAACCGGGTCTTGCAACTGTGCACACCGTATTCTATACGCTCACCGCCGCGCCATTACCTTATGCACAAAGCAGTTTAAGAATTAACAATATACCAACAACAAAGTTAGACTATTAATATAAATAATGGACCAAAGTACTCAATGAGCGAGGGAATGAAAATAATTTCTCTCTCATAATAGGACGTGTTTAATGAGGGAGAGAATGAAGATAAAGAGTGGTTTCCTTTGAAGTTCAGCCAACTTCGAAATATGAGTTTGACGCTATTACTCTAACTCTCAAAGAGCGAGAGAATCAAAATATTTCCATTGCTGGTATTTTACACACATATACAAATTTCTCAAAATAAGCTTGGTACTCCAACAACAGGAGCCATATTGAATTATTATTTTATTTTTTTGAAACATTTTTTTTGTATGGTGGTACACAAGCCAACTTTGATTGCGACATATTTTTTTCAAATTAAAAGTTTGACCATGGTTGCCCTATTTCACATTTTAATAATGGTGTCATGAAAACATAAAACTTTGTAGAATTTCATTTTAAACAAATCTATTACATCGGAATTTTTCCTTGAATAAATCTTTTTAATATGGAATTCTACAATTAAGTGAAGCTTTATTGGGCTTTTGAATCTCTATTTAGATATATACATACATATTAGAGTTTTATGGAAAAATATAATTTTGATTACGTTTTCCCAAAAAATTGTATAGTTAAATTACATTTTATTATAAATATATGTAATTTAAGATTTTCAGGATTTTATGGCACAACAATATAACATTTTTAGTGTTTCATTTGTTTATTAATACTTTGGAATATATGGCGACCATAGTTATCTCATTTTATTATAGAATTCTACGAAAAAGATGTTTGATTTTTATTTTTTTAAAAAAGCAAAATTTCATATTATATAAAATTGACGGCAATGGGTGTATCTATTTCAATCTAATTTTTTTTTTTTTTCCTTGATGAATTTCAATACAGAAAGTTAAAGCATTGATTGCTTCTTTCCTAAAAATTTTATTTTTAAACTAAACTTACTAAAGCGTGCGAGATATGAGAAAAACAAATTGTCACTTTTTTTAATACTTTGGTACATAACAACACATATTGGGGCAACTCTCATGCGGAAACAAATTGGCTATTCGCGCCTACGCCATCTATTTGGAGTGTAACATTTCAATATGTATATATGAGTTCAACGCCGAATCTACTGTTTGAACTCAATGAGAGAATTGGAGTGTATGGATATGTGTATGCAAGTAGATATGAGTATGAAATTGGTTTGACGTTTATTTTGAAGGGGTGGAAATTTGGAAATATGAGTTCGTGTAATATTAAAGAATATTAATGAGCGAGAGAACGAAAATAGTTACACATTCATTTTAGAGAAGTATGGGTTGTATTTAAAAAAAATGTATTATACATGGCGTGGTTTTAAAACTTTTTAGTGGGGGTAAATTACAAATTCTGGTTAGGTCAAAAAAAGTTTGAGGGTTTTCTAGCTTTTTTCTTTAACCATAACTTAGCAATATTTAAAAGACACTTTATATGGATTTTTCCTTTGATTTAAAGAAAAAAAATGTATATTGATTTTTAAAAAAATTCTATTCTATTTGGTCTAGACTTGTTTGGGGCTCGGGTTGCAAATCTGCCCTTTTAAAAGTTAATACATATATAGGCGGCCGCCGTGGTGTAGCGGTTAAGTGTTCGGCCTTCTACACCAAGTCGTGGCGGTTCGATGCCCGGCAAAAGTAACATCAAAAATTCTTTAGAAAAAGAATTTTTCTAAACGGGGTCGCCCCTCGGCAGTAGTTTGGCAAACTCTCCGGGTGTATTTCTGCCATGAGAAGCTTCTCAGCAAAAAATTCATTTGCTTTGCAAGTGCCGTTCGGAGTCGGCAAAAAACTGTAGGTCCCACCAACTTGTAGGAAAACTCAAAAAGCAACACACCACAAGTTGGAAAGAGAAGCTCGGCTAAAAATATCGTTAGAGGTTATGATAACCTGTTGGTATATCGCCGCCATTATTTTTTTTTTTTTACATATATAGGTACATATGAAAAGAAATTATTTGTTGTCTTCAGTAAAATTTAAGATTTCCGCTTATCACTTGGTTTAGTTAAAAATTTAAGTATCCATAAAATATGTTTTTGATATTTATACTTTAAATAAGGAATTTATCAGCAACTCTATCTCAATCGATAGAAATCGTGAAATTTATCGAAATAATCTACAGAAATTGAATAAACAGACCACTATGTTTGAAAAAAATTCGCAAATTGCAGCTTACATCTTCAAAAATTAGAGCAGTCAGACTTATATTAATGGTAATTTTTTGAAATATTTACCAAAAAAAAAAAAGAAATTGTATAGCATTTCTATAATGGGTGGTATGTATGTATATTTATGATCTAAAATTATTATTTCACATGGCTTTCCGTAAACTAAAAATATTCGCACCAAATTTTTTTTTCTCGAAAATAGAAATCATAACATAAAAATATTGTTTATAAAAATTTTAAGAAGTCAAGATTAGAAATATAAAAATATATAAAAAATATAAAAAATTTTCAATGACAAAAAAGAAAAAATTTTGGCCGATAGCTGTAACTGTACTTGAATTGTTTGATTTTTATTTTTTTAAAAAGGCAAATTTTCATATTATATAGAATTGACGGCAATGGGTGTATCTATTTCAATCTCATTTTTTTTTCTTGATGAATTTCAATACAGAAAGTTAAAACATTGATTGCTTCTTTTCTAAAAATTTTATTTTTAAACTATTTTCGTTTATAATAAAGCGTGCGAGATATGAGAAAAACAAATTGTCACTTTTTTTTAATACTTTGGTACATAACAACACATATTGGGGCAACTCTCATGCGGAAACAAATTGGCTATTCGCGCCGACGCCATCTATTTGGAGTGTAACATTTCAATATACATATGAGTTCAACACCGAATCTACTGTTTGAACTCAATGAGCGAGAGAATTGGAGTGTTTACACATATATGTATATCTGTATATAAATAGATATGAGTATGAAATTGGCTTGACGTTTATTTTGAAGGGGTGGAAATTTGGAAATATGAGTTCGTGTAATATTAAAGAGTATTAATGAGCGAGAGAACGAAAATAGTTACACATTCAATTTAGAGAAGTATGGGTTGTATTTTAAAAAAATGTATTATACATGGCGTGGTTTTAAAACTTTTTAGTGGGGGTAAATTAAAAATTCTGGTTAGGTCAAAAAAAGTGTGAGGGTTTTCTAGCTTTTTTCTTTAACATATACATTTGAAAAGAAATTATTTGTTGTCTTCAGTAAAATTTAAGATTTCCGCTTATCACTTGGTTTAGTTCAAAATAACGTAGTATCCATAAAATATTTTGTCGATTTTTATACATTAATTAAGGAATTTATCAGCAACTCTATCTCAATCGATAGAATTTGAAAAAAAATTCGCAAATTGCAGCTTTCATCTTCAAAAATTAGAGCAGTCAGACTTATATTAATGGTAATTTTTTGAAATATTTACCAAAAAAAAAAAAAACAAAAAGAAATTGTATAAGCGGTTACAGCATTTCTATAATGGGTGGTATGTATGTATATTTATGATATAAAATTATTATTTCACATGACTTTCCGTAAACTAAAAATATTCGCACCAAATTTTTTTCTTCTCGAAAATAGAGATGACAAACATAAAAATATTGTTTATAAAAATATTAAAAAGTCAAGATTAGAAATATAAAAATATATAAAAAATATAAAAAATTTTCAATGACAAAAAAGAAAAAAATTTTGGCCTATAGCTGTGTAACTAACTGTACTCGAACCATCAACCGCTCGACCACTACCCCCTAACGCTTCTCACTGGGCTATCGCTTTATTTACAAATTGATTGTCAGATAACCAATTTAAGTTGCATGAAAAATTTTCATTCGCTTATTACAGATAAATGAAGCAGTATTGGTTATATATTAGATAATTGTGCACTGCCTTATAGGTATGCCAACAAATCCATATGCATTTCATAAATATGTATGCATATTTAGTATGGGTTTAAGCTTGGCAATGATTTATATGTAAAATTTGTTAGCCTATTAATATAATAGATAATGGACCAAAGTACTCAATGAGCGAGGGAATGAAAATAATTTCTCTCTCATAATAGGACGTGTTTAATGAGGGAGAGAATGAAGATAAAGAGTGGTTTCCTTTGAAGTTAAGCCAACTTCGAAATATGAGTTTGACGCTATTACTCTAACTCTCAAAGAGCGAGAGAATCAAAATGTTTCCATTGCTGGTATTTTACACACATATACAAATTTCTCAAAATAAGCTTGGTACTCCAACAACAGGAGCCATATTGAATTATTATTTTATTTTTTTGAAACATTTTTTTTGTATGGTGGTACACAAGCCAACTTTGATTGCGACATATTTTTTTCAAATTAAAAGTTTGACCATGGTTGCCCTATTTCACATTTTAATAATGGTGTCATGAAAACATAAAACTTTGTAGAATTTCATTTTAAACAAATCTATTACATCGGAATTTTTCCTTGAATAAATCTTTTTAATATGGAATTCTACAATTAAGTGAAGCTTTATTGGGCTTTTGAATCTCTATTTAGATATATACATACATATTAGAGTTTTATGGAAAAATATAATTTTGATTACGTTTTCCCAAAAAATTGTATAGTTAAATTACATTTTATTATAAATATATGTAATTTAAGATTTTCAGGATTTTATGGCACAACAATATAACATTTTTAGTGTTTCATTTGTTTATTAATACTTTGGAATATATGGCGACCATAGTTATCTCATTTTATTATAGAATTCTACGAAAAAGATGTTTGATTTTTATTTTTTTAAAAAAGCAAAATTTCATATTATATAAAATTGACGGCAATGGGTGTATCTATTTCAATCTAATTTTTTTTTTTTTCCTTGATGAATTTCAATACAGAAAGTTAAAGCATTGATTGCTTCTTTCCTAAAAATTTTATTTTTAAACTAAACTTACTAAAGCGTGCGAGATATGAGAAAAACAAATTGTCCCTTTTTTTAATACTTTGGTACATAACAACACATATTGGGGCAACTCTCATGCGGAAACAAATTGGCTATTCGCGCCGACGCCATCTATTTGGAGTGTAACATTTCAATATGTATATATGAGTTCAACGCCGAATCTACTGTTTGAACTTGTTATGGTTTGCCTTCGATTAAGTCATTTTTGGTTCATGGTGATTGGGCATTACTCACGGGGTTTTTAGTTGACAGTTTGGATTCACGCTCCGGTTCGACAAATTATCGATAGTTTTCTTGAGTTGATATGGTTGTGCACCTCTGGCAACACCCAAATATTTCCATGAAATGGAAAGCCACAAATAACGGAACTTTTAATTCCCATGAAAATAAGTACTTGGTGTGTTCCTGGAGTGGCAAGGGTAGACTGCGGGCAAAAATGTGGATTATTGCGGGCGACCGCCAACGTGCCGCGGACAGACCTATTGCTGATATCTTTTTTTGGACTGAATTTAGTTATGTATGCGCAAAATGTATTGGCAGAGTGTGAATGACAGCTGATCATAATTTTTTTGCAGCTGTATTAAACTAATGTAAACAAATTAATCAACTCGTATGACGTAACATAATTTATCGGTATAACATTCGAAATTTTTGTAAACAAATTTTTTTCATTTTTATTTAATGAATTATAGATAAAAATACAATATTAGAAATTTAAAACAGAAGTTAAATAAACAATTTTCTTTTAAAGGCTTTCAAGACAGTTAAATATTTTTTTTGTTGGACAAATGTATTAGGCTTTCGAATGAGAGCAACATTAAAATCATTGTTAGTTAAACGTGTCCACAATTTGGCAACTTTGGGTCACCCAGGCCACCCAGGGAACACACCATCCACATGGTCCAGACGGCAAAAATTTTGCGCGCGCAAACGGGTGCGTGCCCCAGTGCTCGAACCCTAATATAATAGCAGACAAATTTTACTACTTAATACGCTTTACCTAAAATCTACTACTTTTTTTATCGAAATACTGCGTCCAAAACAGAACCGGATATAGGGCACAGCTTAATAGACTTAATTTTTTTTCCTTGGAGCCAAAACATTAAAGAAAGTTTAATTATCCAATTAATTTTTCTAGGATTAAAGTCTTTAACAACAAAAAAAAAAAAAAAAAAAAAGTAGTAAACAATTTTTACTACTAAATTTATCCCTGTTCCCATTCATTTGCCTTAAAATAAATCCAGCAATAAAACTTGTATCATGTTCTTTTTATTTATCGAGTTCCGGATTTTATTATTAGTCATAATTTTCTTGTAATAATAAAGTTTTTCTTTTTAATATAACCCATTTTTATTATTATTTAATACGTTTTACATAAATTGGTACTTTTGACAAAATAGTAGGGTTCGAGCTCTGGGGGCAACCACCGTTACTATCGCGCACCATGGCAACCCTCATATTTCGCCATACCAAAACAAACGGAACATTTCCAACCCTATATTGGAATTTAGTTCAGCTACTACAAAGACGTGTGCATACCGAAAAATAAAAAAGAAAATTTAACTTCGTGCCGGTCGGGTGTTAGCAGTGCAAGACGGAAAAAAAATTATAATAAACGAATTAAATATTTTACGAAATTCGCAAAAATTTTGTTAATTTATTGCAAAAAAATAAAATCAATGTGACAAATATAAAAGAAAAGTGAAGTGAGTTGCAAATAATTTGCATACCTGCGGGGAAAAGTAAAACCATCATAACGAGTTAACAAAGCAGTAAAGAAAAGAGAAAAAAAAGATATACATACATAACTGCTAATTGAAAAATAAATTATTCAACAGCCTTTGCTAAGGCGATCAAAGCAGGACGACGACGACGACGGCAATTTACGTTTGTTGAGACACAAGCTGGAAAATCTTTCTAATAAGGGAAGTTTTACGCTATAGCTGAGTTTCACCAACAACAACAGTGAGGCCGCCTTCATACAGGCCCACTGCAACAACACCAACAGCATTACCAACAACAGTGGGGTCGCCTTACAAAGGCCACTGCACCAGCAACAACAACAACAGTGAAGCCGCCACATATAGGCCCACTGCACCAGCACGACAAC
Organism: Campiglossa producta; assembly: GCA_964058755.1. Lineage (NCBI taxonomy): Eukaryota > Metazoa > Arthropoda > Insecta > Diptera > Tephritidae > Campiglossa > Campiglossa producta. The sequence goes on from CAXKVI010000007.1 coordinate 1,655,302, forward strand.
AACAGTGCGGCCGCCTCGTATAGGCTCACTGCAACGACAACAACAAGCGCTAGCAACAACAAGCGCTAACAGCAAACAAGCGCCAACAGCACCGGCCACAACAACAACAGTGAGGCCGCCACATATAGGCCCACTGCACCAGCAACGACAACAACAGTGAGGCCGCCTCGTATAGGCCTCCTGCAACAACAATAACCAGATACAACAACAACAGTGAGGCCGCCTTCATATAGGCCTACTGCAACAACACCAACAGCATTAACAACAACAGTGGGGTCGCCTTACAAAAGGCCACTGCACCAGCAACAACAACAACAGTGAGGCCGCCACATATAGGCCCACTGCAACGGCAACAACAACATTAACAACAACAGTGGGGTCGCCTTACAAAAGGCCACTGCACCAGCAACAACAGCAACAGTGAGGCCGCCACATATAGGCCCACTGCACCAGCACGACAACAACCGTGCGGCCGCCTCGTATAGGCTCACTGCAACGACAACAACAAGCGCTAGCAACAACAAGCGCTAACAGCAAACAAGCGCCAACAGCACCGGCCACAACAACAACAGTGAGGCCGCCTCATATAGGCCCACAGCAACGACAGCAACATAAGCGCGCAGCCAACGCGCAACAACAACAATTACCAGCATCAGCAACCACAGTGAGGCCGCCTTAATATAGGCCCACTGCAACAACAACCGCGCGCAGCCAACGCGCAAATACAACAACACCGGCTAGAAAAACCACAGTGAGGCCGCCTCATATAGGCCCACTGCATCAATAACAACAACCGCGCGCAGCCAGCGCCAACAGCCACAACTACCGGCCACAACAAAGCATCAGAAACAAGTAGCGCAGCCAGCGCCAACAAAAACAACAGCGCGCAGCCAACGCGCAAATACAACAACAACCAGCTTTAACAATAATGAGGCCGAATCATATAGGCCCACTACAAACGCGCTAACAACAACAAGCGCTGCAAAAACAACAACCATAACAGCAACGCGCAGCTACTACAGCTAGCGCCAACGACAACCAGCTTTAACACCAGTGAGGCCCTCTCATATAGGCCCACTATAACGCGCAACAACAACAATTACCAGCATCAGCAACCACAGTGAGGCCGCCTTAATATAGGCCCACTGCAACAACAACCGCGCGCAGCCAACGCGCAAATACAACAACACCGTCTAGAAAAACAACAGTGAGGCCGCCACATATAGGCCCATTGCATCAATAACAACAACCGCGCGCAGCCAGCGCCAACAGCCACAACTACCGGCCACAACAAAGCATCAGAAACAAGTAGCGCAGCCAGCGCCAACAAAAACAACAGCGCGCAGCCAACGCGCAAATACAACAACAACCAGCTTTAACAACAATGAGGCCGAATCATATAGGCCCACTACAAACGCGCTAACAACAACAAGCGCTGCAAAAACAACAACCATAACAGCAACGCGCAGCTACTACAGCTAGCGCCAACGACAACCAGCTTTAACACCAGTGAGGCCCTCTCATATAGGCCCACTATAACGGCAACAACAACAATAACCAAGAGCAGCCAGCGCCAACAACCTATACAACTACACCAGCTAGAATAAACGCAGTATAGGCCCGCTGCAGCTACAACAACAAATACAGCATCACCAGGTAGACCAGCGGCAGTGAGGTCGCCTTGTCAAAGGCCCACTGCAACAGCCAACAAAAACAACACCAGCTAGAACAACCACAGTGAGGCCGCCCAGTTAAAGGCCCACTGCAACGACACCAACAACTACAACAAACCGGCGACGACATCTTCGGTGAGTCCGTGCCAATTGGCACGTTAAATTAGAATTAGTTTTTGCTTGTTTAACTGAATTGAAATGATAGGAAGATAGGAGCGGGAAATTAACTTTAACAAAAAAATTTATATATATATATATAAGAGAGAAAAATTAGGATTTTGTCTACATAAGAAGAAAATAAATTTAAATAAGTTAGGAACATATAACTAAAATAAACCTAAATCTGAAAATGAAATAAAAATGTAAATGAATAATAGGATAGGGGATAAAATATTGGATTTAAACTAAACACAAGGAGATTAAATATTAAATTATAAATTATAAATTTGGTAACTTAAGGAAATGTAAAGGTTAGGGAGGATAAATAAAAACCTTAAAATTTAAACTTAGGGAAATTAATAATAATAACAAATAAATCAAATATAAAAAAAAAAAGAAAGGGAAAATTATTTCTTATAAATAATATAAATATAATACTTCTTATAAATAAATAAATACTTTAACAAAAAAAAAGATAACAAAATAAAAGGCCACTATAATAAATAAATAAATGAGATAAAACTAAAACGAAATATAAGATAAAACATAAACATACCTTAAGCAATTAATTAAATAGCTAATCAAAAACCCTAAATCGGTAATTAAGTGAATGCGCACTTATTGAGGGGTTTTGTGGGAATCAATATACTTTTGTTTTTATACATTTATATTTTTGTTATTCTGAAGCGTAATAATGCGCAGCTATGTGAGAGAACATATAGGGTGGAACTTAATTAAAGTTAAGATTTTGTAAAATGAATTTTAAATAAAATTGTTTATAAAAATGGGAATGCTGATGTTCCTTATGATTTAGAAGGTATAGGTGGGTTGGATAAGGGGCCATCGAAATCAGGTGCGTCGATGGCCATGGACGAGGGTGGGCCAAGCACCGGGCGCTGCAACAACACCCGCGGCGCCCCTTTATGTTGTTCGGCCTTATATTTTTTTTTTAATTCCAGCCGTTGTAGCTGGTCGTTTCCGGCTCCTTTAAATTCAAATGTTTAGTTTTCAGTTATTTTTGATTTTAAATTTTAAATTCAAGTTTTATATTTCAGTTAGTTTTCGGTTACTCTTTTTGATTTAAACGGTTTTTTTTCCGTGTTTTTAGACTTATTCAAATTGCAGTTAGTTTTTCGTTATTTTAAAATTTTGTTTTTGCAGTTGATGCCAGTTAAGTTTCTGTTGAATTTGAATCTAACCGGCCTCATTTAATTGCTTTTGAATTTTTGATTTTTTTTTAACGGATTGTCCGTGACATCCGGGTTTAAACGGATGTTCGTTTGAGTTGTGTTTCTGCGTTTTGATAGGCATGATAGGAATTTTTCTGTTTATGGCGCAGGACAGTAAGGTTGGCAAGAACCCACCCCAGCCGACAATGACTAGCCACAGTGCACCACTACATCATGCCGACCGCCTTCCTTACTGCTCCATTTTAGATGCGTAAAACCATAACAGATGGCGCCCAACGTGGGGCCTGAAGCGCTGATCTCGATGGCTTTTCTGGTCAGCTTGTGAGGTTTCACCATCTCATAAGTCCCAGGTAGGCAGGCCCAGGAGCCGCCACCTGCGTTGCGATGGGATGGTGAGACTGATCAAGTTGTCTGGATTGGTCTTCGTTGTCAGTAGCTAAGGGCTCCACGAGACTTTACGTCATGTCCACCGGAAGTTTTGCATTTCACCCGGCGAGGCAGTGCTAAACGCACTTAGTTTTTTTTTTGTAGTAAACATTTTTTTTGTCCCGGGTCTGTTGTCCGATGTCGGCTTCGGGAAATATATATAAATATGTCCGCTAAGTGGGGTTTAGTTTTTTTTTTTTGGGAATTACTTAGTTTTTTTTTGCCGAACGTGTTTGTCCTTTTGCGTTTTATGTTTTAAAAGTTCATTTTTTTTCCAATTTTCTTTTTATTATTTTGCTGACCCCAACTAATCCAACCAGTCTCAGGGCGACTAGTCTTAGGACAACCCCTGCATTGCGGTTGGATAAGCTGGGATCTTTGGCGATCTATCTTGGCTTCGCAAGTCTGGGGAAGCGGGTCCCAACCGCACCTTTCATTGCGGCGAAGTTAAGAAATTTCAATTTTCAAACCAAATTTTTTTTTTGCACGTTACGCTTGCACGCTTCGCAAGTCTGGGGAGACAGGTCGTATCCGCTCCTTTCATTGCGGCGAAGTTAGTAAAAGTGTTGAACCAAAAAAAAAAAAAAAAAAAATTTTTTTTTTAAATAAATTCAATTTGTTTTTGTTTTGGCTTCCAATATTCCTGCCTGTCTCAGGGATGGCAGTCTCAAAGACAGCCCCTGCATTGCGGTCTGGAGTACTGGGACCCAAATAGTATGCATTTGATAAGTTGTTTTTTTTTTACCTTCAGTACTCCAACATGTCTCAGGGAGATGGGTCTCAAGACCACCCTTGCATTGCGGTTGGATATACCGAGTTGTTTGTAAATACCTTAGATTTTCATTTTCTTGTTTCCGCACTCCGCATGTCTGGGGAGTCGGTTCCAAACCGCTCCTTTCATTGCGGCGGAGTCAAACGGAAGTGCTTTTGCTAAATTAGATACTTTTTTTGTTGTAACCCTAACTGGTCTTCAGTGGTTCAACCAGTCTCAGGGCGATTAGTCTCAGAAGACCACCCCTGCATTGCGGTCTGGCTTACTGAAGTCCAGTTTGGGAAAATTAAAATATACCCATGTGAAGTTTAAAATTTGTTTTGTTTTGGGGACCAGTGCGTAACCAGTCTCAGGGCGACCAGTCTCCAAGGCGACCCCTGCATTGCGGTGGTACTGGGATCCAATCGTCTAATTTTTGTTTTTTTGTTTTATTTACCTATGCCTTCTAATGATGGGAGGTCAGCATTCCCATTGAACATTTAAATACATATATTTTTCAACCCACACACACTTGCATTTTATTACATTTTGATACGTTTGTTTATTAACCAACATTTCTTTCAGCATATTTTTGTATATATATATTGCATTTTTTTTTACGGTTGGTTCGATACGACTATCGAATCACATATATACCTTGCACTTTTCGGTATCGTGCAATCGTAAACAGACTCAGTTTTTTTATATATTTTTATTTTCAAAACGGCTTTTGTATAGGGTAGAAAGGGGGGTGAATCTAGACTGTCGAAACACGTCCCAATCGCCCTTGTAAACTAAGATTTTTTTTTTGTGCTGCTTGTCGACGCAAGCACACTACCAGATTTGACCACATTTTTTCCAATCTTGATTAACGGATTTTTCTGGCATGGACCAAGAGGCTGAAGGAAGGATTCTCCGAAGTGCCAGTGGCGGACGAGGAAGTTGGGGCAAGCCAAGAGGCGGTAGAGGAGCAGTTTCGAAACAACCAGCCAACCGGCCTCTGGTAATGCACTCCCCAGTTGGTGGCTTTGGTGGAGGAGATCCGACCAGACTTGTCTTAACTCCTGGTTCCCATCAGAAAGCTGATAAACCAGGCAGTAGTAATGGCTTGGACACATCCATTGGAGTAGAGCAAATGCAGAATCTCTTCGATCCTCCGACTAACCTGGGGACGGGCATACCGGAAGGAGCTAGCGCTCAGTTAGGAAATCCTATGCCTCTTAACAATTTGGGCGATAGGATGACTCCTCAACCGCAGGTCAACAATGCGCCTCCTTCAGACTCTTGGGTACACGTGTTGCATCATCTCTTTAGGACTTCCCAGGAGGAGATGAGGGATGAGATGCGGACCATCAGGGAAAATATGGACATACTTCGCGCGGCAGTTGGAACTTCACATGGCCCAAGCCATGCCAGGAACAATACTAGGGACGAGAGAAACTATGCACAGACCTTCGCAAGCAACCATGCTAACTTCGTTTCTGGTAGCATAGCGGTGAAACCCCAAGACTGGAAGGTTTCCTTCGATGGGGCTGGAAGCGTGGCGGACTTTCTGTTTAAGTTGGATACCCTATGCGAAAGGACCCAATGTTCTTCGGAACAAATAATGGCGAGTTTCCATTTGTTTCTGTCAGGACGTGCAGAAGAATGGTACTGGTTGTTTACGAAGCAGAACCCTAATGCTACATATGACTTTCTGTGCTACTCCTTAAAGCGTGAGTTTGGAACGTTGAAAAGTGACCACGAGATCATGATGGATATCTCGATGCGAAAGCAAAAGCCAAGTGAGTCATACGATGTGTTCCATACTGACATAGTGGCTTTAAATGCGCGTCTTAGGGAGCCATTGTCAGAAGCTCTGCTGATTGACATCATAAAAAGAAATGTCAACAGCAGTCTAAAGCTGATGCTTTTCAATGCGGGAGTGAGGACCTTACATGACCTCCGCGATGTAGCACGGAAAGGAGAGCAGGTACTAAGGGAAAGCAAAATCTTGGGAACAACCTATACTGGACGGCATGTGAATGAAACTCGCACAATAGCACAGGATATTAGGATGGAAGGCGAAGATGGTGAAGTGGACCCGCAGCTCGAAGCTTTGGAGTATCGAAGGAACAGGAAACCAGACTATTCCGGAATCCAGTGTTGGAATTGCCAGGCTATGGGGCATTCGTATATCTACTGTGAAGAGCCAGTCAAGCATCCGTTTTGTTTTAAGTGCGGCAATAGGGGAGTGTTGACTCCAAAATGTCCAATCAATGTCATCGGAGACAGGGAAACCAATACCCGAGCGAGAAGATGGGGGAAACTCGTTCGGTGCCATAGCCCCCATATCAGCCAGTACACCAGGAGTTGCCTCGTGTACTGAACGAAGTGGTAGGTCCCGCGCAAACAGTGAGTCGAATGGAAGTGGTGAGCTTCCGAAAGATAATGACACCCTGGCGAAGGACCAACCAAACATTATTGTAACTTTTCCTGATAGTACCGACAGCTCGGATGGCTCCGATTGTGATAGTCCAATTGCGCATTTTAACAATTCGAAACCAATTTGCATTTTAAAAAATCATAGTAGGGATGTTGCTTGTCAAGCGCAAATTTCACCTAGTTTGGAGTACAGGGTCAACAACTATGAGCTAGTCAGGTCGAGGATTTTCCAAAATAATACAGAGTCATTTGTGTCCGAGAATATTTTGAAATGTAGGAAGAGGTATCATAGTCGAGTTCAGGAGCGTAAACTTTTGCAAAGCACAACGCTAATGCTTACTGAGGATGAAAGGCCTCTGGTACGGGTGCAAATTGAAAATAGTTTTCTGGTAGGATTGCTGGACTCGGGTGCGAATGTCTCCATCCTCGGCAAAGATTGTCAGAAGTTTTTGGACACAAATGGACTTAAGTACCACCCATTACAGGCTTTTGTGTATACAGCGGGTGGCGGCAAACAGAAAATATTAGGTTCTATTTCTTTACCAGTGACTTTCAAAAACACAACCAAAATTATTCGTTTCTATCTTGTTCCTTCCCTTATTCAAGAAGCCTACTTCGGAGTTGACTTCTGGAGAGCTTTCGCGTTAGCTCCTGAAATATTTCCAAGTATAGCATGTTTAGAGGTTGTTGACGAAAAGGGAGAGGAACATAATTACCATGATTTGACACACGCCCAAAAGACCAAACTGCAGAAGGTAGTGGATATGTTTCCGTCCTTTGAGAAGTTAGGTCTGGGGCAAACTAAGCTAGTCGAACACCACATTGATACGGGTGATGCGGTTCCAATTAAAAGTAGGCATTTTCCTCTTTCGCCACCGAGGCAAGTCGAAGCTTTTAGTGAAATAGAAAGGTTGCTCGAAATGGGGGTTATAGAGGAATCAAACTCACCCTGGTGTAGTCCCGTTGTCTTGGTTCGGAAGCCAGGGAAGGTTAGGCTTTGCATAGACTCCAGGAAGGTCAACGCGGTAACTAAAAAGAATTCATACCCATTGCCTCATATCAACGGTTTATTAAGCAGGTTGAAGGACACTCACTTTATTAGTGGTATTGATCTGAAGGATGCGTTTTTCCAGATCAAGCTGACAGAGTCTTCAAAGGAGAAAACAGCATTCGCAGTCCCGGGGAAGCCTCTGTACCACTATAAAGTGATGCCATTTGGGTTATGCAATGGACCGCAGACGATGAGCCGGCTGATGGACAAGGCGATTCCCTCGCGTTTGCGGGAGAATGTCTTCGTCTACCTGGATGATTTGATGGTATGCAGCACGAACTTTGAGGACCACCTGAAATTATTGGCGGAAGTGGCGAAGTGCTTGAAGGATGCGGGCCTGACCATCAATGTGAAGAAGAGCAAATTTTGCCAGAAGGAAATTCGATATTTAGGATACTTGATAGGAAGCGGGTGCTTAAAGGTAGATCCAGGGAAGATAGAGGCAGTTAAGAGTTTCCCAATCCCTAAGTCTCCTCGGCAGGTTCGTAGGTTCGTGGGCATGGCGAATTGGTATAGAGCGTTTATTACAAATTTTGCTGATTTAGCAGGCCCTTTGACCGATTGCCTTCGAAAGTCGCTAGGCCCTTTCAAACTTACTCCTGAGGCAATAGAAGCTTTTGAGAAGCTGAAGGTAGCCCTGAGTTCCGCTCCTGTCTTGGCCCAACCCGATTTCACTAAAGAGTTTGTTATACAGTGTGATGCTTCGAAGATAGGCGTGGGTGGTGTGTTGTTCCAGGTCGATGATGAGGGCGCTGAGCATCCAATCGCATTTGTCTCAAAAAAGCTGAACAATGCTCAGCGCAATTATACAGTGACCGAGCTGGAATGCCTGGCAGCCATAGTCAGTGTCAACCGTTTCCGACCATATGTAGAGGGTTTGCCATTCCGAATTATCACTGACCATTCAAGTCTCAAATGGTTGATGACACAAAAGGACTTGAGTGGCAGCTTGGCTAGGTGGTCCCTTCTGTTACAGCGCTATGACTTCTCGATGGAACATCGCAAGGGCACGTTGAATATTGTACCCGACGCCCTCTCTCGTTTTGACGTGGATGAGTTGAATTATCCTCCCACACCTTATGAAATTGATCTAGAGGCACCGGAATTTAAAAGCGCAGAGTATAAAGATCTGTCCCAAACAATTGTGGACAATGAGGACTCTCTGCCAGATTTAAAACTAATTGACGGTCTAATATTCAAAAGGGTTAAATTTCGTAAAGGTGTGGAGGATGAGGAGGACTCGCTATGGAGATTGTGGCTACCGTCAGGGTTAACCGAGGAGGCGATACGTCTGGCACATGACGCAAACAGAAGCTACCATGGAGGTTGGCAAAAGACTTTGGAACGCGTTCGACAAAACTATTTCTGGCCAGGGCAGGCCAAGGACGTTCGGAAATACGTGGGCAGGTGTGATACCTGCAAGGCAGCAAAGGCGACAAATCAACAGTCCAGACCACCTATAGCGCAGACTTTCACTTCGGAAAGGCCATTTCAGCGGTTTTATTGCGACTTTTTGGGACCTTATCCTAGATCTAAACGGCGGAATCAGTTTCTTTTTATAGTATTGGACCATTTTACAAAGTATGTTTGGTTAAAACCCATGCAGAGGGCTACGACTGCAAATGTTATGAACTACTTCAGCTCTGAGGTTTTTCCAGCTGCCGGGGTCCCTGAGTATATCCATAGCGACAATGGTAAACAGTTTATCTCTAAGGAAATGAAGCAATTTCTAGATAACTACGGGGTAACTCATATTAGGACAGGGCTATACTCTCCGCAAGCTAACGCGTCAGAACGCGTAAACAGAGAAATTGTTTCAAAAATAAGGATTTTCCTTAGGGGTAAACAGGATCATACGGACTGGGACAAACATATACCCGAGATCTTAGCAGTTTTACGAAGTGATTTTCATACTTCCATTCAGTGCTCTCCGTACTTTGCATTATATGGTCAGAACATGGTCCAGCACGCATCAGCGTATACTATATTGGAGAAACTCGGTAGTCTTAAGGAGGATGAAGTCCCTATAGCCAGCAGAGTAGACAAGTTAGCAAACATCCGCGAGCAAATTCGTAAGAATTTAGACCAGGCAAAGGATAGAGCAGTGCGGGTATATAATAAACGTTCTAGACTAGTGAACTATAGGGAAGGTCAGGAGGTTTTTAGGAGAAATTTTGCTTTGAGCAGTTTTAAACAAGGCATAAACGCGAAATTCCTGCCGAAATATCTTAAGTGCCGAGTTCGTCGAAAAGTGGGTAATGCGCTGTATGACTTAGAGGACCTGACGGGTAAATTGATAGGCCGTTTCCATGCTTCGGATATTCGTCCACAATAACCAAGATTTTAAACGTTTTTCTTTTTTTCAAATTTACCATCTCTATCTGGGCGTTTTGGCAGTCGGGGACAACTCGCCCAGTATTCTCCCCGAGCACCGTCTTCATAGGGAATCCACATCGCTTTCACCGGAAGCAGTGGATGACCTGGCAATCCTCGTTGGCGGATTGTCTTTCGGAGTTTTGACGAGTTCTCCAATAACAAATGTCTACGCCGCAAAGCCATATAAACTAAGAAACAAAAAGCCAACTACATTTTTGGAAGCCCAATTCTGGGGGGCGAGAAACCACAGAGCAAGTGTTCTTTTTAGAACAGCCTGTCCTAGGTCCAGCGTGCGGGGTTGGACTAGTAGGGGGGACAGCGGGTAAGCCCAGCTATGTCTGGCACGGAAGGGGGGTAGGCGTCTCTGGCCTAAACAAATAGAGAAACCACCGCAACATCGGACTTTCCAATTTTAGTATTTTGAAACAAAATAACATTTACTGGCTTACTAGGCCATAGCAGTCAGCTTTTGTAGAGGATTATCTCTCATTATCTGCGTCCGGTTCTCGGAGTTTCGGAGTGGTTTCAGTTTCCGAACCAGGTAGACTTAGAAGCGTCGGACGCTATATTGGGCGGTCAGAGGCATAGTGAGTCAATGAAGGCTGAAATGCTTAGAACTTTGTCAGATGGCCGCTCCACATGTTAAACATGATTTAACATATTTGCATCGTAATTCGTTCAACAAACTTTGTATGGAAGTGGATCCTTCAGAGTTCTAAGCAAATTAGCTCTAAGCCTTATGGGCCAGTCTATTTTAGGGCAGGTAGAGATTAACTACGGCCCCTATTACGGGTAACGGGCAGTGGTTAAATCTTTATCTACCTAAAGCAGGTACAGGAGGTATTTTAGCAAGGTAAAGGGATACGCGTGTAAAGCCGGATAGTTCGGGAACTGGAACCAGTCTAGGATTTGGGGTCGGACGCGGAATTCGAAGCTAGTTCTTTTGCTGGAATGACTAGCATTTGGTAGGAGAAATGTGTAGGCCAGTCCGAAATTTCACCTGACTTTCTTTACAATCCGCCCTATCCTGCATTTCGACGCGAATCGCATATTTTTCTTTGCTGAGCAACTTCGTCAATACCGTGTTCTAATCGAGCAAAGCTAGTAACTGCATTACAGTACATTTTCTTTCAATCTCTTCTTTCAGGGGTTAGTAGAAAGGCCTCGATGGCTTTATGATGAACTTCATAATCCGATTGCCAATAGTATACCTAGTGGGAAGTCTAAGTGAACCTAAGGATTCACTAATTATCTAAGCCTTAGTTGTGGCATTATATAAATTTTTTTTTATCTCGAGTGGGTCATTCCACTCAGAACATACCCTCCATTAATAATTTTTTTTTTACTCCATTCATAAATTGCTTTGGTGCCTGGCACTGCAACATCGTTCTCCTCAACACGGATCATTGATTGACCGACGATTTTCAATACTAATTTTTCTTTGTATTTCAATCGTAATTCATTTTAAGTCGAGATTTTTTTTGAATTCTCAATAACTAGCCAATTTCGAGATTGTATTCACTTTTTCTTTCATATTTCGACTCAATCATAAGGTGGGTCACCTTCTTACAGAGATTAGTAAGCGAGGCAAGCGAGATGCAGGGTAGGGCTGATTACCTTACCGGATTTGTCACAAATTTTCAAATTTAAAGGATTTTTTTTAGGGAATGTTCTGTTGCCGGCTAGCTCGTGGTAGAACTAGAGACTCTTATCTAGGGGTGAGTCGTGCCCCACGTTTTTTTTATTGCTGTAAATGGTGTTCTCGCAGGTAAACCTTTTTCCTGTTCGCTTCATTGACCGGTCTTCGAAGCGAAGCAGGCCTGTTATGGTTTGCCTTCGATTAAGTCATTTTTGGTTCATGGTGATTGGGCATTACTCACGGGGTTTTTAGTTGACAGTTTGGATTCACGCTCCGGTTCGACAAATTATCGATAGTTTTCTTGAGTTGATATGGTTGTGCACCTCTGGCAACACCCAAATATTTCCATGAAATGGAAAGCCACAAATAACGGAACTTTTAATTCCCATGAAAATAAGTACTTGGTGTGTTCCTGGAGTGGCAAGGGTAGACTGCGGGCAAAAATGTGGATTATTGCGGGCGACCGCCAACGTGCCGCGGACAGACCTATTGCTGATATCTTTTTTTGGACTGAATTTAGTTATGTATGCGCAAAATGTATTGGCAGAGTGTGAATGACAGCTGATCATAATTTTTTTGCAGCTGTATTAAACTAATGTAAACAAATTAATCAACTCGTATGACGTAACATAATTTATCGGTATAACATTCGAAATTTTTGTAAACAAATTTTTTTCATTTTTATTTAATGAATTATAGATAAAAATACAATATTAGAAATTTAAAACAGAAGTTAAATAAACAATTTTCTTTTAAAGGCTTTCAAGACAGTTAAATATTTTTTTTGTTGGACAAATGTATTAGGCTTTCGAATGAGAGCAACATTAAAATCATTGTTAGTTAAACGTGTCCACAATTTGGCAACTTTGGGTCACCCAGGCCACCCAGGGAACACACCATCCACATGGTCCAGACGGCAAAAATTTTGCGCGCGCAAACGGGTGCGTGCCCCAGTGCTCGAACCCTAATATAATAGCAGACAAATTTTACTACTTAATACGCTTTACCTAAAATCTACTACTTTTTTTATCGAAATACTGCGTCCAAAACAGAACCGGATATAGGGCACAGCTTAATAGACTTAATTTTTTTTCCTTGGAGCCAAAACATTAAAGAAAGTTTAATTATCCAATTAATTTTTCTAGGATTAAAGTCTTTAACAACAAAAAAAAAAAAAAAAAAAAGTAGTAAACAATTTTTACTACTAAATTTATCCCTGTTCCCATTCATTTGCCTTAAAATAAATCCAGCAATAAAACTTGTATCATGTTCTTTTTATTTATCGAGTTCCGGATTTTATTATTAGTCATAATTTTCTTGTAATAATAAAGTTTTTCTTTTTAATATAACCCATTTTTATTATTATTTAATACGTTTTACATAAATTGGTACTTTTGACAAAATAGTAGGGTTCGAGCTCTGGGGGCAACCACCGTTACTATCGCGCACCATGGCAACCCTCATATTTCGCCATACCAAAACAAACGGAACATTTCCAACCCTATATTGGAATTTAGTTCAGCTACTACAAAGACGTGTGCATACCGAAAAATAAAAAAGAAAATTTAACTTCGTGCCGGTCGGGTGTTAGCAGTGCAAGACGGAAAAAAAATTATAATAAACGAATTAAATATTTTACGAAATTCGCAAAAATTTTGTTAATTTATTGCAAAAAAATAAAATCAATGTGACAAATATAAAAGAAAAGTGAAGTGAGTTGCAAATAATTTGCATACCTGCGGGGAAAAGTAAAACCATCATAACGAGTTAACAAAGCAGTAAAGAAAAGAGAAAAAAAAGATATACATACATAACTGCTAATTGAAAAATAAATTATTCAACAGCCTTTGCTAAGGCGATCAAAGCAGGACGACGACGACGACGGCAATTTACGTTTGTTGAGACACAAGCTGGAAAATCTTTCTAATAAGGGAAGTTTTACGCTATAGCTGAGTTTCACCAACAACAACAGTGAGGCCGCCTTCATACAGGCCCACTGCAACAACACCAACAGCATTACCAACAACAGTGGGGTCGCCTTACAAAGGCCACTGCACCAGCAACAACAACAACAGTGAAGCCGCCACATATAGGCCCACTGCACCAGCACGACAACAACAGTGCGGCCGCCTCGTATAGGCTCACTGCAACGACAACAACAAGCGCTAGCAACAACAAGCGCTAACAGCAAACAAGCGCCAACAGCACCGGCCACAACAACAACAGTGAGGCCGCCACATATAGGCCCACTGCACCAGCAACGACAACAACAGTGAGGCCGCCTCGTATAGGCCTCCTGCAACAACAATAACCAGATACAACAACAACAGTGAGGCCGCCTTCATATAGGCCCACTGCAACAACACCAACAGCATTAACAACAACAGTGGGGTCGCCTTACAAAAGGCCACTGCACCAGCAACAACAACAACAGTGAGGCCGCCACATATAGGCCCACTGCAACGGCAACAACAACATTAACAACAACAGTGGGGTCGCCTTACAAAAGGCCACTGCACCAGCAACAACAGCAACAGTGAGGCCGCCACATATAGGCCCACTGCACCAGCACGACAACAACCGTGCGGCCGCCTCGTATAGGCTCACTGCAACGACAACAACAAGCGCTAGCAACAACAAGCGCTAACAGCAAACAAGCGCCAACAGCACCGGCCACAACAACAACAGTGAGGCCGCCTCATATAGGCCCACAGCAACGACAGCAACATAAGCGCGCAGCCAACGCGCAACAACAACAATTACCAGCATCAGCAACCACAGTGAGGCCGCCTTAATATAGGCCCACTGCAACAACAACCGCGCGCAGCCAACGCGCAAATACAACAACACCGGCTAGAAAAACCACAGTGAGGCCGCCTCATATAGGCCCACTGCATCAATAACAACAACCGCGCGCAGCCAGCGCCAACAGCCACAACTACCGGCCACAACAAAGCATCAGAAACAAGTAGCGCAGCCAGCGCCAACAAAAACAACAGCGCGCAGCCAACGCGCAAATACAACAACAACCAGCTTTAACAATAATGAGGCCGAATCATATAGGCCCACTACAAACGCGCTAACAACAACAAGCGCTGCAAAAACAACAACCATAACAGCAACGCGCAGCTACTACAGCTAGCGCCAACGACAACCAGCTTTAACACCAGTGAGGCCCTCTCATATAGACCCACTATAACGCGCAACAACAACAATTACCAGCATCAGCAACCACAGTGAGGCCGCCTTAATATAGGCCCACTGCAACAACAACCGCGCGCAGCCAACGCGCAAATACAACAACACCGGCTAGAAAAACAACAGTGAGGCCGCCACATATAGGCCCATTGCATCAATAACAACAACCGCGCGCAGCCAGCGCCAACAGCCACAACTACCGGCCACAACAAAGCATCAGAAACAAGTAGCGCAGCCAGCGCCAACAAAAACAACAGCGCGCAGCCAACGCGCAAATACAACAACAACCAGCTTTAACAACAATGAGGCCGAATCATATAGGCCCACTACAAACGCGCTAACAACAACAAGCGCTGCAAAAACAACAACCATAACAGCAACGCGCAGCTACTACAGCTAGCGCCAACGACAACCAGCTTTAACACCAGTGAGGCCCTCTCATATAGGCCCACTATAACGGCAACAACAACAATAACCAAGAGCAGCCAGCGCCAACAACCTATACAACTACACCAGCTAGAATAAACGCAGTATAGGCCCGCTGCAGCTACAACAACAAATACAGCATCACCAGGTAGACCAGCGGCAGTGAGGTCGCCTTGTCAAAGGCCCACTGCAACAGCCAACAAAAACAACACCAGCTAGAACAACCACAGTGAGGCCGCCCAGTTAAAGGCCCACTGCAACGACACCAACAACTACAACAAACCGGCGACGACATCTTCGGTGAGTCCGTGCCAATTGGCACGTTAAATTAGAATTAGTTTTTGCTTGTTTAACTGAATTGAAATGATAGGAAGATAGGAGCGGGAAATTAACTTTAACAAAAAAATTTATATATATATATATAAGAGAGAAAAATTAGGATTTTGTCTACATAATAAGAAAATAAATTTAAATAAGTTAGGAACATATAACTAAAATAAACCTAAATCTGAAAATGAAATAAAAATGTAAATGAATAATAGGATAGGGGATAAAATATTGGATTTAAACTAAACACAAGGAGATTAAATATTAAATTATAAATTATAAATTTGGTAACTTAAGGAAATGTAAAGGTTAGGGAGGATAAATAAAAACCTTAAAATTTAAACTTAGGGAAATTAATAATAATAACAAATAAATCAAATATAAAAAAAAAAGAAAGGGAAAATTATTTCTTATAAATAATATAAATATAATACTTCTTATAAATAAATAAATACTTTAACAAAAAAAAAGATAACAAAATAAAAGGCCACTATAATAAATAAATAAATGAGATAAAACTAAAACGAAATATAAGATAAAACATAAACATACCTTAAGCAATTAATTAAATAGCTAATCAAAAACCCTAAATCGGTAATTAAGTGAATGCGCACTTATTGAGGGGTTTTGTGGGAATCAATATACTTTTGTTTTTATACATTTATATTTTTGTTATTCTGAAGCGTAATAATGCGCAGCTATGTGAGAGAACATATAGGGTGGAACTTAATTAAAGTTAAGATTTTGTAAAATGAATTTTAAATAAAATTGTTTATAAAAATGGGAATGCTGATGTTCCTTATGATTTAGAAGGTATAGGTGGGTTGGATAAGGGGCCATCGAAATCAGGTGCGTCGATGGCCATGGACGAGGGTGGGCCAAGCACCGGGCGCTGCAACAACACCCGCGGCGCCCCTTTATGTTGTTCGGCCTTATATTTTTTTTTTAATTCCAGCCGTTGTAGCTGGTCGTTTCCGGCTCCTTTAAATTCAAATGTTTAGTTTTCAGTTATTTTTGATTTTAAATTTTAAATTCAAGTTTTATATTTCAGTTAGTTTTCGGTTACTCTTTTTGATTTAAACGGTTTTTTTTCCGTGTTTTTAGACTTATTCAAATTGCAGTTAGTTTTTCGTTATTTTAAAATTTTGTTTTTGCAGTTGATGCCAGTTAAGTTTCTGTTGAATTTGAATCTAACCGGCCTCATTTAATTGCTTTTGAATTTTTGATTTTTTTTTAACGGATTGTCCGTGACATCCGGGTTTAACCGGATGTTCGTTTGAGTTGTGTTTCTGCGTTTTGATAGGCATGATAGGAATTTTTCTGTTTATGGCGCAGGACAGTAAGGTTGGCAAGAACCCACCCCAGCCGACAATGACTAGCCACAGTGCACCACTACATCATGCCGACCGCCTTCCTTACTGCTCCATTTTAGATGCGTAAAACCATAACAAACTCAATGAGAGAATTGGAGTGTATGGATATGTGTATGCAAATAGATATGAGTATGAAATTGGTTTGACGTTTATTTTGAAGGGGTGGAAATTTGGAAATATGAGTTCGTGTAATATTAAAGAATATTAATGAGCGAGAGAACGAAAATAGTTACACATTCATTTTAGAGAAGTATGGGTTGTATTTAAAAAAAATGTATTATACATGGCGTGGTTTTAAAACTTTTTAGTGGGGGTAAATTACAAATTCTGGTTAGGTCAAAAAAAGTTTGAGGGTTTTCTAGCTTTTTTCTTTAACCATAACTTAGCAATATTTAAAAGACACTTTATATGGATTTTTCCTTTGATTTAAAGAAAAAAATGTATATTGATTTTTAAAAACACAGAGCCAACAATGCCTAATAAAATAGAACAAAAGTCATAAGATATCTCTATAGATTTTCTTCAAGAAGATATGCTTCTTATTATTGTAGAGACCGTCTTTTTAATTTTATTAAGAAGATTTTCTTTTTAATATTTTAAATGAAAAATAAAATGATACCGCCCTCACCGAGAATCGAACTTACAATTTTCGGAATGATAAACCCAGCTGTTAACCATCAGACCATCGCTCACTTTTGATTGCCAGCTTCTAATTACCGATATGTGTAGAGTTGTTAATGTTTCAAAGGAAAATCTTATAAATATATTTAAGAAGATTTCTTTTTAACATTTCTAATTAGGAAAAAAAGAGAGAGAATCGAACTTACAATTTTTCGATTGCTAAACCCAGCTGCTAACCATCCGGCCATCGTATACTAATAATTGCCAGCGTCTAACTACACCTTTGTACTAAATGTATAGTTTTTTAATAAGAATTTCTTCTTAAAACCAAAAAGAGTTCCCTACAGTTTTTTCTTCGTTTGCACCGTTGCGACTACCCCTTTGCCCAAAAGCTGCTCATGAAGACAATCTTATTAATTTTATTAGGCATTTTTGGCTCTGTGAAAATTCTATTCTATTTGGTCTAGACTCGTTTGGGGCTCGGGTTGCAAATCTGCCCTTTTAAAAGTTAATACATATATAGGCGGCCGCCGTGGTGTAGCGGTTAAGTGTTCGGCCTTCTACACCAAGTCGTGGCGGTTCGATGCCCGGCAAAAGTAACATCAAAAATTCTTTAGAAAAAGAATTTTTCTAAACGGGATCGCCCCTCGGCAGTAGTTTGGCAAACTCTCCGGGTGTATTTCTGCCATGAGAAGCTTCTCAGCAAAAAATTCATTTGCTTTGCAAGTGCCGTTCGGAGTCGGCAAAAAACTGTAGGTCCCACCAACTTGTAGGAAAACTCA
The DNA here is from genome assembly GCA_964058755.1 of Campiglossa producta. Taxonomy (NCBI): domain Eukaryota; kingdom Metazoa; phylum Arthropoda; class Insecta; order Diptera; family Tephritidae; genus Campiglossa; species Campiglossa producta. Next base: position 1,673,718 of record CAXKVI010000007.1, read on the forward strand.
AAAAGCAACACACCACAAGTTGGAAAGAGAAGCTCGGCTAAAAATATCGTTAGAGGTTATGATAACCTGTTGGTATATCGCCGCCATTAGTTTTTTTTTTTTTTACATATATAGGTACATATGAAAAGAAATTATTTGTTGTCTTCAGTAAAATTTAAGATTTCCGCTTACCACTTGGTTTAGTTAAAAATTTAAGTATCCATAAAATATGTTTTCGATATTTATACTTTAAATAAGGAATTTATCAGCAACTCTATCTCAATCGATAGAAATCGTGAAATTTATCGAAATAATCTACAGAAATTGAATAAACAGACCACTATGTTTGAAAAAAATTCGCAAGTTGCAGCTTACATCTTCAAAAATTAGAGCAGTCAGACTTATATTATGGTAATTTTTTGAAATATTTACCAAAAAAAAAAAAAGAAATTGTATAGCATTTCTATAATGGGTGGTATGTATGTATATTTATGATCTAAAATTATTATTTCACATGGCTTTCCGTAAACTAAAAATATTCGCACCAAATTTTTTTTTCTCGAAAATAGAAATCATAACATAAAAATATTGTTTATAAAAATTTTAAGAAGTCAAGATTAGAAATATAAAAATATATAAAAAATATAAAAAAATTTTATGACAAAAAAGAAAAAATTTTGGCCGATAGCTGTAACTGTACTTGAACCATCAACCGCTCGACCACTACCCCCTGACGCTTCCCACTGGGCTATCGCTTTATTTACAAATTGATTGTCAGATAACCAATTCAAGTTGCATGAGAAATTTTCATTCGCTTATTACAGAGAAATGAAGCAGTATTGGTTATATATTAGATAATTGTGCACTGCTTTAGAGGTATGCCAACAAATCCATTTGCATTTCATAAATATTTATGCATATTTAGTATGGGTTTAAGCTTGGCAATTATTTATATGTAAAATTTGTTAGCCTATTAATATAATAGATATACATACATATTAGAGCTTTATGGAAAAATATAATTTTGATAACGTTTTCCCAAAAAATTGTATAGTTAAATTACATTTTATTATAAGTATATGTAATTGAAAATTTAATTTTTTCATGATTTTATGGCACAACAATATAAAATTTTTAGTTTTTCATTTGTTTATTAAAACTTTGGAATATAAGGCGATGATAGTTACCTCATTTTTATTATAGAATTCTACGAAAAAGATGTTTGATTTTTATTTTTTTAAAAAGGCAAATTTTCATATTATATAGAATTGACGGCAATGGGTGTATCTATTTCAATCTCATTTTTTTTTTCTTGATGAATTTCAATACAGAAAGTTAAAACATTGATTGCTTCTTTTCTAAAAATTTTATTTTTAAACTATTTTCGTTTATAATAAAGCGTGCGAGATATGAGAAAAACAAATTGTCACTTTTTTTTAATACTTTGGTACATAACAACACATATTGGGGCAACTCTCATGCGGAAACAAATCGGCTATTCGCGCCGACGCCATCTATTTGGAGTGTAACATTTCAATATACATATGAGTTCAACACCGAATCTACTGTTTGAACTCAATGAGCGAGAGAATTGGAGTGTTTACGCATATATGTATATCTGTATATAAATAGATATGAGTATGAAATTGGCTTGACGTTTATTTTGAAGGGGTGGAAATTTGGAAATATGAGTTCGTGTAATATTAAAGAGTATTAATGAGCGAGAGAACGAAAATAGTTACACATTCAATTTAGAGAAGTATGGATTGTATTTAAAAAAATGTATTATACATGGCGTGGTTTTAAAACTTTTTAGTGGGGGTAAATTAAAAATTCTGGTTAGGTCAAAAAAAGTGTGAGGGTTTTAAGGCTTTTTTCTTTAACCATAACTTAGCAATATTTAAAAGACACTTTATATGGATTTTTCTTTTGATTTAAAGAAAAAAAATGTATATTGATTTTTAAAAAAATTCTATTCAATTTGGTCTAGACTTGTTTGGGGCTCGGGTTGCAAATCTGCCCTTTTAAAAGTTAATACATATATACATTTGAAAAGAAATTATTTGTTGTCTTCAGTAAAATTTAAGATTTCCGCTTATCACTTGGTTTAGTTCAAAATAACGTAGTATCCATAAAATATTTTGTCGATTTTTATACATTAATTAAGGAATTTATCAGCAACTCTATCTCAATCGATAGAATTTGAAAAAAAATTCGCAAATTGCAGCTTTTATCTTAAAAAATTAGAGCAGTCAGACTTATATTAATGGTAATTTTTTGAAATATTTACCAAAAAAAAAAAAAAAAAAAAAGAAATTGTATAAGCGGTTATAGCATTTCTATAATGGGTGGTATGTATATATATTTATGATATAAAATTATTATTTCACATGGCTTTCCGTAAACTAAAAATATTCGCACCAAATTTTTTTCTTCTCGAAAATAGAGATCACAAACATAAAAATATTGTTTATAAAAATATTAAAAAGTCAAGATTAGAAATATAAAAATATATAAAAAATATAAACAATTTTCAATGACAAAAAAGAAAAAAATTTTGGCCTATAGCTGTGTAACTAACTGTACTCGAACCATCAACCGCTCGACCACTACCCCCTAACGCTTCTCACTGGGCTATCGCTTTATTTACAAATTGATTGTCAGATAACCAATTTAAGTTGCATGAAAAATTTTCATTCGCTTATTACAGATAAATGAAGCAGTATTGGTTATATATTAGATAATTGTGCACTGCCTTAGAGGTATGCCAACAAATCCATATGCATTTCATAAATATTTATGCATATTTAGTATGGGTTTAAGCTTGGCAATGATTTATATGTAAAATTTGTTAGCCTATTAATATAATAGATAATGGACCAAAGTACTCAATGAGCGAGGGAATGAAAATAATTTCTCTCTCATAATAGGACGTGTTTAATGAGGGAGAGAATGAAGATAAAGAGTGGTTTCCTTTGAAGTTCAGCCAACTTCGAAATATGAGTTTGACGCTATTACTCTAACTCTCAAAGAGCGAGAGAATCAAAATATTTCCATTGCTGGTATTTTACACACATATACAAATTTCTCAAAATAAGCTTGGTACTCCAACAACAGGAGCCATATTGAATTATTATTTTATTTTTTTGAAACATTTTTTTTGTATGGTGGTACACAAGCCAACTTTGATTGCGACATATTTTTTTCAAATTAGGTTGCCCTATTTCACATTTTAATAATGGTGTCATGAAAACATAAAACTTTGTAGAATTTCATTTTAAACAAATCTATTACATCGGAATTTTTCCTTGAATAAATCTTTTTAATATGGAATTCTACAATTAAGTGAAGCTTTATTGGGCTTTTGAATCTCTATTTAGATATATACATACATATTAGAGTTTTATGGAAAAATATAATTTTGATTACGTTTTCCCAAAAAATTGTATAGTTAAATTACATTTTATTATAAATATATGTAATTGAAAATTTAAGATTTTCAGGATTTTATGGCACAACAATATAACATTTTTAGTGTTTCATTTGTTTATTAATACTTTGGAATATATGGCGACCATAGTTATCTCATTTTATTATAGAATTCTACGAAAAAGATGTTTGATTTTTATTTTTTTAAAAAAGCAAAATTTCATATTATATAAAATTGACGGCAATGGGTGTATCTATTTCAATCTAATTTTTTTTTTTTTTCCTTGATGAATTTCAATACAGAAAGTTAAAGCATTGATTGCTTCTTTCCTAAAAATTTTATTTTTAAACTAAACTTACTAAAGCGTGCGAGATATGAGAAAAACAAATTGTCACTTTTTTAATACTTTGGTACATAACAACACATATTGGGGCAACTCTCATGCGGAAACAAATTGGCTATTCGCGCCGACGCCATCTATTTGGAGTGTAACATTTCAATATATATATGAGTTCAACGCCGAATCTACTGTTTGAACTCAATGAGAGAATTGGAGTGTTTACGCAAGTATGGATATGTGTATGCAAATAGATATGAGTATGAAATTGGTTTGACGTTTATTTTGAAGGGGTGGAAATTTGGAAATATGAGTTCGTGTAATATTAAAGAATATTAATGAGCGAGAGAACGAAAATAGTTACACATTCATTTTAGAGAAGTATGGGTTGTATTTAAAAAAAAATGTATTATACATGGCGTGGTTTTAAAACTTTTTAGTGGGGGTAAATTACAAATTCTGGTTAGGTCAAAAAAAGTTTGAGGGTTTTCTAGCTTTTTTCTTTAACCATAACTTAGCAATATTTAAAAGACACTTTATATGGATTTTTCCTTTGATTTAAAGAAAAAAATGTATATTGATTTTTAAAAAAATTCTATTCTATTTGGTCTAGACTTGTTTGGGGCTCGGGTTGCAAATCTGCCCTTTTAAAAGTTAATACATATCAGAGCTGTTAAAGAATTAAATCTTTTGCTCTTTGAAATCATAGTTTTTCTTCATTCAGTACTTGAAATTCTTTTCATCGTTGAAGAATTTAACTTCAATTTACGCATTCAGCAATTCTTTACAGAAATCATGATTTATAAATCCACCAAGTGTCAATTCAACAAGAATTCAAAATAGAATTACGAAGAAAAGCTCTTTAATTTAGAATGGCCATTCAGTTGATTCGATTCTTTTGGAGAGTTAATTCCGCTAATTCAGTACGAATCAGTTTTTGGAAAAATGCTAATTTACTCCCTTAAATAGTACTAAAAGTTTTCAAGTTCCTTTCACGCTAGAAGAATTTGAAAAAAAAAAATACATTACATATTATAATAATCTATAACATAAAATTAGTGGAAAAAGCTTATTCGCGTTTAAGAAATATGTGAATTTAAAAAAATTCAAGTTAAAACATAAAAAAGTATGATTTTGAAAGGTATAACATGCCTGGTCTTCACATAAACTGCCTTATTAGTGTTGCTGATGTGTTAGTTATGAAGCTTTTCGGGCATATTTTATTAACCCTCTGAGCACATTATTGAATTTAATTAAATAAGATTTTCTCACATAAATAAAAAATAAATATGAATGTGTAATTATTTTATTATCATAACCTCTAACGAGATTTTTAGCCGAGCTTCTCTTTCCAACTTGTGGTGTGTTGCTTTTGAGTTTTCCTACAAGTTGGCAGGACCTACAGTTTTTTGCCGACTCCGAACGGCACTTGCAAAGCAAATGAATTTTTTGCTGGCATATTTAGTTTTGGAAAATTTGGCAGTGTCAAGTTTAAATTTAACAACTTCGAAAGTGCATCAGTATTTTTAAAGATCTTCAACGCACAGCGAATATTGCCGAATTCGCCCTGCTATTACCATATATGAATTTGCGTTGCTCTCATATCTACAAGTTGTACAGGCAATACACAATATTACGTTCAGCTGAAACTCATGCCTTTTATGAATATAAAAAAATTCGGAGCTCTTTCATGGTTTTATTAGTCATATATGTACATACATACGTCAGTTTTGAAAAATGAAAAAAAAAAATTAAATCTTTTTTTTGATTTATACTTTGAAATATGGAAATTCTTTCCAAATATGAGTATTTTATTTCGATTTTTTAGTCAACAATAACTAGTAGTGGAATTAATTTCCATTTAATTGTATAACAGAAACCATTTGAAATGTCTTTTAAAATTTTCACAAAGCTCAGGAGAGTAAAACGGTCATATAAACTTTCAACTTCTTCGGCAGATTTTGTATGAAATTTTTGAGGACTCAGTTTGGTAGACCAAGCAGTATAATTATATGCAAGTTAGAACTAGCTGAAATATTTTCCTGATTTACAAGAACGATTTTCGTCGATGGTGTTGAGTAATTTTTTATGCGAAATTAAATTTTGTTCATGCGTTGCATCGAAAAAAATTCTTAAAAATCAGGAAAATATTTAAATTAGTTCTAACTTTCACATCATACCACTGAAATTGATTGTCCTACAAAACTAATGTCGGATGGCCATTTTGCTAAGCTCCCCTGAACTTTGTCCAAATTTTTAAAGACATCTTTAATTTTGTGTCTAACTGTACATATTACTGAAGTGCCTGAAAAATGCTCATAAAAGCAATAAATCCGCGATTTTACAATCGACGTGGCTGTTTGGTAGTATCCCGCCTTTTTACAAGTCTTCAATGGGTGACCGGAGTTCTGGTCGGTGATAGTGTCGAATTCAGGACATTTTTTATCACGGATAAGAAACGGGTTAATAAAAATTACAGCACCTTAAAGGCATAGTAGGGATGGCAGCTATTTTAGTTTTGTGAGCCCAAAAGTTTCGAGATCCCGAATATGTATTATTTAGATATTTTATACATTTTAACAAACAAACTGAAGACAGTACATCAATATTATTTTCATTACCAACAAGATGCTTAAATATATATAAAAAATATGTAAGTAGAGTTTAAATATATCCTATAACTTTTTCTTTACATATTTTTATATTAGTACAAGACCGGGAATAACCAAACATCTTCTTACGGTTTCTCCTAGCTGCTTTGGAAGTTAATGCAAATCAACAAGCGAAAAAGTTAGGGATTTTATAAAATTTCTCTCCATTCATAAGTGGGCTGTAATATTAGGTGTTAATTTTTATACCCTGCTTTTATGATTATATATAAAACCAAAAGCTCAAAAAACTGCCTTAATCCAACTTAATGTCATATTATTCGTAAAAAACTAGCTATTTTAAACATTCGGGATTTTTTAACTGCTTTTCGAGATTTCGGGACTAATAAAAAACAATCCCGGGATTGACTTCAAATGTCAAAGAAAAAATATATAATGACAACATTTCATGATACAATAAGCGCACCAGTAGGAAATTGTAAAAGTGAGGTACGTTTCTGACATCTTACATAAGTATTAGGACTTATCACAATATATCTACGTTGCGGTGTTGCATCTACAGCTTAAGTGTTTATTATTAAGGAAATTCACAAGGTCTTTTATAGTTTTATGTACAATTTCAACAACACAACACTTGAGAGCACTACATGAGTTGAATGTTGTGTCTGAATACATTAAATTAAATTTTCATACAAATTTGTCAGAAAATATTGAATTTTTGTGTTCGTGGTCTTTTACTTTTGAAACTAGAGAAAACGAAAAAACAAGGAAAAGCAAAATAGCACACCTGCGCATTGGGTTGCTTAATTTTATTGTGCTATTCAAATTTTCCATGGAGTGTAATGGAGTGTGGTTGCTAAGTGACCTTGCTCAATCCCGACTCTTGCGTCCTCGTTCGTGCACTCTGGGCAACGGGAGCTACCTAGGCTCGCGGCAGAAAGAGAGGGAGCCCCGGTGGGGCCACTCTGACATACTTGGTTTAAGGGCTCACCGAGGTCTTTTTCGCAGCGTCTGTTCACCACGTGGTGCGGCTGCAAGCGGGTGTCTGTCTTGTAGCAAGCGGCTCGCTATATAAATGTGTGAATATTTTTTTATCAAAATCCCGGAGACGGGTTGTGCGCTGGGTTTGGGACCCGCCACGTAAAAAATTTAGTCCACTGAAAATTTTAATAAAGCCTCGGATGAGAACCCCCTTTAATGTTGACGACCCGGCAAAACGAAATAAGGACTACGAGAAGGATATTAGGGCATGTACCTGGAATGTCCGGACCCTTTCAAGGGATGGTACCGCTGCCCGACTGGTTGATGTCCTCATGAACGCAAAGGCTGACATCACCGCCCTGCAGGAAATGCGATGGACGGGACAAGGAAAGACGACCATCGGACCTTGTGACGTATACTACAGTGGCCAGACACGCGGCAAAGCGCGTGGTGTAGGATTCGTGGTGGGAAAGAGACTTCGCCGCCAAGTATTAGCGTTCACTCCTGTGAGCGAGCGTCTCGCTGCGATCCGCATCAAGGCGAGGTTTTTCAACATAACATTTATCTGCGCCTATGCGCCGACAGAGGAGACGGACGACGCAGAGAAGGACTCCTTCTACGATAAACTTGAACAGACTTATGATCGCTGCCCCCAGCATGATATCAAAATCGTGCTCGGCGACTTTAATGCCAAGGTGGGCAGGGAAGGAGTCTTTGGTCCCACAGTTGGAAAATTCAGTCTCCACGATATAACATCCCCCAACGGCACTAGGTTGATTGACTTCGCCGCTGCTCGCAATATGGTCATCAGTAGTACCAGGTTCCAGCATAAGTGAATACACCAAGCCACATGGCTGTCCCCTGATCAAAGAACTAGAAACCAGATTGATCATGTCTTGATTGACGGCAGACATAGCTCCACCGTTCTGGACGTGCGTACACTGCGTGGTCCCAAATTGACTCTGACCATTATCTTGTCGCAGCCAAGATACGCACACGCCTCTGTGCAACGAAGAAAGTGCGCACAGTAACGGAAGGAAAGTTTGACGTCGAGAAACTGCGCATGACACAGACAGCTGATAATTTCACAACTCGACTCTCACACCTGCTAGCAGAGGGCAATCCTCGACCTAACGATGTAACCGAGCAATGGAAGCATATCTCTCACTCATTGCGTACCGCCGCTGAGGCCACTATAGGGTTCCAGCGAGCCCGCAAGAACAACTGGTACGATGAGGAATGCAAAAATGCCTCGAAAAAAAAGGACGCTGCCTACAAGGAGACGTTGCGAAGGGGCGCAACCCGCAGTGTATGGCAACAATATCGTGAGGCAAAGAAGGAAGAGAGACGCCTTTTCAGAAAAAAGAAAAGTGAGGCCGAAAGGCGTGAGTGTGAGGAGCTTGAGATGCTGGCTGACAGGAATGATGCCCGAAAATTCTATGAAAAGATCCGGCGGATGACGGAAGGTTTTAAGACCGGGGCAAGCTCCTGTAAGGACAATAATGGCGACCTGGTAACCGACGTACAAAGTGTACTTAAATTATGGAGGGAGCACTTCTCCTCACTGCTAAATTGCGAGGGAGACGTCGAACCCGATACCCCAATCCCTGACGATGGAAAAGTCGTCCCACCACCTGACAATGATGAAGTGAGGATAGCTATATCCCGGCTCAAAAACAACAAAGCGCCTGGAAAAGACGGACTACCCGCCGAGCTGTTCAAACACGGAGGCGAAGAGCTGGTAAGAAGCATGCATCAGCTCTTATGCAGAATATGGTCAGACGAATGTATGCCTCCGGATTGGAATTTAAGTGTGCTTTGCCCAATCCACAAGAAAGGCGATCCCGCTAACCGCACCAACTACCGCGGAATTAGTCTTCTTAATATCGCATATAAGGTTCTTTCTAGCGTGTTGTGTGAAAGGCTGAAGCCCATCGTAGACAAACTGATTGGACCTTATCAGTGTGGCTTTAGACCTGGTAAGTCTACCATCGACCAGATTTTCACGATACGCCAAATCCTGGAGAAGACCCATGATAAGAGAATCGACACTCACCATCTCTTTGTCGATTTTAAAGCCGCTTTTGACAGCGTAAAAAGGAGTTGCCTGTATGCCGCCATGTCTGAATTTGACTTCCCTGCAAAGCTTATACGGCTTTGCCAAATGACGTTGAGCAATACCAACAGCTCCGTTAGAATCGGGAAGGACCTCTCTGAGCCATTTGAAACCAAACGAGGCTTCAGACAGGGCGACTCCCTTTCGTGCGATTTCTTCAATCTGATGCTGGAGAAGATAATTCGAGCAGCAGAGCTAAACCGCAATGGTACAATCTTTTACAAGAGCGTGCAATTGCTGGCGTATGCCGATGATATTGATATCATTGGCCTTAACAACCGCGCCGTAAGCGCTGCCTTCTCTGGACTGGATAAGGAAGCGAAAAAAGTGGGTCTTGCCGTGAACGAGGACAAGACGAAGTATTTGCTGTCATCAAAGAAAGAATCGGCGCACCTGCGCCTTGGCAGCCATGTCACTGTTGATAGTTACAAATTTGAAACTGTGAGAGACTTCGTCTATTTGGGAACCAGTATTAACACCGAAAATAATATCAGTCTAGAAATCCAGCGGAGAATCACTCTTGCCAACAAGTGCTACTTTGGACTGAGTAGGCAATTGAGAAGTAAAGTCCTCTCTCGAAGAACAAAGATCACGCTCTATAAGTCTCTCATCATACCTGTCCTGATGTATGGCTCAGATTCATGGACAATGTCAAGAGAAGGTGAGATGGCCCTTGGAGTATTTGAGAGAAAAGTTCTCCGGAAGATTTATGGTCCTTCCCGTGATGCCAACGGCGAGTATAGAAGGAAATTTAACGATGAGCTGTACGAGCTCTACGCAGATCTGACCATAGTCCAGCGAATTAAAGCCCAAAGACTCCGCTGGCTGGGCCATGTTATGCGAATGGACAAAGAAGCTCCAGCACAGAAGGTTTTCCTATCGTCGCCTGAATTCGGCAGCAGAGGAAGGGGGGGGCCTCGACTGAGATGGAAACAACAGGTGGAGGATGACTTGAACTCCCTTGGGGTTTCCAATTGGCGTCGGTTATCGCTAAAAAGGAATGACTGGCGTGCTTTGATACGAAACGGCCAAAATCGCTTAGGCGGTTAAGCGCCAATAAATGATGATGATGATTCAAATTTTATATAAGAAATGACAACAAAGAAAATATGACAGTCTTAAATTTTGAATTGCCTAATTTTGATTTTTTCTAATTTTAATTAGTACATACACAGAAAAGTTTTAATGGCTTTTGACATGTGATTAGTGTTGTAAACCAAATGCTGGAAAAGAACTAAACAATCATACAGTGCTTGTCAGCTGAAGCATCATCGCGAATAATGTTCTAAGTGTAATATTTTTCAAAACCAGTTTCATTGCATAAAACATTTTGTATTGCTCTCCAGATAACGAATTTTCTAAAATTTGACACCAAAACTGTAAAAATGCATTTAAAAATAGTAGGGTAATTTAAAGTGGCATACATTATTTTGCATTGAAGCGTCGAAAGTGATTCGTAACGGCACTGGAAGATCATGAAAAAGGTGTAAAACTCATAATATGAAAGATATAAAAGAAAAAGTTAAGGGAGACAGATGAGAAAAATAGACAATTTTTCCAAACGATGGACTTTTCCTTGATATGCCATTTTTGCTTTTACGAACGTGTTTTTCGTTTTGTTTATATTTTTGTATGATAATTACTATGTATATACATGAAATATTCATGACTTAGGATGAGCTTTTAGGTAAAGAATAATACATTTTTTTTTTTTTTTTAAGATCAGAGGCAAAGATGCAACGACATGTTAATTATAATATATTTCCCGCTAGGCATGGTTCTGCATTGAGGTCTTGTCAATTATAAAAAATTTTTACTTTTCATATTTCAAATTTTTGTTTTGTTTATAAACCGAAAAAAACATAGAGCGGCCATGTTTTTTTCGGTTTATAAACACACAGTGTAGCAATTTCGACAAATCCAAATTTTTTATTTTCTCATTTATCTCAGAATCGGTGGGATTTTTTGAAAGATTTAGCAGCTAAGTAAAATGTATGACATACATATATAGTCCTCGCTTTCGAATTTGCCTTACCGACATTTCGAGTTTTAATTGTCCTGAAAAAAAAGAAGTTACCTCACGTCCATAGTTTGACTTGAAACATCTATGTGTTGAATTTTGCGCATTTACTTCAGTCAGATGGGATTACTGACATATCTGTGGTTTCGTTATATTATAATATTTGCGGACTGATAAAACCTCCCCAAATATGTAATTTAATCACATCAAAAAATAATGTACATATTTCACCTTCGAGTTGAATTGTATGCGTCTATAGTTAGCCTATGTAAATCTTAATAGCTGCTTTCTGTAGATCATTCGTAGCACCATCAAATTCCAAACATCGTGGAATACTCATAATAATAATAATAATAATACAAATACCTTCTAAGAGGATAAGGTCCAGCCTGTCTTCCAATTTGTGGTTTAAGTTTTAGTACACATTGGCGAGACCTACAATTTCTTTGGCCCAACTTTACACAGTATCTGGCAAGGCATTTTCATTTTGTCTGAAAAACCCCCGGAGCGTTGCCGAACACTGCCGAAGGTGGCCTCGTTTTGAAAAACTTATTCAAAGAATTTTTGGTGTGACCTGTTTCGGTACTTGCACCAGGTACTTTCAATATGGCAAGTCAGCGGCGGTAGACAGTAATTTTAATTTCTATGTCTTAAAATATTCCAGAGGGAAATAATATTAAAAGTGAAAATTAAATTAAATCAAATGTTTCAATAAATTTATTCCTACGTTTATATTATGACAAGATAAAATAAATACATTAAACAAGAACCTCGCAGCCTTAAGCTATATTCTTTACGAGTCCATCAACTCCGGGTCTGTAGATAAAACACGGAATTTTGTTTGCATTTTTATCTAAATTTTAACACTGTGCGCTGCATTTTGACGTCTACCGCTTCGAATTTTCAAACGCGTTTTTCTCTACTTTCCCTGTAATAAAACGATGGAACTGCACTTCATGTTGTTCCTTTTTTATGTGACGACTATTTTCTACTTACCTTCTTGAAAAATTTGCCATAATCTTCGAGAAATCAACTAAAAACAGCAATATTTTATGTATGTATGTAAATATATGAAAACATTGAGTAAGAGTTGCCGTAGCTAAAGAAAACGGAACCAAATTTTCGGGCTTATAGTTTCAAAACAATTTTCCGAAGACAATATCATAGCCGAAATAAGTTTTGAACAAATATATAAATATAACTTTCAGTTTCTGAATGGTTCCAATAAAATTTTGGCCTATTTACATTAAAATCAACAGACTTGAAACATAATCCATCACATATAAAATTTTAGAGTTAGGGCCAAATTTTACAATGATACATGGCAGTCTCATGTTTTATTACTATTTTGACAGCTTCAAATCAATTCCAGGCATGTTAAAGACTGAAAGTACGCAAATATCACCTCTGAAAGTTAAATTTCGAGAGTACTGAATTGAAAAATTGAATTGATTCACCAAGTTGGCATTCAATTGAGAGAGTTATTGAATGAGAGTTATTTCGATGCAATTCAGTTCAAACTGAATTACTTTCTCGCATTCTTTAATTCTTTTAATGGAAGATATGAATTCGACATGTCAAATCGTATCTACATGGAATTTCAAATTAAATTCAACGAAAAACATTTGAAAAAATGAATAAATCCTGAATTGTAACTGTTTTGATTCATTCAATTAACAGCTCTGATACATATATAGGTACATATGAAAAGAAATTATTTGTTGTCTTCAGTAAAATTTAAGATTTCCGCTTATCACTTGGTTTAGTTAAAAATTTAAGTATCCATAAAATATGTTTTCGATATTTATACTTTAAATAAGGAATTTATCAGCAACTCTATCTCAATCGATAGAAATCGTGAAATTTATCGAAATAATCTACAGAAATTGAATAAACAGACCACTATGTTTGAAAAAAATTCGCAAATTGCAGCTTACATCTTCAAAAATTAGAGCAGTCAGACTTATATTAATGGTAATTTTTTGAAATATTTACCAAAAAAAAAAAAAAAGAAATTGTATAGCATTTCTATAATGGGTGGTATGTATGTATATTTATGATCTAAAATTATTATTTCACATGGCTTTCCGTAAACTAAAAATATTCGCACCAAATTTTTTTTCTCGAAAATAGAAATCATAACATAAAAATATTGTTTATAAAAATTTTAAGAAGTCAAGATTAGAAATATAAAAATATATAAAAAATATAAAAAATTTTCAATGACAAAAAAGAAAAAATTTTGGCCGATAGCTGTAACTGTACTTGAACCATCAACCGCTCGACCACTACCCCCTGACGCTTCCCACTGGGCTATCGCTTTATTTACAAATTGATTGTCAGATAACCAATTCAAGTTGCATGAGAAATTTTCATTCGCTTATTACAGAGAAATGAAGCAGTATTGGTTATATATTAGATAATTGTGCACTGCTTTAGAGGTATGCCAACAAATCCATTTGCATTTCATAAATATTTATGCATATTTAGTATGGGTTTAAGCTTGGCAATTATTTATATGTCAAATTTGTTAGCCTATTAATATAATAGATATACATACATATTAGAGCTTTATGGAAAAATATAATTTTGATAACGTTTTCCCAAAAAATTGTATAGTTAAATTACATTTTATTATAAGTATATGTAATTGAAAATTTAATTTTTTCATGATTTTATGGCACAACAATATAAAATTTTTAGTTTTTCATTTGTTTATTAAAACTTTGGAATATAAGGCGATGATAGTTATCTCATTTTTATTATAGAATTCTACGAAAAAGATGTTTGATTTTTATTTTTTTAAAAAGGCAAATTTTCATATTATATAGAATTGACGGCAATGGGTGTATCTATTTCAATCCATTTTTTTTTCTTGATGAATTTCAATACAGAAAGTTAAAACATTGATTGCTTCTTTTCTAAAAATTTTATTTTTAAACTATTTTCGTTTATAATAAAGCGTGCGAGATATGAGAAAAACAAATTGTCACTTTTTTTTAATACTTTGGTACATAACAACACATATTGGGGCAACTCTCATGCGGAAACAAATTGGCTATTCGCCATCTATTTGGAGTGTAACATTTCAATATACATATGAGTTCAACACCGAATCTACTGTTTGAACTCAATGAGCGAGAGAATTGGAGTGTTTACGCATATATGTATATGTGTATATAAATAGATATGAGTATGAAATTGGCTTGACGTTTATTTTGAAGGGGTGGAAATTTGGAAATATGAGTTCGTGTAATATTAAAGAGTATTAATGAGCGAGAGAACGAAAATAGTTACACATTCAATTTAGAGAAGTATGGGTTGTATTTTAAAAAAATGTATTATACATGGCGTGGTTTTAAAACTTTTTAGTGGGGGTAAATTAAAAATTCTGGTTAGGTCAAAAAAAGTGTGAGGGTTTTCTAGCTTTTTTCTTTAACCATAACTTAGCAATATTTAAAAGACACTTTATATGGATTTTTCTTTTGATTTAAAGAAAAAAAAATGTATATTGATTTTTAAAAAAATTCTATTCAATTTGGTCTAGACTTGTTTGGGGCTCGGGTTGCAAATCTGCCCTTTTAAAAGTTAATACATATATACATTTGAAAAGAAATTATTTGTTGTCTTCAGTAAAATTTAAGATTTCCGCTTATCACTTGGTTTAGTTCAAAATAACGTAGTATCCATAAAATATTTTGTCGACTTTTATACATTAATTAAGGAATTTATCAGCAACTCTATCTCAATCGATAGAATTTGAAAAAAAAATTCGCAAATTGCAGCTTTCATCTTAAAAAATTAGAGCAGTCAGACTTATATTAATGGTAATTTTTTGAAATATTTACCAAAAAAAAAAAAAAAAAAAAGAAATTGTATAAGCGGTTATAGCATTTCTATAATGGGTGGTATGTATATATATTTATGATATAAAATTATTATTTCACATGGCTTTCCGTAAACTAAAAATATTCGCACCAAATTTTTTTCTTCTCGAAAATAGAGATCACAAACATAAAAATATTGTTTATAAAAATATTAAAAAGTCAAGATTAGAAATATAAAAATATATAAAAAATATAAACAATTTTCAATGACAAAAAAGAAAAAAAATTTGGCCTATAGCTGTGTAACTAACTGTAATCAACCGCTCGACCACTACCCCCTAACGCTTCTCACTGGGCTATCGCTTTATTTACAAATTGATTGTCAGATAACCAATTTAAGTTGCATGAAAAATTTTCATTCGCTTATTACAGATAAATGAAGCAGTATTGGTTATATATTAGATAATTGTGCACTGCCTTAGAGGTATGCCAACAAATCCATATGCATTTAATAAATATTTATGCATATTTAGTATGGGTTTAAGCTTGGCAATGATTTATATGTAAAATTTGTTAGCCTATTAATATAATAGATTATTTCGAATGCTTTTGTTGGTGATTCAGCCAAAATCATTGGTTCTTTCAAGTTTTTATTTACTTTATTTTTACTACATTTTATGCATTTTTTAATATGATGTCTTATATCATTTTTCATATTTTTCCAATAATATTTCTGTTTTATTTTATTCAGTGTTCGATTGATTCCTGGGTGGCCACCATTAACAGGGTCATCGTGATATTTTAGCAATATATTTTTAATTGTTTCTTTGTTAGTCACATGCATAACCTCCGGAGTTAATGAAATTGTTCAATTTTTGAGAACTTTGGTACCAATTTCCTTAAATGTGCTTACTCGAGTATATTTATCTTTAAACAATTTGTTCTCCTAAGGACAACTGTATTTTACTTATTTTCAAATTGTCGGCTTCTTTCATTAGACTGGCAAAGAATTGACCTAAATCAATTTTCGCCTCAACAATTGAATTATTAATATTTGAATTGCCGGCTTCTTATCAATATTTATTTCGCCACAAACTTTCTTTCCTTTTCTGAAATATAATTTCGGAGGATCGAAAACGAGCTGGGCTAGCCTTTTAACTTCACATTTATTTAGCGCTACATATATTTTTGGGTTCATATTGTGACATTTTTCGTTATTAATATTTTTGTTATTGGTTTCCGATTGAATCGTAACCTTCATTATTTGGCATGCTTTTATTGATAAGTCTTTTAAATCATTTATATTTATGCGTGATAGTGCATCCGCAACATAATTTTCTTTTCCAGCTATTTACTCCACCTCAAAGTCATATTCCTCCAACTCCAACTCCAGCCGAACTCTAGTTAATTTAGATGAAGGGTCATCGAGAATAAATATGTTTTAACTAAAAATTTTCTGCCATAAACGTATGGTCTGAAATAAGTGATTGCCCAATGGATTGCCGCCAATTATTTTTCAATTGTTGCTTTCACCTTTCGTGAATGCTCTTGACGCAAAGGCAATTGGTAATTGCTTGCCTTTATATTACTGACTAAGAACTGCGCCACAGGCGAATCCACTGGCATCTGTTGTTATACAAAATTCCTTATTGAAATCTGGATATTGCAAAATATTTGGGTTAATTAATGCTTCCTTCAAGTATACAAAAGCTTTTTGACATTCTTCTGTCCAATCGAAGGAGACATTCTTTTTACATAATTTTGTTAAAATTCTAGAATGTTCTGCAAAATTTGGAACGAATCTTTGGTAATAATTACAAAAAGCTACAAATCTTTTAACTTCATCTGCATTTTTTGAGGTTGGATAATTTAGAACAACTTCAAATTTACTAGGATCAGGCAAAATGCCTTTATTTGTGCACTTGTGGCCAAGATAAGTAACTTCTTTGTTAAAAAATAAACATTTATCTGGATGTAATTTTAAATTGTATTTTCTGCAAGTTGAAAATACATATCTCAAATTTGTTATCATGTGTTTTTCGGAGCAACCTAATACCACCAAATCATCCATATAGAGAAATGCTTTGAAATGAGTTGGGGGCTACTTTTAAGCCATATGGCAATCTTTTGAAACGATATGTGCCATCGTCTAC
Organism: Campiglossa producta; assembly: GCA_964058755.1. Taxonomy (NCBI): domain Eukaryota; kingdom Metazoa; phylum Arthropoda; class Insecta; order Diptera; family Tephritidae; genus Campiglossa; species Campiglossa producta. The sequence continues at coordinate 1,691,170 of CAXKVI010000007.1, forward strand.
GATGTTATGTCCCTAGAGTCTTTATGTAACTCAATTTGGTGAAAGCCGGACATCAAGTCCAATTGATCCAGTATATCATCAATTCGTGGCAATGGGAATTTATCTGCGGTTAATTTTTTATTTACTTGTCGGTAATCGACTACTAATCTCCATCTTTTATCATTTTTTCCCGATAGAGATTGTTTGGGTACCAACAAAATTGGGCTACTTTATTCTGACATAGATGGCTCTATTATGTCATCTTTAATTAATTTATCAACTTGTTTACTAATTTCGCTTTTATGGGCTTGTGGGATTCGGTAATTTTTTACATAAACCGGATTATCATCTTTCATACGTAATTTTTGCTTGTAAAAATTATTAGTGGTAATAGGTTCTGATTCTAGTGAAAATATGTTTATATATTCTACGCAAAGTGCATTAAGCTGTTGGGAAACGAATTTTGGAAAATTTTTATTTAATCTTTCTAATTTTTCTTTATTATTTTCTGCTGTTTCATGTTTATTATTTACTACTGTGTATTCATCTAAATTTTCTGTGTTAATTTGAAATTTTGAATGTTTGCATTTTTATCTGTTGTATTTATGACTCTAATAAAGGTTTGCTTTGAATTTACTATAGTATTTGCTATAAAAATGCCTTCAGATAATTTTTGATGAGGGATTAATAATTCAGAACTGCTATTTTCAATATGGATTTGTCGGATTACTTCCGATCTTGCAGAAATTGTTATGCAATTAACGGTTGGTCTATTTGTCATTTGTATTATTATGTTTTCTGGGTAATCATATGGACGTAGTATTAGGTTAGGTTAGGTTGCGAGGGCAGGACAGAGTGCAGGACCCTGCCCACCACTTAGGCCAGTCAAGTTGGCCCATTGTGATACCCTATGCGGTCTTAAGACCCACCCCATATCCGAGAGACAAACATCAACAATCTCACATTCTCACACTTGGATTAGAGGATCAAACCAGCTCGTGGAATCAATGAATTTCGATAGAGCCCTAATATCCATTTTTGAAACCTCCGTGAGGTCGTCGATGAACGGTTGGCCGAGAATAGCCAATCGTCTTCTGCTGAGTGCAGGACAATGACACAGCAGATGTTGAACACTCTCCTCCTCTTCAATACATCTGCAACTGCGACAGTAATCGTGAGTTATTACGCCCATCCTAGCACCATGTGTGCCTATTAAGCAGTGCCCTGTTAACACCCTTATCAGTGATGAGACACCGGATTTATTAAGGGACAGCAGACAGTTAGTGCGTCCTTTGTTGTACGAAGGCCAAGTTAGCCTTGATATCTCGCACGTCGAGAGACCTGACCAGAGCTCATTTGCCCTTTGTAAGGTATTTGTGCTAGCTCGGAGTTTGAAAGATGCCATGGGAATACCTACCAGATCATTTCCTGGAAGGAGATGAGTGGTGGTACCTCTTCTGGCCAGCTCATCCGCTATACAGTTGCCTTCAATATCCCTGTGACCAGGTACCCAAATAAGGCTGATACTGAAGTGCTGAGCCATCTCGTTAAGAGATCTGCGGCATTCAGTTAGCGACTTTGTGTTGTCGACACATGAGTTCAGTGCCTTTAGCGCGGCCTGACTATCTGAGAAGATAAATATCCGTTTGCCGTTTTGGGGCGTAGACGCTAGGCTTTTCACTGCACCGTGTATTGCCAGCCTTTCTGCTTGGTACACGCTGCAGTGGTCGGGAAGACGAAAGGAGATCTCTAGTCCCAGGTCCGGTGAAAAGATACCTCCACCCACCTTCCCTTCAAGATTAGAGCCATCGGTGAATATGTTCATGGCATTCCGCACAGTATGCGGTCGGTAATCCCATTCTTGTCTTGTGGGTATTTTCACCTCGTAGTTCCTAACGAACACGTTGCTTGGCGTGCAATAGTCAGTATGTAATGGTATGCTCACAGGTGCATGGGAGCCTAAAATTGTGGCGTGACCACATGTGCCGCCCTTCCATACGTCGGTCTCCCTTAATCGCAGAGCTGTAATCACAGCCATTTCTTTAGCCACCAGATCGAGTGGTGGAAGATTCAGCATCGTGTTGAGTGCTTCTGTCGGAGTGGAGCCGAGGGCCCCGGTTATGCAGAGTTCTGAACTCCTTTGGACTTTTTGTATCTGCTTGAGGTACGTGTTCTTGGTTAGTGCCGGCCACCAGACCAGCACACCGTAGAGTAAAATTGGACGAACAATAGCTGTGTATATCCAGTGCACCACTTTGGGAGAGAACCCCCACGATATACCAATTGCTCTCTTGCAAGTAAACAACGCGCATGTTGCCTTTTTAACTCGTTCCGCTATATTGTCGCTCCAGAGTAGTTTCCTGTCTAGAATAACTCCTAGATATTTGACTTTGTCACTGAGTACTGAAGTTGTATTCCCAATTTTTGGTGGTATTAAGTTCGGTATTTTGTACCTCCTAGTGAAGAGGACAAGTTCGGTTTTCTCGGGGTTAACCTCCAAACCTGAAGCGTTCGCCCAGTCGCATACTTTAGTCAGAGCATTTTCCATTAAATTGCAGAGGGTTTGAGGAAATTTTCCCCGAATGATAACGCAGATGTCATCGGCGTACGCGATCACTTGGTAGCCTTCAGCTTCCATGAGACGTAGAAGTTGGTTTACAGTAACCAGCCACAGGAGCGGAGAGAGAACACCTCCTTGCGGAGTACCTCTGTTAACGAGTCTGTGAATCGAATTACCGCCTAGCTCCGTTGTAATCCGTCTGCTAATAAGCAATTTGCGGATAAACTCCACAAGGCAGGCATCGACCCGCAGACCCGTTAACGCCGAGGTAATGGCTTCCGGTAGAACGTTGTTGAAGGCACCTGCTATATCAAGGAAAGCCACCAGTGTATATTCCTTTGTGTCAATTGACTTTTCTATAACAGATACCAGAGAATGCAAGGCAGTGTCAGTCGATCTACCTTTACTATAGGCGTGTTGAGCCCGCGACTAATGAGTTGAGTGCCTAGTAGGTAGTTATAGACTGACTCACCTCGCTCACTAGTGTCAGTGCTGCCCCATTGGTTGTGATGGGCATTAGCGTCGCCGCCTAGCACGATGATATCGTCCCGTGGTTTTGTGGAACTCACGAACTCTCTAAAGTTGTTTGATGGTAGTGGTCCTTGGTGATCGTGAGCTAGATAGAATGATGCGAATCTGCAACCTCTACCTAGCCCCTCGACGCTTATCGCTGTCAGATCTCCGTCACTAAACTGGGGTAAGAGAAGAGCGTTAATATTTGATTTAACTAAAATACACGTTCGAAGTTTACCTTTACCTGTTGCGCTATAAAGCTTGTAAGTAGGGGTCCTCAAACCACAGATCCTATCTCCAGTGATCCACGGTTCTTGAACCAGGACAATGTCTACTGCGCCTTTTGAGAGCTGCAGTAGTAGTGCGGCCGAAGCAGCTTTGCAGTGATGGAGATTAATCTGGAGGACCCTCATCACTTTTTTTGGCGCTCTCCTCCGTGAGCGTCACGTCCGAGTCGCCGTCGCTCAGAAGCTGACTCTCGGAGTAGAGTCTCCTGAGAGCCGAGCCACCGTCCGAGCTGGACGACGCGAACCCACTCCCTGTGTCAGACGCCACTGACTTGCTGTCATCCGCGTCCACATCCATATCATCATTTTCACTGGGGGGAGGGGGCTCCACCTCCGGATTAGAGGAGAGGTTGGCTAGGGCCTCGGTATCGAATTGTATACCTTGAGGACCACCTTTTCATAGCCATACCTCACTACGTACTTGCATCGGGCCAGAGCCTCGATGCTCGCCTCATCCAGAAGCAGAACGATCTGCATGGTAGCCTTATCGGTCTTATCCACGTTCACCACCCTCCAGTTTGATGTAGGCAGCTCAGGGTTGTACTCCTGCAGCACATCTAAAATCTCATCTGGTTCCGTGCAACCAACTGGAATCCAAACTCTAGCCCTTGGGTGTTGCGGGATATCAACCGCGTCCACTGCCCTCAAGCGCGCGCCGGGATAAACTTCTCCTATGCGCTGTATGCCAATTTTGTACAGGTCCACGGACCTGCTGTCATCGCAAGCGATCAGCTTCACATTACCCTGATACCAACCCGCATCGGCGTAGTTGGGTGGAGGACCAGGGTTGTCACGTTTGACCTGTACAGCCACTTTTGCGAGCGCGGCCCAGATCCACTTCCACTGCTGCTTGGGGATCCTGCCGTCTACGTTGCTCTCGTCTATTACTCCAATGATCTTGCGATCCTTGGAAATGTCAGCGAAGGACCTCGTCGGTCCTCCTATTCTGGCCCTTTTCGGTGCCGTTGGGGTGGTTTCCTCCAGCGATCGGTTTCGCTTAGCGGTTTCCCCCTTGTTGTTAGCGCCATACAGCTCAACCTTAAAATCCGGCACTATCCGCCGAGCCCACGCAAGATCGCGCTGGAGCTTCGCCCAGGCCTCTGCCGAAACGTCTTCCTCCCTTATCGGTGAGGTCGCGTTCTTGAACAGGATCCGGGCTGCCGACCGCTTATCATTGCGGTTGGGCTTGGTGGATTGCACCAACATTCCTGGAGCCCCCAGCCAAGGGCTCACCAGACGCTTTACGCTGAAAGGCAAGACCACTTGTGGAGGCTACGGGGTTGATAGCCTCGTCTTTGGCCTCCCGATCGGAACCCCTGGAGGAGGCACCGATCATCGGACTACTCAGACCGGTTTTACACTCGGCCCTACTACGTCGAGCTGCAGCAGCAGCAATGAAACGCTGGGGAGTCCTCTCAGCTTTACTAAGGTTCGGCTTGGCAGTGACCTTTTTAACGGAGCGAGCTCCTGTTGGCTTTTTTTGAGGAGACCCAGACTCCTTATTTTTGTTGTTGTTGTTGGACGAGTTATTCATGTTTGAATCCACGAGTTGCGGAGAAAGGGGAAGGTCCACCCTGGGCAGAGATCCGCATACCCAGGGTAAGGCTAATTATAATCGGAGGTCGCCAGGTATCCGAAGCACTCCGTTAGCGACTGGGCTATTTTAGGGCCCCCAGCCAGGCTGATCCTCGGCACGGGTCGTATGACACCTTGATCCAGCCCATTTCAAGGAAGGAAGATAGGAAAGGGGAGAGAGTGGACTGTGATAGAGGCTACGAGTAGCGGAAGGAAAATCAGGTAAGAGGGGGGGGGGGGGGGGGGAGAGGTCGCCGCTCGAATTAGCCGCCGAAGCGTTTCCGGGTGTCACCACGTGGAGGCTCCACCCCAACTTGGAGGAGGAGGGTGCATGCACCTACGAGTCGACGGTTTGAGGTGGCGCTGGTGTGTGCAAGGCGCGAACACCCCCATAAAAGACACCCGGACGTAGTATTAGGCTGCGTCCATTTTTATTGTAATCCAAAATGCAATTATATATCTTAATGAACTCAAGTCCCAAAATTCCGTCACATGGGATTGGGAAATTCTCTTCTACTATGTGAAATTTGTGTTTAATTACCCTGCCAACCACGGCTACCCAGAAAGCGAGTTTTTTTTTATCGAATTCCAACACCATCTCTATTTTATCGATAAAAACACTAATACAAACACATTTTTTTGGGAAATTTTTCAGAGTTGTGCGAATTAGACGATTGACATTTGATGATGTCATAATGAGCGCAAAATTCAATACTCGGCGCCATTTCTGAAGGAATTTTCACTAGGTAAGCGCGGATCTTGCCGCACCAAAATTTTATTTTTAAATTATATTAATATATTTCTTGCAGCAAATCTTTATGGAGGTGGACAAAACAACCAAAAGGCACAGGTACATCATAGTGCATAAGCACATATACATTTGTATATTTTGGTAATATCATATCCAACTTCTGACCAGGAGTGTCACCAAATTATACAATTTACCAAAGTGAGTTCATAATAGTGTCTGGCTATCATGGCTTTGAGTTGGCTATAGTTTCACCTTAATGTACAAATATATATTCGCTTGTGCCTTTTTGAATATTATTGTGTTTGCCAAAGTGAGTTTAAAAAAGTGTACCCTATCATGGTCTGGAGTTTTTTATAGTATAACCAGACACACAAATGTATGTCCATGCCCTTGTGCATTCGCATATTAAGGCGTTTGCTAAAGTCAGTTCAGAAAAGTGTACATACATTGGTATGTTTACTCTTGACCATGGCCGCATATATATTTGAGGAGAACCAAACCGAAACGCATTAAGTATAGTTGCAGTGAATTGGTCTAGACCAGCGGTCACCAAAACTCAAATTGCAGCAATGTTAGTAACTGCAGCAGTGTTAGTGAAAAACGACTAAGTGAGTGCCCATCTGCTAACGTCGCATCGTTCAATAGCTTGCGGGCAAGCAAAAAGACCAAGAAGGTATGCGCGTTTATTTTTCGATTTTATGCGCTGCTATACCACGTCGCACAATGCCATACGATAAATACTTTATGATGCCCAATGCCTTTTCCTCTAAAAATACATTTTGAGCTTTTCCATAAAAACATAAATGATCTAACCGAATCTAAAAGGGAAGAATTATTTATAGAAAAAAAATATTTTAGTTTATTTTTACATTGCTCGAAAGCATTGGGTATCATATAATTTTTTCAAAGGACATTGTGCGACGTGGTATATAAGCGCATGAAAACAAAGTATGCGCGTACGTTGTTGTCTTTTTGCCTGACCGCAAGCTACTGAACGATGCGACGCCAACAGATGGTCAGTTGGCTTTTGCGCTCTTACTACGACAAAACGAGAGAGTATAGCAATCTGTGTGAGTTGAGCATTGCACCTCAGTGCCATGAAATGACGATGCCTGGTCTAGACAGACAATGGTCAAGTGCACTATTTCAAACTCACTTAACTCCATACATACTATGAAAATGTACAAGGGTATACATATAAACTTTATGTATACATTTTTTCTTTATTTAATTAATCTTCTTTGTATTTTCCAGCAACTCAACAACAACTCAACCAATAGCAACTACGGCGACATAATTTCAAGATATTTATGGATTACACCTCCTTGCAACAACAACAACAACAACAACAACAACAATAATTTGGTAAGTTAACAAATTAAAACGAGTGTCTACTTGGCCATGATCGGAGTTTGTATGGCTAATAAATTAGCTAAAATTATATGAGATAGCCCAAAAGACGGGGTTTGGCCTCAGGATCACGAATCCGGACGGGCTTTTTTAATATTTTGCTTCTCTGAAGAGATATTTGCTATCAAAGTTTTCATTTTTTGCTGTAATTTTATTGGGCTGTACCTAAAAACGTACGGTTTGTTGGCCATAACTTTTCACTAAAACAAAAAATTAAAAAAGCGCTTCCGGATAATTTTAGCTAATTTATTAGCAGTTGACCCCTAAATGAAACTTTTTCCACATAAAATAATCTATTCTTTCTATCCTTAATACGTAGAAACTTTTAGTCTTCAATCCTTATTTGAGCTCTTTTCTTGGTCTATATGTATATATTATTTTTTATTTCACCTTATTTATTTATCTTTTTAATTTTCTCTATCCCTGCATCTTAAATTCTCAATCTTCCGCCAACCAATTATTTATTAACGTTTAATTTAGCTTATATCTACTTTACTCGGCTGATGAGATTTTCTCTGTAGCCGAGCAGTTTTAGATCTCGACGATTAACAAACCAATGCCTTTCAACGGCTCGGCAACATTTATCAATCCGCGGGTTATGCGCATGCGCCCCTCGTGCCGGTTGGGCGGGATATGGTGGGTATTCCGTCTGGGAATAATAATAAAAGTAGAATAGTTTTCGAGATATTTTGAAATTTCTGTTTTTGAGATAAGTTAAAATTATTTTTATTAAGTGTTAAAATTTGATAATTTTCACCTTTTTGTTACATTTTATGCTTCACAAAAAAGAAACCAACCAAAATCGCCTATGATAGGTTATTCCCGAAGTCCTTGGTATAGCAGTTGGTCGAAAAAGAATTGAAAATGTGGATGAAGAAATAATTTTTTTTTTTTTTTTGTAATAACTCAATCACCTTAATGTCGATTTTGATTATTTTTGCATTAGTTAAAAGGGTATTTCAACTCCTCACAACCAAATCAAATGTCATTAAAATCGAGAAGGTACTTAATAGCGAAAATATTAACAGATCAGTAATCCCAATTTTCCCTTATCTCAAAAACAGAAATTTAAAGATATCTAGAAAACTGTTCTACTTTTAAACAAATGATTTTTGTAATCAGCATAAAATTCTATGTAGGGATCATCTATCAAATGGCAAGTATATGGAAAATTTCGAAAACTTGTAGGGTAATAATAGAAAATTTTTGATTGATGAATTTCAATAAAATGTTGTACTGGGGTGCTTAAAACTTTCATTAAATTAGCTACAACATAGAAGGGCTAACTTTTTTTCGTCCATAGAATTTTTCTGATTTTGAAGTGGTTAAAACTGAAATTTTGTAAAAAAAATTTGTTTATTTTTTTAAATTTTTTGAACGATTTTTGGCATAGTGGCCAAATTACTGAAGATACCTATAGAGATAAAGGCAAAAAATGTTTATGGGAATTAGTATAATGTGAAACTCAACAGTCTAAATCGGAAAAATGAAAAATAAAAATTTTTGACGTAATTATATGAAGTAGCGTTTTGCAAAATTAGGAATTTTCATATTTCTAGATCTACCTCAGCAAAATGAAAGTGATATTGGAAATCAGGAGAAAATTTTACTTTCGGAAAGGTCTATTTTATTCTTGGAGACTAAAGTTGATCAAAATTTGTCGAGCCGTGTAATTGAAAATAATTAATTTAAATTATTCTATTGTTATTTTAAATTAAATTAAAATTAAATTCTTTTATTACTTGATTGTTTTAATTAAAAAAAGATACACGATTTTTTTTCATTTATTATTGATTATTTTTCTAATGGCTATTAATCATGATTATTTTTGATTATTATTATATTATTTGAATCCCTCGTGAAGGGTGGATACCTTGCCGCGGTACGAGGGCTTAAGTCGATAGCCACAGGTCTACGCTGCCCTTGTGATCATAGCTCCGTACGGCACTTCATCACGAGAGCAGCCTAGCTTCTCTGGCGCGACGACAAAGATCTTCCCCCTCCCAATCGAGGGTGTTATGCGACCACGTGCCCATTGGACGTTTGCAGCCGGGAGGCAAATCGTGGCTGTATTTGAACGGAGCCTCTCTGATACCGGGTCGTCTCAGAGAGTAAGTATGGCCTTACCGCGGTACGGGGCTCTGCCGCGGCGGACGACACATTTTCCCCTACTCTTCCCTTGACCCTAAGCTGGTCTTGTCCGGCGATGGGGCGTACGATCAAGATGAACTCAAATAACGCAAATAAAAACGAATAACCCAAAAAACAAACAACGCCAAATTTCACTCCTCAGCAAAGGAGAGCTATGAAGGAGCAGGCGAGAAAGCAACAACAACGCCGGAGGACAACCTCCGTTCCACAATCAAGTGGGGGATCGACAGCGATGGCAACTACGAGTCGGTCAACCAACCCTCTATCGAGTAAGATTGACTTGATGGGAGCTAGCACCAGTGCGGTTGCCAACGCAGCTAAGCGGACAACGGCGGATGCTAAACTCCCATCAACCTCTGATATGAAAACCAGTATCTTTACGTCTGTGGCAGCGGTCTCACGACCTGGCCTCGGAGTTTCGAAGGGGAAGGAAGCTGCAACTGAGATTTCGGCAAGGGGAGCGACCGCGATGGCAACTACGGGTCCGCACTCCCGGGAGACTTCTCCCCGCCGCTTCACATACCACGAGAAAAGATTGGCTGCAAAGATCCTGAAGAGGTATGAAGGGGTACCGCAGGAGTCGCTGTCGCCGAATTCCAGTAAATCGGTAGAGCTAGCGAAAGCTGTGATACCGGATTTCCAAAATTCTTACGTGCCAAAGAGGTTAAAAGTTAACCCTTTCAAGCGCCAGAGATCGGACCTGGAGTTAAATCCCTCTCCCAAGCGGCATCAGAATACCTCTGGAGCGGGCAAACTAATTTTTGCTGAGGTAACCAAGGACAGGATCCTTATAGGCGTCCTTGACCGAGGCAATGACCGTCTGGCCATCCCCAAGGACCGGTGGCGTTACGTGCGAAATGAACTCGGCAACATTCTTCTCAACGTTGCTCCGGAGTTTCCGGGTAGTTCGGCGCGAGTAACGGATGCGGGTTGGCACCAGGGTGAGTTCAAATTACTCGCATGCGGGGATGCAAAAACCGTAGCACTGTATAAGGCAGCAGTTGCTAAACTGGGCGAAGTCTACAAGGGCACAAAGATAGAGGTCGTCGACTGGAAGGACTTTCCAGCTCGTCCAAGGGCAAGGGCGTGGATTCCGGCCATCCCTGACGAACCCGACAGAATTCTCGGGATGCTACGGCTAATGAATCCGTCCCTCCCAACGCATGACTGGAGGGTCAATCTGGTCGGCGATGCGGTGGGGCCCGACAGACAGGTGGTGTTCACCATGAATAAAGAGTCAATCGAGCCCCTCAAAAGGTGCAATTGCCTAGTACACTACAGCGTAGGCCAGATCGTTATCCACGTATATCGTGGTGATGCTCAGCGCGCTGCCTTCTCGGCTGCTCCGGGGGAACCGGAAAACGAATTACCAGAAGAGGAAGCGGAGGATTCCGATGCGGAAAGCATGTTAACCGCCACGTCCCTTGCCGATAGTGCTGTGAACGGTGGTAGCAGCAAACGCTGAGTGATTAACATCTAACGCTACAGGCAGCAGGACTCGTGCAACGCCATATCGGGCAGTTAATCGGAACGACTCGGCGTTGATAGGCAACCTCCGGGATGGGGCAAACCTCGACGACATGGGGACGGCAGGGAAGTCTGTGCGCTCTCATGTTGGTGGTGCTTCAGATTAATCTGCACAAATCTAAAGTGGCTTTGGCTGCTTTAAGTAGTCGTCTTTCTAAAGGCGACGTGGATGTGGTCCTCATCCAAGAACCCTGGGTCAATAGCTCGAGAATCTGCGGATTGGGGACTAAGGGCTTCAAGCTCATTCGAGCCAGCGAGGAGAGCAAAGTTCGAACGTGTATTTTGGTCAAGTCTGAGTTGAACTCCTTTCTCCTACCTAACTACACCAATGGTGATATTACCGCTATCAGTCTAACGGTCGACAGCACCCGCCTGACGGTGGCGTCGGTCTATATGCCCTACGACGCCGAAGAACCCCCACCACAAACGGAGGTGAAAGACCTGCTGTCAAATTTCTGCACGGGTAATCTTATTATTGGAGCGGACGCTAATGCTCACCATGTCCAATGGGGGAGTTCCGATATCAATGCCAGGGGCGAGTCTCTCTTTGATTACCTCTTAACAACCAACCTGGTAATTTGCAACGTGGGTAATGAAAATGGCGGGTTCTGGAAGAACATTCATTCTCCGACCACCGTTACATAGAAATGGTTTTAGACTTTATTGTAGAACAACCAATCATTAAGCGCAATCCACGAAACACAAATTGGCAGTTACAAAATGAAATATTAGACAGAGACCTCCCAGTACTGCCCTCACCTCATCACCCTCATCAGTAGAGGAGCTGGAGGATCTTGTTACTGCATTTACATTGGCGCTCTCAAGTGCTCTAGGACAGGCTTGTCCAGTGCCAAAACCACGCGGTAAACACAGGCCACATTGGTGGTCCTACGATTTGGACTCGTTCCGCAAATCATGCCGGAAACAATTTAACAAGGCCAAGAGACGCGGCTCTGAGCCTCATTGGCACGAATATAAAGCTAAACTTAGGGCGAAATTTCTGCACTGGCGTCGAAAAGGTCGACGACACAGCTAGACCTAGACGAGTCCTCTCGAAAAGTCAAACAGCCATCAGCTATTTGCGAAAAACTGACGGATCCTGGACCAGCACGGAAGAGGAAACCCTTGAGCTGCTCTTGAATACACATTTTCCGGGGAATCTGCATGACGCACCACTAGTACCTGCAACAAACCTGGCAGTAAAAATACCCATCGCTGAGGAAAGGGTAAGGTGGGCAGTTAAGAGCTTTGAACCGTATAAGGCTGCCGGGCCGGACGGGATTATCCCCGCGCAACTTATAAACACTTGGAGACATCAGCTAAATGGCTGGTATTTCTCTTCACAGGCTGCCTGGCTCTCAACCACATTCCGGGCTCCTAGAGAAGCGCCACGGTAGTGTTTATCCCTAAGGCTGGGAAGGCATCCCACTACGAGCCAAAAGACTACAGACCGATCAGTACTCAAAACCTTTGAGAGGATACTAAGCGGCTACCTCTCAACGACTATTGATAGCAACCTAATCTCTAGCTACCAGCATGCATACACCAAGGTAAATCAACAGAAACCGCTCTGCACAGACTAGTATCTGTCATTGAGAAATCGCTGTGTGAAAAGGACTACTGTCTCGTGGCCTTCCTAGTCATTGAGGGGGCTTTCAACAATATAAGCCCAGAGGCTATCAAACCCGCTCTAACTAATCTGGGCGTAGATAGACCTCTAACTGGTTTAATTGACCAACTTTTAAGGGGAAGGAAAATAGCTTCCTCACTTGGTACGGTTGAGTTATCACGCTATGTCACAAGGGGAACACCCCAGGGTGGTGTTCTTTCCCCTCTTTTATGGAACCTCACAGTCAACTCGTTGCTACGTGACACAAGCTGGGGGGGCGGGAAGATAGTGGCATACGCAGACGATTTAGCTATTGCATTCAGAGGCAAGTTCCCACAAACTCTGTGTGACCTGATGCAAGTAGCACTGCGAGAAGTTTCGACGTGGTCCTCTCGCTGCGGACTTAGTATCAACCCGGGGAAAGTGGAACTTGTCCTCTTCACCAACCGGTACAAAATACCGCCACTAAGCCTACCAGAACTAGATCGCACGCGCCTGGGCTTGTCGGATAAGGCCAAGTTTCTAGGCATAGTTCTGGACAGGAAACTGAATTGGAAGGAGAATGTTCTTCAGCGCCAGAAAAAAGCGTGCATCGCTCGTTACACATGCAAAAGAAAAAAAAAAAAAGAAAAAAAAACTAATGGCGGCGATATACCAACAGGTTATCATAACCTCTAACGAGATTTTTAGCCGAGCTTCTCTTTCCAACTTGTGGTGTGTTGCTTTTGAGTTTTCCTACAAGTTGGCGGGACCTACAGTTTTTTGCCGACTCCGAACGGCACTTGCAAAGCAAATGAATTTTTTGCTGAGAAGCTTCTCATGGCAGAAATACACCCGGAGAGTTTGCCAAACTACTGCCGAGGGGCGACCCCGTTTAGAAAAATTGTTTTTCTAATTAATTTTTGATGTTACTTTGCCGGGCATCGAACCGCCACGACTTGGTGTAGAAGGCCGAACACTTAACCGCTACACCACGGCGGCCGCCAAAACACATGCAAAAGAGCCATTGGCAAAAAAAATGGGAGCTCAGCCCTAGAGTATGCAGTTGGATCTACACGGCCATCATTCGTCCAATCATGCTATATGGAGTCGTCGTATGGTGGCCTGCGCTGAGCAAGGCAACATACCTGAATCTGTTGCGGAAAGTCCATAGATCCAATATGATCTGTATAAGCGGTGCGCTAAGGACAACGCGCAACGAAGCCCTCCAGGTCATTCTGGGCATTTTACCACTTGATCTGGAAGGGTTTCGGTCAGCAGCGGCATCAGCGGCATCAGCTCTGCGCCTAAGAGAAACCTCCAGTTGGGGTGCGGGTACTGTTGGACACTCCAGTATTCTGGAATCTTACAGCTTTCTCCCTCTAAGCACAGATCGTTGTGCGACCACTACAGTCGGTGATAGCTGTTTCAAAATAAACATTCCCAGCAGAGAAGACTGGGAGAGGACGGATTGGTGTCCCGAAACAAATAGTGGCACTTCCATATACACCGACTGCTCGAAGTTGGACGGCAGAGTTGGAGGAGGGGTTTATTCAAGGGATTTGGACCTTGAGCTCTCCTTCATTGTAGCGTCTTCCAGGCGGAAGTCTCGGCAAACCTAGACGCCGCGGCCTGGTAAAGCAAACGTGTTATCGGAGAAGATATCGCTATTTTCAGCGATAGCCAAGCGGTCATCAAATCCCTTGGCTCATACACGTTCAACTCTGAACTGACGCTCAGCTGTCGTCGATCTCTTCAGGAGATGGCCCAACAGAACCGCGTAAACCTCATATGGGTCCCGGGACATAGGGACATTGAGGGAAACTGTAAGGCAGACGAGCTTGCCAGGCAGGGCACGACCAAGCAGGTTCTTCAGGATAAAGAGCGCTTAGGTATGCCGTTGCCACATGCAAACTAATGCTGAAGGAGCACACACTCCGTCAAGCCAACGAAAGATGGCTGCAATCCCCAGGGTGTCGGATATCGAAACAAACCTGGCCAAAATGGGATCTTAAAAGGTCTAGACGCATTTATGCCCTAACTAGGAGGGAAATCTGCTTATTGATAGGGGTATTAACCGGTCACTGCCTCATTGGTAGGCATGCAGAAAGGCTAAGTGTGCCCTACCGACGATGCTGCAGGAGTTGCAAAGGTGATGAGGAGGAGGAAACAGTGCATCATCTGCAACTGTCCGGCTTTAAGCGGCGCGAGAACCCGCTTTTTGGGAGTTCCGTTCGTGGATAGCCTAAGCCAGATCGCGGAACTGGACATAAAGGACTTGATGGCCTTCATAAAGTCATCTAAGTGGTTCGAGGAGGAGTAACGGTGTCGGTTTAGGAGTGTCAGTCCCGGGATTCTGCTATGTGGAAAATTCCAACAACTCAGGGATTTTCCATCTGGCTGGGTCCCGGGACTGACTTTCCTTGTGTTGGTGGTATCACAACGGGCGTTTCAAAACTGGCCTAAGTGTGCCTCTGCGGCATCCACTTGAACCTAACCTAACCTATTATTTGAATTAATTCATTATTATTTTCTGATTAAGGCCCCCAATATGAATAAATTAATCACTAAAATAAAAGAAGCCGTGGATATGAATTATGATTGTTATGTAAAATTTAAGAGGTCTGCACATCGTTTCTGTAACTTTTTAACGAAGTTCGTTACATAAAAATCGTTAATTTTGACACAATTTTCTATACAAAATTTGTCAAAATCGATGTTAACGACAATACTGAATTTCGTTAAAAAGTTACAGAAACGACGTGCTGGTTTCTGTAATTTTTTAACGAAGTTCGTTACATAAAAATCGTCAGTTTTGACACAATTTTCTGTACAAAATTTGTTGAAATCGATGTTAACGACAATAATAAATTTCGTTAAAAAGTTACAGAAACCAGGTGCTGGTCTATATATACTAGTTTGAATTTTTGGCCGAAGCCGAATACGAAAGTTTGCGACTTTTTTAGTATATAACATTTCATTTTTATTGCTTTTTGAATAAACAAAACACCTTACAAAAATACAAACATCTCGCTAGTTGCATTCCTTTCGCGATAAACGAAACTAATGACTTTTAAATGCATTGAACGACACACTTGCATTTTAAATAATCAGCATCTGTCCTTCCCATATAAAAAATTCGTAAATTCCAGTAACAGTTTTTGTTGTTGAAATGCATGAATTCTATTTTAAATTAACTTCTTATAAATCTTTCAGCACTACAAAACACATGCTAATTCTAAAAATCTTCTCACAGCGAATTTTTTCAAAAATTATATGAAAATGAGAAAATCCGCAAAATTTGCCCTGCTAAAAAAATTGCTAATTATCGTTATTATTTTTTCATTGTAACAAGGTTCGATTCCACCACCATAGACAACAAGATAATACAACAAAGATGACATCTTGGATTTCCAAAATAAATTTGTCGAACTTTTACGGGATGTTTTCCATACACATACCCAATGCATTGACCGCTCATATCGTGGTCATGAAAACTTGAGGGGGAGGAACCGGCGATAACAAATATTTTTTTGTTAGTTTTAGAAATGCAATTATGTGTTAAAAAAGTTTATGAAATTTTCTAAGTTGTAAGAAAGTTGAATTTCTTTCACATATAGCATGTCGATTTGTATTGCTATTTTACATCAAAGTAAAGGTCATCTAATTACCTTTCCCTTGATGTAGCTATGGTTAAAATTGATTTGACAATTTGATGTAAATTTTTGATTTTTAGATGTACATATAAATTGTGTTAAAAAATTTCATGAAATGTTCTAAGTTGTAAGAAAGTTGAATTTCTTTCACA
The DNA here is from genome assembly GCA_964058755.1 of Campiglossa producta. NCBI lineage: Eukaryota > Metazoa > Arthropoda > Insecta > Diptera > Tephritidae > Campiglossa > Campiglossa producta. Next base: position 1,707,319 of record CAXKVI010000007.1, read on the forward strand.
AATAGCATGTCGATTTGTATTTCTATTTTACATCAAAAGTAAGGTTATTTAATTACCTTACATTTGATGTAAATAGGATTAAAATTGAGAAACAATTTGATGTAAATTTTCCAATTTTAGAAATGCATATAAATTGTGTAAAAAATTACATGAAATTTTTTTTTGTTGTAATAGTCGATAGTCAGCTTAAGTGGATCAGTGAAAATGTGTATGTAGTAGTTACACCGACATGACTCAAGAAAATCAAAATGAGTTTGATATTTTGTAGAATGACGGCGAGTCAACTCGGCAGATGACTCGCGGGTCAGACGCACTGTGTATAGACCCTATAAGAAAAACGAATTTTTTTCACATATTGGGATAAATTAATAAAAAAAGTAGTTGCTTTTCTCAAATTTTGAAAGTTTCTTCATACAAATAGATGTCAAATTAATGAAAATTTGAGAAAAAGCAATTGAGTTTTTTTATTAATTTATCCCATTGTATCTCGATTTGTATTGTTATTATTTTACATCACAAGAAAGGTTATTTAATTACCTTTCATTTGATGTAAACATGATTTATAATTTTAAAATTTTAGAAATGCAATTATGTACATATGTGTAAAAAAATTTCATAAAATTTTTTAAGTTGTAAGAAAGTAGAATTTTTTTCATATATGGTATCTCGATTTGGATAGCTATTTTACATTAAAAGTAACGTTATTTAATTTTCTTTCATTTGATGTAAATCGGATTAAAATCGGGAAACATTTTGGTGATAAATTTTGAATTTTAGAAATACATTTAAGTATGTGTATAAAAAATTTTATGAAATTTTCTAAGTTGTAAGAAAGTAGAATTTTTTTCATATATGGTATCTCGATTTGGACTGCTATTTTACATCAAAAGTAACGTTATTTAATTACCTTTCCTTTGGTGTAAATAGGATTAAAATCGAGAAACATTTTGATGTAAATTTTTCAATTTTAGAAGTACATACAAATTGTACCAAAAAACTACATGTAACCAGTTTTAAGTTGTAAAGTTGAATTTTTTCGCGTATTGTGCGTGGATTTCTTTAGTTATTTTAAGCTACATTTACACTGCACCAAATGCGTCGCTTTTGGCGAAATTATTTCGAGAATGTTTGTCCGCAGAATGAATTTGTTTGCCAAATTAGACGAATTTGATTTAATTTGACCTAATTTGGTGATCAAATTCAATCTGCGGATTAACGGTCTTGAAAAAACTTTGCCAAAGTCACGCATTTGGTGCAGTGTAAATGTAGCTTTACATCAAAAGAAATAACATTTAATTATATTTAATTTGATGTAACTATAACTAAAGTCGGGAAAACATTTGATGTAAATTTTAGAAATATACATTTTTTCCATCTATTTTTCTTGCACTTAACAAGAAAAAACAGAAGAATGCATAGTGCAATTATGTTTTTCTAAATTATGTCTTATTTAAGAATTATCCAGGATTTTCCTTGGGTTTGGTTAGCAGGGTAATAGGTAATCATCTTTTAAATCTGAAGTAACTGTGCCAATAGTACTTGTTAAACCCTGAACAATGCCCTTTAAATCAGTTTTTTGAGAATAATTAATTGTGACATTATTGTCAATTTGACCCTTTTTTATAATTGAAATATCTGCTCCTGTATCAATCAGGAGAGTTGAAATGGAATTGTTTAGAGTTGTTTTGGAGGTTAAATAGCTGTTGAGGTGTAGATTAAAAACATATAATTTTTTATTTATTGAGGTGGAGCTGGTTTCCTGTTGGTTAACATTTCTGACATGTCTAGCATTATTGTGATTGACTTCCGAAATTTTTTCCGGATATTTGATTATTATTTCTATTATTATTGTTATTATTATTAAAATTGCTGAAACGTGATGGGAAAGTACGCCTTTGGTTACCTCTATAAGAGTTACTTTGGTAACATCTGCCAAAATTACGGCGAAAATAATTTTGTTGGCGTATGTGCAACAGTGAATTAGGGTTACCCGTAATTCCTGTGCAGCTCTTTGTAAATTTTGATACAGCCTCGTTCATGGAAGTGAACGTTCCAGCTTCCATAATTGTCTTAACCTTATCATTGAAGCAATTTTTACACAAAGCTTTTACAGCTGTTTGTGTAGCATATTTGGTGGCTAGATCTGTTGTTAAGCCATCAGATATGTATGCTACCTCTAGTGATTTAGTAAATTTTTCAATTTCGGCAGTGTACTGATTAGCTGTCTTACTGTGTTGTTGGATGTTCAGGAGTTTTGCTGTTATAACTTCGACTGACTCACCCTTTACTTTACTTTTTAATTTTAGTTTTATTTCTTCAATGGTCGCTTCAGAGCTTATAAAATTTCTGGCTGTGCCTTTCAGCTTTGTTTTTTTCATAGACACTGCAATAGCCTCATGCTCCTCTTTAATTTGTTCGAGTATATCAAGGGCATCTAAAAAACTAGACAAGTTTTCAGGTTTACCATCGAACTCTGGTAAGATCGATGACGCAGTTTTGATAAATACCACCATTGGTTGCGCCATAATTGTTTCAGTCTGCGAATTCTTTTCCGCGAGTTCAACAATATTTGTATGTGAAGCGGGCTACTCACCTGCCAAGAAATGTCAAACTCCATATAAAAAAACGCTCAAGAAATGGTCAAGAACTGTTTTCACACGTCAAATTTTCTTGAGCCAATACTCAGCTCATAAGCAAAAATACTACAATTTTCGATGGTTGGCAACGCCGGTTTACCTCAAGAAATAAATGTGTTCGTATATATTTCTTGAGGTAAACGTGCAGATCCACAGCAAAGGTGAGTACATATTGCGCTACACATGTTTAATACATTTTTTTAAGAGTAATTTGCCAAAAAATGGAAATTTTGGTAAACGTCAAAATTTCTTGACCAGGTATAAGAAATATATGCTCTTATTTTTCTTGAGGCATTTCTTGGCAGGTGAGTAGCCCGCTTGAGTTGGTTTCTATTTTATTATCCTCCTCTTGTTCCGTCAAGAAGGGGGCTAAATTTATTTCAATATCTTTTTCGAAAGATGTTGGGACGAGTACCTCAATATTATATCTTACTAGTGAGGATACCAATTTATCCCTAACACTGGGAAAGGTTTGCTTTGCCTCAAGCTTGTGATTAGGAGTCAACTTCGAATAGCCTTGTAAAGTATTTGGAAAATAATTTTGTTGGTTGCCTTTGGCGAGGCAGAGCAGCAATTCGTTTATTTAGTATTATTTCAGCTTATTTATAATAATTCTTAACTCTAAAACTCTTATTTACTAGAATACATATTTACTCTAATTATATGTACTGTATGAGGTACAATTCAGTGCAGTCAGCAACATACATGCAAACATATACAGCTCGCAGCTACAAGTAATGTCGTTACATACGTACGCACACATGTACTAAGCGTGGAGCTGCTAGCAATGCAGTCGCGCGAGTTATGTATAATGCCAATAACCCCCCAATAACAAATAAATCGTCAACTTATGTAAGTGCAGACTCAGCACCAGACGATATAGATAAATTCATACTAAGTATAACAAATAAATAAAAGTAACTTCCGGTCCAATAATTAACGTAGAGTCAACAACATTTAATATTTCCAATTTTGTTAACTATAATGCAATAGCAAACAACATCCGGCCCAATTAAAATTATAGTCTAGCTAAGCATTGTAAATTTAAATAAACATTTCACACTAATTAGCATTTTTACCATTGTACATTTAAACTTTCTTTTAATATTCAATAAAGAAAAGAATTCAGTTTGGTTTTGAGTCTAGACAAAGTAAGTCTTTTCGATCATTCAGCTTAAAGTCTTTTTTAAAAATTCGTCCCTCGCTTTCCACGACAAGTTTCGCGCATTCACAGCGCTTCATATATTTTTGGGTTCTCATTGTGACATTTTTCTTCATTATTTTTATTATTGGAATTTTTATTATTGAAATTTTTATTGGTTTCCGATCGAGTCGTAACCTTTATTATCTGATAATGCATCCGCAACGTAATTTTCTTTTCCAGCTATGTACTCCACCTCAAAGTCATATTTCTCCAACTCCAATCGAACTCTAGTTAATTTTGATGAAGGGTTTTTCATCGAGAATAAATATGTTAAGGGGCGATGGTCTGTTTTAATGAAAAAATTTGTGCCATAAACGTATGGTCTGAAATAAGTTATAGCCCAATGGATTGCTGCCAATTCTTTTTCAATTGTTGCTTTGTTACTTTCACCTTTTGTGAAAGCTCTTGACGCATAGGCAATTGGTAATTGTTTGCCTTCATATTCTTGACTAAGAACTGCGCCGCAGGCAAATCCACTGGCATCTGTTGTTATACAAAATTCTTTACTGAAATCTGGATATTTCAAAATATTTGGGTTTATTAATGCCTCCTTCAAGTAGACAAAAGCATTTTGACATTCTTCTGTCCAATCGAAGGAAACGTTCTTCTTACATAACCTTGTTAAAATTCTGGAATATTCTGCAAAATTTGGAACAAATCTCCGGTAATAGTTACAAAATGCTACAAATCTTTTAACTTCATCTGCATTTTTTGGGGTTGGATAATTTAAAACAACTTCAAATTTACTAGGATCCGGCAAAATGCCTTTATTTGTGCACTTGTGGCCAAGATAAGTAACTTCTTGGTTAAAAAATAAACATTTATCGGGATGTAACTTTAAATTGTATTTTCGGCAAGTTGAAAATACATCTCTCAAATTGGTAATCATGTGTTTTTCGGAACAACACAACACCACTAAAGCATCCATATACAGAAATGCTTGTGATGGTTTGAGACCTGCAAAAGCCAGAGTCATCATTCTTTGAAATGAGTTGGGGGCTACTTTTAAACCGTATGGCAATCTTTTAAAACGATATGTGCCATCGTCTGCCGTAAACGATGTGATGTGTCTAGAGTCTTTATGTAACTCAATTTGATGAAAACCGGACATCAAATCCAAGCATGAAAAATATTTAGCTCTACCAAATTGATCTAATATATCCTCAATTCTTGGCAATGGAAATTTATCTGCCGTTAACTTTTTGTTTACCTGCCGGTAATCGACTACTAATCTCCATCTTTTATCATTTTTGCCTGGTAGAGGTTTTTTGGGTACAAGCAGAATGGGGCTATTGTATTCTGACATAGATGGCTCTATAATGTCATCTTCAATTAACTTATCAACTTGTTTATTAATTTCGTTTTTATGAGCTTGTGGGATTCGGTAATTTTTTACATAAACGGGATTATCATCTTTCATACGTAATTTTTGCTTGTAAAAATTGTTAGTGGTAATGGGTTCTGATTCTAGTGAAAATATGTAAATAAATTCTGCGCATAGTTCATTAAGTTGTTCAGTAACAAATTTGGAAAGTTTTTATTTAACCTTTCCAACTTTTCTTTATTATTTTCTGCTGTTTTAGATTTATTATTTACTATTTTGTAATCATCTAAATTTTCTGTAGTTATTTTGAATGGTTACATTTTTATCGGTTGTATTTATGATTCTAATGAAGGTGTTGTTTGAATTTACTAAGGTATTGGCTATAAAAATACCTTCGGATAATTTTTGATGAGGTATCAATAATTCAGAATTGCCATTTTCAATATGAACTTGTCGGATTACTTCCGATCTTGCTGGGATTGTTATGCAAGTTACGGTTGGGTTATTTGTCATTTGGATTATTATGTTTTCTGGGTAATCATATGGACGTAGTATTAGGCTGTCTCCGTTTTTATTGTAATCTAAAATGAAATTATATTTTTTAATAAAATCAAGTCCCAAAATTCCGTCACATGGGATTGGGAAATTATCTTCTACTATGTGAAATTTGTGTTTAATTAATAGATAATCATCTCTTAGATCTGCAGTAACTGTGCCAATAGTACTTGTTAAACCATGACCAATGCCCTTTAGATCAGTTTTTTGAGAATAATTAATGGTGACATTATTGTCTATTTTTTATAATTGATATGTCTGCTCCTGTGTCAATCAGGAGGGTTGAAATAGAGTTATTTAGAGTTGTTCTTGAGGATATATAGCTATTAAGGTGCAGATTGAAGACATATAGTCTTTTATTTATTGAGGTGGAGTTTGCTGGTTTTCCTGTTGGTTTACATTTCTGACATTTCTAGGGTTATTGCGATTGAGACCGCGTGATTGATTTCCGAAATTTCTCCCGGATCTATTATTATTTCTATTATTATTATAATTATTAAACCGTGTTGGGAATGAACGCCGCTGGTTACCTCTGTAATAGTTACTTTGATAGCTTCTGCGGAAATTACCACGAAAATAATTTTGTTGGCGTATGTGCAACAATGAATTAGGGTTACCCGTGATTTCTGTGCAGCTATTGGTGAATTTGGATATAGCTTCGTTCATCGAAGTGAACGTTCCAACTTGCATAATTGTTTTCACCTTATCATTGGAACAATTTTTACACATAGCTTTTACAGCAGTTTGTGTAGCATATTTGGTGGCTAGGTCTGTTGTTAAGCCATCAGATATGTATGCTCCCTCTAGTGATTTTGTCAATTTTTCAATCTCTGCAGTATACTGATTAGCAGTCTTACTGCGCTGTTGGATGTTCAGGAGTTTTGCTGTTATAACTTCAACTTACTCACCCTTTACTTTATTTTTTAATTTTAGTTTTATTTCCTGTATTGACTCTTCAGCGCTTATCAAATTTCTAGCTGTGCCTTTTAGCTTTGTTTTTATCATGGACACTGCCAAAGCCTCATGTTCCTCCTTTATTTGTTCGAGGATATCAAGGGCATCCAGAAAACTCGATAAGTTTTCTGTTTTGCCATCGAACTCAGGTAAGATCGATGACGCAGTTTTAATGAATGATGTCGCTGGTTGCGCCATTTCGGTGTCCGTTTGGGAATTTTGTCCTGCTTGGGCGACAATATTTGTTTGAGAAAATGTTTCTTGTTTCTCAATAATCTCAGTCTGGACCGATTTATCAGAATCAGAATGAACTTTTTCTTCTTGTTCTAGTTCCTCTTCCGAAGTATCTTCCAGCAATTTGGCGTCAAAATCTATTTCAATGTCTTTTTCATAAGATGTTGCCACTATGAAGTCAATTTCATATCTTGATAATGAGTATACCAATTTGTCTCTGATAGACGAAAATATTTGGTATGCTTTTGTTAAATAATGGTTAGTTTTTTTCAATATTTTTCCGCTATTATTTAATGACAATAAAATGATGTTTCTTTATCGTTTCAATTTTAATTTTTGTATTTTTACATATGCATTTATATGACTTTTCCGCGTTTATTTTTTCTTCAGAAAGCTCCCTCAAAATATCGTCCCACTTTTCCATTTGTATTAAAATGTATTTATTACTTATACTTTGTCCAGACCGTCTGCGCGGCTCTGGTATTTCTTTTTTAAAATTTTATTGTGGACTGAGTATATTTTGAGGAACAAACTTGTACAGGTGCAGATTGTCACAATCAGTAGCAAGATTTTTATGAATTCTAAAGCTTCAGTATGGTCAACAATTTTAATGCTATTGACTACATTCGCATTTGGGGTATCTACTTTAGAAGTTTTTCCCCCATATTAAGAATCAGATAGACAAATGGAAATGGCCTTTACTTACTCTTCTTTTTTTTTTCTTTAAAAAAAAATTTAATAGCAAATTTTCGAGTTCAAGTTTTTATTTTTATTTATTCATAAGTTCTTTCTTAAGGGTTTACTTTTTTTATAAATCTAATTAATTCTTCTTCCAAAGTGGAAGGATATAAAAGGTCTTTCATTGTGGGTTCTCTACCCATTCCTATAAAGGACCATAATTGTTTTAACCAGTTTAGATTGTGTCTATTGCTTCCTTTATTACGTGACCTTGACTTCCGCGCAATGTCCTCGTTTTGACGCTCTAATTCGTCTACAATTTTGTTTATTGCCTCGTAGTCAAGATCATCGGGCAATGCACAATCCATGGGGATAGATTGCAAGTAACTATAAAATTATATATATAAATTTTTTTTTTTTGTTTAAAAATTTGTATCCTTCGACTTACCGGCTCTGGAATGCGTGGCTCAACAATTACTTGAGCCCTATTTCTTTTTCTATACTCTTATAAAGTCAGCGGCTGAGGGCCTTGCCTGACTTTCTCTTCTTTGATTGCTTTTGTCGCTTCCAGGCGCCGTTCAACTATACCGGAAATAACTTTATCAAATTGTTTTTGTGTTTTTATGGACTCTCCTGACATTATTTAATTTTTACAATAATATTTTTTTTTTTTGTGTTTACAATAATATGTGGCTGATTAGAAAAAAAAACAATGCGAAACGGCAACTATGTGGTGCCCTTCTAGTTCAAGCGGCGGTTAGGCCAGCCATAATTTTGAGAAAAAAAATTTTCTTATACTTAATTATTTAGTTGATTGATGCTTTGTGGTCCCTTTAATAAGCCAGTTCTTTGGATAATTCCTTTCTGTTATGTCAACAATCCTTGTTTTTCCTCGGATGCCATTACAATGTGTTCGGGCAATAATTCATTAAATCTTTGGATACTTCCCCTCTGTTATGCCAACAATTCTTGTTTTTCCTTGGATATCATCACAACGTGTGCGGGCACTGATTCATATTTAGTTATGTCGATCAATAGTTCCGATTCAAGAAATTGCTCGTTCAAAATTATGTTACTTTATTCCTGCCGAATTTGGACGGCAGGATAATTTAATGAAAAACTAATTTTATTATATCTGGCAGCTCGCTAAAAGAGCAATATTTGCCGTCAGTATCAAGGCAGGATCGCCATAAAGTATTTGGAAAATAATTTTGTTGGTTGCCTTTGGCGAGGTAGAGCAGCAATTCGTTTATTTAGTATTATTTCAGCTTATTTATAATAATTCTTAACTCTAAAACTCTTATTTACTAGAATACATATTTACTCTAATTCTATGTACTGTATGAGGTACAATTCAGTGCAGTCAGCAACATACATGCAAACATATACAGCTCGCAGCTACAAGTAATGTCGTTACATACGTACGCACACATGTACTAAGCGTGGAGTTGCTAGCAATGCAGTCGCGCGCATTCACACATATGCGGCTAGCGTATGTAAGGCGATATGAAACTCTATAACTAGTGCCGCTTATATATTTGGGGCGCGTGAGAAAGTGAACGTAATTATGAATACGTTGACTCTGCAACATGTTTACATTCCACAGCCAAACATTTAGAAGTTGGCGTGTGGCTTTGCTGTTGTTAGTGACATGCTCTGATATACTACACTTGCCTATGTTATTCACCGACTGTAAAATTGTTGTGAGATGCTTCAACACAGTTTCATTATTGATTTTCGTATTTTTAGTAATGCATTTATATGACTTTTCTGCCAAAATTTTCTCTTCTGTGAGTATTTTATTAATTTCTTCCCATTGACCCATTTAGGTAGTGGAATTAGAAAAAAATTCTTTAAGTTTTTCTTTTTTTTTTAATTTTATCTATGCCGTCGGCACGACTCTGATACTTTTTCTTCAAAAATTTGTTATGTGTTGAATAGAATCTCAAGAACAAGTTTACAGCGTTAAGTATGACAATGACCAAAAGGTAAATATTTATTGCATCCAAAGCTCCAGTGTGGTCTATTATTTGAACAGAGTTTACCACATTAGCGTTTGAATCAGAGACTTTGGATTCTTGTCCTCCCATTATCAAAGAATTATTCAAAAGAAATGTGTATTTGTTGTTTATTTATTTATAACATTTTTTTTTCTTAATTTTAACAAGCAGGTTGAAAACCGCACGACCTCATCATACATATTATTTCCTCTTCTCTGGTAGTGGGGTTTTTTACATCTTCCACTGTTGGTTCCCTAGTCGTACCTACTATCTCTTTCCAAAACTTAGTTAACCAAACTAATTCCTTTTCACAATCAATTGGTAGGACTGATTCATTTATTTCTTTTTGTAATTCCTCACTTGAGGCAAGTGGGCCGTTATTTATACGTCTTGACATCAAAATTATTTTTAAATTTTTATTATTATCAAAATTTTATTAATGTTCAATCTTACTTCTTAACTTCCTAATGTCCTTTTTTAATTGGATTTTATTTCTTTATTTGTACATAAATTCAAATATTAATTTGTAAAAGGGAATTATCAATTAATTAGCAAAAAGAAAAATATTTTCGGATTATTGTTGTCCATTTTTTATACTCCTCATCTAGTCCTTTTAACAACTCATCCAAAAACACATTAGGATCGATGGGAGCGTAATTTGGCATTATTAATTAATTCAAACGTTTATTTTTTAGGCTACAAAAAAAAATAATTTTAATTGCCCTTCTAGTTTAGGCAGCCGTAAGGTTACCCTGCAAAAATATATATATATGTAGTTAAACCAGTTTTATTTTCCTGTGTAGCTCAGCATCCTCATGTTCTTTATGGCTCCTTAATATTCCACTTTTTTTATGCACGCCTCTGCGTCCCCAATTAGTTCTTTATAGCGTCTTTAATAACTGTTGAAGATGCTTGGAGAATAAAGGATGCACAAAGTCGCAATTTTCGCATCCTGATGAAAAGATGTATTTTCGAAAACACCCAGCGGTTTATATATCACGCTACCAATTTAAGCGAATGTTTAGCGGTTGCTGTAAACAATTAGATTGATTACACTGACATTTATCCTATATCACTTTTTGATCTTTAAGAAAATCACGCCATCAGCGATGATCATGCAAAGAAGAATATAAAAATTGCGGAATGTTACGGGTAAGCTGAGAGAGAATGGCGTTGGTTCGTCCTCTTTTTGATTTTTGACTTCAGACAGTCAAGATCGTCCGGTTTCCAGTCTTCAGTTTCCTAAAACGTTTTTAAGAAATGTAATACCGTCTTTTAGTTCGGAAGTTTTAATTTAGCAAAAACGCTAACCTTGTAATATCGAAAACATCTGTACAATAATCGCGTTTTAATAAGGAAATTTCGGAATCTTAAATACCCTGAAAACGCGAGGCGTTTAAATTTCTAAATTACGAAAACCAATTCGGAAATCATGAAAATGGGGAAAGTTCCCAAAGTTCAGCGAGCAGCTTCATCATTATCTTCTGGAGAAGATTTACTGCAAACCTGGCAATATTTTCCTCATCTCTATCTTCAGGCAGCATGTGGGCAGAATTGCAAGGAATTTTCTTTGATAATCTTTAACCAAAGATAAGAATCAAATTTTTTGGCGATTTATATGACTATTTTTAGCATTCATTTAGAAATGTAGGTAGTGAATTATATTGATGTAATATCTAACTAATGCATACTAAACGTGATCGTATAATCCCACAACTTTCTAAACGTTCGGAATATTAGATTTTATTTTTATAATTTAACCGAAGGCAATACCATTGGGGTCGGATGGTTTTTGGCTTTTTATCTTGAGATATCGCTGAAGGATACGAATGGATTTGACCACGATTTACTTCTATCAGGAAAATTAACTGGGAACCAGAATTTTATTTTTTATATTTATCGTATCTTATCTTAAACAAATTAGATTATCGCTAGTTACACACGTATGTACTATATATGTATCATCTTTTCGGGATTAATTTTTTTTGAAAAATCTTGCCTTGGGTAAAGGTCGAAAATCACCTTTACAAACTCTTGAATTTTTTTTATCTTTCCTTATTTTCCTAGCAACCTTTGCTGCAACTTAAGTAAGGACTAGTACCTTTCGATTTTCGTTTTTATATATCTTACCTTGAGACATTGCAACATGGCCCTTATTCATAGTAACGAAGACTTAACCAAGTCCGATGAAAATGGATGGCGCTGTGGAATATGTCACAATTTTAGTAGAAATCCCGCAATATTGCATAAGACTAAGTGCGATCATCCTTTTTACAAAACGTGTCTATCTAAATATTTGAAAAACAATCCCAACTGTCCAATATGCCATACTAGCGTTGTGTCAGATAAATCTTTTGGTTCTACAACAAATACTCCACATCATTACGATACTCGTTCTCGAGAAAATTCGAAGTCTGAGGACAACGGTATTAAGACTGGGCAGAGTATGCAACACTCTATGAGTATACCTGGGCAGGATGATCAAGAACCTGTTGTTACACCTGCGCGAGCGGATGATATAAGCAATATGGTTACCGCTGCCGTTGGTGCTCAGCAGGCTGCAATAATGCAGAGTCTCGATAATTCGATTAATAGCAGAATTGAAGCAAAAATTGAAACAGGTTTTAGGCGGTTAAGCTTGCAGTTTCCACAACAGCCGCAACCACCACTACCATCTAACTTGAATACCTTGTCAAACGTGGAACAACAAACTTTCGAGCAGTTACTTGGACTTCCGCCCGCAGGCGTACCAAATACAGCTGCTTCAGCTTTTGACCACATGCCTAATACAAATATTACAAGGCAAGCTAGTAATGAATTATCTTTTAGGCCTGATAAGGTCGGACACATCATTACCAACTGGAAGTTGCGCTTCACGGGTGCGAGTGATGGCATGCCAGTTGAAAACTTTATTTATCGTGTTGAAGCTCTTACTAATCAGACATTAATCGGTTGTTTTGATATTGTATGCAGACACGCAAGTTTGCTGTTCGACTCTAAAGCTAGCGATTGGTTTTGGAGGTACCACAAATCTGTATCGGAAGTTCGTTGGTCTGGTTTATGTGAGGCCCTTAGACGTCAGTATAAGGATACTAGGACTGATGTAGACTACCGAGAGAAGATTCGTGACAGAAAACAAAAAGCAAATGAAAGTTTTGATTGTTTTTATGACTCCATAGTTCAAATGACTGATCGGTTAACCCAACCACTCTCAGAAAGTACTCTTGTTGAGGTCATTAAGAGGAACCTCTTACCGGAAATACAATATGAAATTTTAAATATTCAAGTTTATTCCATTGCTCATTTGCGTGATATCTGCCGGAAACGTGAATTTTTCCTGCAAGACATGCAAAGTGGGCAAACCTATAGTAAATCATCGCCAATTCGTAAGCGCGTTTCTGAGGTGCAGGCCAATTTTGATATTGTTACCGACGATGATGTAAGCGAAGTTGAGGATATTGACGAAATAGCTTTAGTTTGCTGAAATTGTAAGAGGAACGGACACCGATATCAAGATTGTGTTAGCGAGCGTAGGGTTTTCTGCTACGGTTGCGGAGCCACTGATGTGTATAAGCCGAATTGTCCGCGTTGTAACTCTTCAAAAAACGGCCAAGCGAGTGCGCTGAAAAGTGCACGCAGACAGACCCCATCGAAAGCTTTGAAACATCAAGGAACAAACACGGATTAATTCCTATTGTTCCTTCAATACCTTCACTCATCTCAAACGACACATTTTGTTCACCTAACCCGAACAAGCCTTTTCATGTTCGTGTGAAGGAATATGACCTAGCACGTAAACGAATTTTTCATGATTTTTCGGAAAACAGAATAGTAACTAAACCAAGAAGTAGGTCCAGCAATCGGATAAGCACTTTTTGGAAAAATGTTCGCAATAACCGAAAACTACTTTTGAGTTCAGTCTTTGATAGGACAAATGACATACGACCATATGCGGAGGTGCAGTTATTTGGGAAAACTGTTTCCGGTTTGCTAGACACAAGCGCTTCTGTCAGTTGTGTTGGATCCAAACTTGCAACAAAGATTTTGGAAGAAAACGTCCCGATTCAAACTTTTACATCCTTTGTTAAAACTGCTGACGGGAAGTCGCAGAAAGTCCTAGGGTGCATAAAAGCCCAAATTACCTTTCGAGGCGTATCAAAATCAATTACAATTTTTATTATTCCAAGCTTGTCACAAGATTTATACTTGGGTATAGATTTTTGGAAATTATTCGACCTTTTACCTTTTCATTTAAGCGAAATTAATCAGGTTTCCGATGAAGAGCTATTGGAAAATACATTTTGACAGAAAATCAAAAGCATGATTTAGAAAAAGTTATACAATCATTTCCTTCTTTCGCTAAACTTGGTCTTGGTAAAACGCAGAGCTGGAGAGGATGATTGAATTAGATATAATAGAAGAATCTGATAGCGCTTGGTCATCACCCATCGTACTTGTAAGGAAGCCAGATAAAGTTCGATTGTGCTTGGATAGTAGGAAGGTAAATAGCGTCACAATGAAAGACGCGTATCCGTTGCCTAACATTGAGGGTATTTTGAGCAGGCTACCTAAGGCTGAGTTTATAACGAGTTTAGATTTAAAGGATGCCTTTTGGCAAATCCCTTTGGATCCAAAGTCTAGCGACAAAACAGCCTTTACCGTGCCCGGTAGACCGTTATACCATTACAAAGTAGTGCCATTCGGCCTCTGCAATGCTCCGCAAACAATGTCCCGGTTGACGGACAAAGTCATACCATGCTATCTTCGGAGCGAGGTATTTGTGTATTTGGATGACCTTCTCATAATTTCTGAAAGCTTCGAAAAGCACTTAGAAGTGCTTCGTATAGTTGCTCGGCATATCAAAGAAGCAGGGTTAACTATCAATATAGAAAAAAGTCACTTTTGCCTTAGGGAAGTACGTTATTTAGGTCATATTGTAGAAAAGGGATCATAAGAACCGATCCTGAGAAAGTAGCTGCCATCACAGATTTTCCAATCCCGAGATCTGTTAAACAAACGGTTCTACCTATAGCTTGTTACGAAACTTGCGGATGTTGGAGGATCGCACTGTTAGTTTCAACCAGCAAGACACAATTGACATAATTAGGAAAAAGGCAGCTGAATGCATGAAAACACAATTTAACCGAAACGAGCAGTCTTACAACTTGCGTTCCCGAGTGGTTTCATATGATGTGGGTCAGGAAATTTACAGAAGAAATTTCAAACAAAGTAATTAAAGCTAGAGGACTTACAGGGTCGTTGGATTGGCAATTACCACGCCAAAGATCTGCGGCAATAGTTAATAGCCATGTTTAAGCTAGAAGCGGGTATCAGCTTTTGTGCATTACGCCCAAACCTGATTTTGGCAGGGGGGAAATGTAGTGGCGCTTGTAGCCAAATTACCTTTTTCATACCCCATTTTAAACTGGTGGTATCTTATCAGGGAAACCTCTATTAATAGAGGACTGAATAAGCAATAACTTTCCAATTAACATTTTTCAGATTTCTTTATAAAAACTAACCATACCTAAATGGATACCCTATCATAGGAAATTTAATACCTTGTGTCATAGTTATAAAATTATGGTATATTTTGACGTATTAGATTATAGGTTATCGCTCTAATACCTATATATATAAATATATATTTAAACATACGTATAATGAGACATTTGTTAATAAATTCCACAATTTTTTGTTGTTCATTTCATATCATAAATAGATTTATCTTTGTATACTTTTCGAATTTGGGTTACATCGTAAATTCGAGCTTCCTGTTCTGCCCTCTGCGAAGCTAGAACATTAGACATTTGCTGTAAACAATTAGATTGATTACACTGACATTTATCCTATATCACTTTTTGATCTTTAAGAAAATCACGCCATCAGCGATGATCATGCAAAGAGGAATATAAAAATTGCAGAATGTTACGGGTAAGCTGAGAGAGAATGGCGTTGGTTCGTCCTCTTTTTGATTTTTGACTTCAGACAGTCAAGATCGTCCGGTTTCCAGTTTTCAATTTCCTAAAACGTTTTTAAGAAATGTAATACCGTCTTTTAGTTCGGAAGTTTTAATTTAGCAAAAACGCTAATCTTGTAATATCGAAAACATCTGTACAATAATCGCGTTTTAATAAGGAAATTCCGGAATCTTAAATACCCTGAAAACGCGAGGCATTTAAATTTCTAAATTACGAAAACCAATTCGGAAAGCATGAAAATGGGGAAAGTTCCCAAAGTTCAGCGAGCAGCTTCATCATTATCTTCTGGCAATATTTTCCCCCTCTCTATCTTCAGGCAGCATGTGGGCAGAATTGCAAGGAATTTTCTTTGATAATCTTTAACCAAAGATAAGAATCAAATTTTTTGGCGATTTATATGACTATTTTTAGCATTCATTTAGAAATGTAGGTAGTTAATTATATTGATGTAATATCTAACTAATGCATACTAAACATGATCGTATAATCCCACAACTTTCTAAACGTTCGGAATATTAGATTTTATTTTAATAATCTAACCGACGGCAATACCATTGGGGTCGGATGGTTTTTGGCTTTTATCTTGAGATATCGCTGAAGGATACGAATGGATTTGACCACGATTTACTTCTATCAGGAAAATTAACTGGGAACCAGAATTTTATTTTTTATATTTATCGTATCTTATCTTAAACAAATTAGATTATCGCTAGTTACACACGTATGTACTATATATGTATCATCTTTTCGGGATTAATTTTTTTTGAAAAATCTTGCCTTGGGTAAAGGTCGAAAATCACCTTTACAAACTTTTGAATTTTTTTATCTTTCCTTATTTTCCTAGCAACCTTTGCTGCAACTTAAGTAAGGACTAGTACCTTTCGATTTTCGTTTTTATATATCTTACCTTGAGACATTGCAACATGGCCCTTATTCATAGTAACGAAGACTTAACCAAGTCCGATGAAAATGGATGGCGCTGTGAAATATGTCACAATTTTAGTAGAAATCCCGCAATATTGCATAAGACTAAGTGCGATCATGCTTTTTACAAAACGTGTCTATCTAAATATTTGAAAAACAATCCCAACTGTCCAATATGCCATACTAGGGTTGTGTCAGATAAATCTTTTGGTTCTACAACAAATACTCCACATCATTACGATACTCGTTCTCGAGAAAAATCGAAGTCTGAGGACAACGGTATTAAGACTGGGCAGAGTATGCAACACTCTATGAGTATACCTGGGCAGGATGATCAAGAACCTGTTGTTACACCTGCGCGAGCGGATGATATAAGCAATATGGTTACCGCTGCCGTTGGTGCTCAGCAGGCTGCAATAATGCAGAGTCTCGATAATTCGATTAATAGCAGAATTGAAGCAAAAATTGAAGCAGGTTTTAGGCGGTTAAGCTTGCAGTTTCCAACAGCCGCAACCACCACTACCATCTAACTTGAATACCTTGTCAAACGTGGAACAACAAACTTTCGAGCAGTTACTTGGACTTCCGCCCGCAGGCGTACCAAATACAGCTGCTTCAGCTTTTGACCACATGCCTAATACAAATATTACAAGGCAAGCTAGTAATGAATTATCTTTTAGGCCTGATAAGGTCGGGCACATCATTACCAACTGGAAGTTGCGCTTCACGGGTGCGAGTGATGGCATGCCAGTTGAAAACTTTATTTATCGTGTTGAAGCTCTTACTAATCAGACATTAATCGGTTGTTTTGATATTGTATGCAGACACGCAAGTTTGCTGTTCGACTCTAAAGCTAGCGATTGGTTTTGGAGGTACCACAAATCTGTATCGGAAGTTCGTTGGTCTGGTTTATGTGAGGCCCTTAGACGTCAGTATAAGGATACTAGGACTGATGTAGACTACCGAGAGAAGATTCGTGACAGAAAACAAAAAGCAAATGAAAGTTTTGATTGTTTTTATGACTCCATAGTTCAAATGACTGATCGGTTAACCCAACCACTCTCAGAAAGTACTCTTGTTGAGATCATTAAGAGGAACCTCTTACCGGAAAACAATATGAAATTTTAAATATTCAATTTATTCCATTGCTCATTTGCGTGATATCTGCCGGAAACGTGAATTTTTCCTGCAAGACATGCAAAGTGGGCAAACCTATAGTAAATCATCGCCAATTCGTAAGCGCGTTTCTGAGGTGCAGGCCAATTTTGATATTGTTACCGACGATGATGTAAGCGAAGTTGAGGATATTGACGAAATAGCTTTAGTTTGCTGGAATTGTAAGAGGAACGGACACCGATATCAAGATTGTGTTAGCGAGCGTAGGGTTTTCTGCTACGGTTGCGGAGCTACTGATGTGTATAAGCCGAATTGTCCGCGTTGTAACTCTTAAAAAAACGGCCAAGCGAGTGCGCTGAAAAGTGCACGCAGACAGACCCCATCGAAAGCTTTGAAACATCAAGGAACAAACACGGATTAATTCCTATTGTTCCTTCAATACCTTCACTCATCTCAAACGACACATTTTGTTCACCTAACCCGAACAAACCTTTTCATGTTCGTGTGAAGGAATATGACCTAGCACGTAAACGAATTTTTCATGATTTTTCGGAAAACAGAATAGTAACTAAACCAAGAAGTAGGTCCAGCAATCGGATAAGCACTTTTTGGAAAAATGTTCGCAATAACCGAAAACTACTTTTGAGTTCAGTCTTTGATAGGACAAATGACATACGACCATATGCGGAGGTGCAGTTATTTGGGAAAACTGTTTCCGGTTTGCTAGACACAAGCGCTTCTGTCAGTTGTGTTGGATCCAAACTTGCAACAAAGATTTTGGAAGAAAACGTCCCGATTCAAACTTTTACATCCTTTGTTAAAACTGCTGACGGGAAGTCGCAGAAAGTCCTAGGGTGCATAAAAGCCCAAATTACCTTTCGAGGCGTATCAAAATCAATTACAATTTTTATTATTCCAAGCTTGTCACAAGATTTATACTTGGGTATAGATTTTTGGAAATTATTCGACCTTTTACCTTTTCATTTAAGCGAAATTAATCAGGTTTCCGATGAAGAGCTATTGGAAAATACATTTTGACAGAAAATCAAAAGCATGATTTAGAAAAAGTTATACAATCATTTCCTTCTTTCGCTAAACTTGGTCTTGGTAAAACGCAGAGCTGGAAAGGATGATTGAATTAGATATAATAGAAGAATCTGATAGCGCTTGGTCATCACCCATCGTACTTGTAAGGAAGCCAGATAAAGTTCGATTGTGCTTGGATAGTAGGAAGGTAAATAGCGTCACAATGAAAGACGCGTATCCGTTGCCTAACATTGAGGGTATTTTGAGCAGGCTACCTAAGACTGAGTTTATAACGAGTTTAGATTTAAAGGATGCCTTTTGGCAAATCCCTTTGGATCCAAAGTCTAGCGACAAAACAGCCTTTACCGTGCCCGGTAGACCGTTATACCATTACAAAGTAGTGCCATTCGGCCTCTGCAATGCTCCGCAAACAATGTCCCGGTTGACGGACAAAGTCATACCATGCTATCTTCGGAGCGAGGTATTTCTGTATTTGGATGACCTTCTCATAATTTCTGAAAGCTTCGAAAAGCACTTAGAAGTGCTTCGTATAGTTGCTCGGCATATCAAAGAAGCAGGGTTAACTATCAATATAGAAAAAAGTCACTTTTGCCTTAGGGAAGTACGTTATTTAGGTCATATTGTAGGAAAAGGGATCATAAGAACCGATCCTGAGAAAGTAGCTGCCATCACAGATTTTCCAATCCCGAGATCTGTTAAACAAACGGTTCTACCTATAGCTTGTTACGAAACTTGCGGATGTTGGAGGATCGCACTGTTAGTTTCAACCAGCAAGACACAATTGACATAATTAGGATAAGGCAGCTGAATGCATGAAAACACAATTTAGCCGAAACGAGCAGTCTTACAACTTGCGTTCCCGAGTGGTTTCATATGAGGTGGGTCAGGAAATTTACAGAAGAAATTTCAAACAAAGTAATTAAAGCTAGAGGACTTACAGGGTCGTTGGATTGGCAATTACCACGCCAAAGATCTGCGGCAATAGTTAATACCCATGTTTAAGCTACAAGCGGGTATCAGCTTTTGTGCATTACGCCCAAACCTGATTTTGGCAGGGGGGAAATGTAGTGGCGCTTGTAGCCAAATTACCATTTTCATACCCCATTTTAAACTGGTGGTATCTTATCAGGGAAACCTCTATTAATAGAGGACTGAATAAGCAATAACTTTCCAATTAACATTTTTCAGATTTCTTTATAAAAAGTAACCATACCTAAATGGATACCCTATCATAGGAAATTTAATACTTTGAGTCATAGTTATAAAATTATGGTATATTTTGACGTATTAGATTATAGGTTATCGCTCTAATACCTATATATATAAATATATATTTAAAGATAGGTATAATGAGACATTTGTTAATAAATTCCACAATTTTTTTTTGTTCATTTCATATCATAAATAGATTTATCTTTGTATACTTTTCGAATTTGGGTTACATCGTAAATTCGAGCTTCCGGTTCTGCCCTCTGCTAAGCTAGAACATTAGACATTTGCTGTAAACAATTAGATTGATTACACTGACATTTATCCTATATCACTTTTTGATCTTTAAGAAAATCACGCCATCAGCGATGATCATGCAAAGAGGAATATAAAAATTGCGGAATGTTACGGGTAAGCTGAGAGAGAATGGCGTTGGTTCGTCCTCTTTTTGATTTTTGACTTCAGACAGTCAAGATCGTCCGGTTTCCAGTTTTCAATTTCCTAAAACGTTTTTAAGAAATGTAATACCGTCTTTTAGTTCGGAAGTTTTAATTTAGCAAAAACGCTAATCTTGTAATATCGAAAACATCTGTACAATAATCGCGTTTTAATAAGGAAATTCCGGAATCTTAAATACCCTGAAAACGCGAGGCATTTAAATTTCTAAATTACGAAAACCAATTCGGAAAGCATGAAAATGGGAAAGTTCCCAAAGTTCAGCGAGCAGCTTCATCATTATCTTCTGGAGAAGATTTACTGCAAACCTGGCAATATTTTCCTCATCTCTATCTTCAGGCAGCATGTGGGCAGAAGAACCAGTATTTAGTGTTCGAATTTGTGTAGTGAAGACATTTAGAAAAAGTTATACATAGTATAAAAATTAATATAAAATATAAATAAGTTTTGCCTATATCATGCCTAAATAGTTTTGAATAATTAAAAAAAAAGAGAAAAAAACTTTAGGTTTCAAAAGATTTGAAAAAAAAACTACAGCTAAAAACATTTTTCATGAGTTTTTCTCATTTTTTCTGAATTATTGTGTATATACTTAAATCGTAATTTCAAATACATACGTATATATATATACTTATGTCCACACATTAGTATACATTTATTTAATGAAAAGAGAGAAAAATATTTATGAAAAAAAAAACAATAACATAAACTAAATCTAACTAATTTTGTGTTTCATGAAGATCAAATTAATTAAATTGTTAAAAAGCAAATTGGTAATTGATAGTTTAGTGAAGTTTTGCATTATTAGCATTGCGAGAATTGACATAAAATTTTTTATCGCATGCGATTTTTTTTCAAAGCGATATAATTTAATGAAGTTTTAACCACCCCTTAATAACTAAAGCAAAGAGGTGATTCAAAATGCTTGAAAGGAAAGGGAAATTAATATAAATTAAATCTATTGAAAATCGAAAAGCAACAACAATTGTGGTGTGTTAGAAATATTTTTCGATTTCCAGCATACATTTACTTGTTCCAGGTTTCATGCTGAAAGACCTTTCATCGTTGGAGCCGAAGTGGTAAGTCGATTTTGTTTTTGTTTATTCTCTCACAAATTTTCTTTGGTATTAGTGTGATGAGTGAATGAATGTACATATTATTCATTTCTCTTTCGTTTCGTTTTTCTAACTTAGATAAAGTTAGGGTTGCCAGGTTGGTACACAAAAAAAAAACCCCCATTTGTAATTTTTATTCCTCGCTTCGAAATAATGCAAAGTAAAACTAAATTTAAATAAAATAAAATATGCGATTGAGTTAAAATCTTGGATTACAATTTTAATACGTCATAAGCAAAAGCGCATAAGTCGGTTGATAATAATATTGTTTTAGTATATAAACGGTTAGTTAACCAACTAAATAAATAAATTCCTTGTACGAAATTAGAATCGTTAGTATAAATCTGAAATTTTTGTTTGTATTTAAGATTTTCTTTCAAAGGCAAATTTTGATATTGCAATATGATAATTTTCACTAAATTCAAATTGTATATCCTATTTATACGATTCAAAAATAAGATAAAATCTAAATGAAGAAAGTAATTAGGAAGTAGTATATGGTTTATTTAATAAAAATTGTCAAACTTTAAAATGACTCAGTAAACTTTTATTTTATGGTTCCCATGCCTGATAGTTGCTAAGTGTGGCAAGTATTAGGGATTTTCAGTTTTTGTTGGATTCTTTCTGGAAATCATCATGGTAGGGTGAGCAATGGTTGCAACAACATCATGCAACATATCCTGTTCGGAAACCCAAGCGGCATCAAGATTTTTGAGCCAACGTAGGTATCCCTGTTAATTTTTTTTTGTTTTTTTCCCTCCAGCACGTTAAATAAAGTAATTGTTCTGTAGTAGTACGCGAAAGCCGAAGGGTAGGAGTAAGAACACCACCCCGTTAGCCGACGAGCAAGAGCCGGATTAGAGACGTGCGCCCGCTTCCTACTTTTTGCATACACTGTGCTTTCTACAAAACGTTGCATGCTACACCTGCCAGGATTATAAGGCAATTGCTATTGTAAGCAATTTGCCGTCAGACCTGGCAAGGATCACCATGTGAAATTAGTATAACAAACTTTTTAAGTTGATGAGGCACCGTTGAGTGCCGAATATCAATTCTCTCTTTATTGATAAAATTCAGCTTATTTATACTCTAAAAGTCTTATTTACTAGCTATTTACTATCATACATATTTACTTCTAATTCTTACAGGCTAAACATAATGCTATGCACATATGTACACATATTCATATGTATATCACAGTGCAGCACCAACGTGCACACAACCATATCTGTAAGTGGAGCTGCTAGCAATGCAGTCACATACATACATACATGTACCAAGCGTGGAGCTGTCACTAATGCGTCGCTCATATCCACAAATATGTGGCTAGCGTATGCAAACTGATATCACTCCATAGCTTGTGCTGTTCTTGTACTTAGCGTGAGAAACTGAACGTAATTAGAAATACGTTGACGCTGCAGAATGTTTGCATTCCATACATTAGAAGTTGGTGTGTGACTTGCTGTTGTTAGTGACATGCTCTGATATACTACAATAATATATCTTTCATGAAAAGACGTCACGATTTTCGCTGTTCGATCCCCAGTAAAGAAAGTGTGAATTTAACTTTAGCTCATACCGAAATTATCGGAACTATCGATTATATGGGGGCGATGTGTTTTATAGGTCCAATCTCATTGATCTCATTTAACATCGACATTACACATTCTAACAGAGCAATAGTTACGAAATTTCACGATCCTACCTATATAATTACAGAAGTTATAGACCAAAATCCGTTTATCGGAACAATCGATTGTATGGGAGCTACATGAAATATTTATCCCATCTCAATGATTTTCATCATCGCAGTTTCACATATAAAAATGGCAATACTTACAAAATTTCACGTTCTTACCTCTGTAATTACAGAAGTTACAGCCCAAAATCCGTTTATCGGAACAATCAATTGTTTGGGGGCTATGTGAAATATTTACCCCATCTCAATGATTTTCAGCACCGATATTTCACATATAAAAATACCTACAAAATTTCACGTTCCTACCTCTTTAATTACAGAAGTTATAGCCCGAAATCCGTTTATCGGAACAATCGATTGTATGGGTCCTCTGAGTAGTTTTGGTCCAATTTTGTCGGTTCCGACAAATGATTATTCTCATATAAAATAACGCCTCCGTACCAAATTTCACCGAGATATCTCTAAAGTTGAGGGACTAGTTTGCGTACAAACAGACGGACATGCCTATCAGCTCATCATCCTGATCATAACGGTATACTTCTTAGTGGGTCTATCTCTTCTTCTTCTCATACTTACAAACATCGGACCAAAGTTATAATACCATTTCATGTTCATGAAAGGTATAAAAATTAAAGCTGGACTTATACCACTTGTGCTTTAAACAGCTCATATTAAACCAGCTGTATTTTTCTAGTAAGCATTTCTTATGGTTAGCGCTCTACACACATACACAGTAAAAAATGAAAGACTATTTTTAAATTTAATACCAAATAGTATTAGTTTAAGACCCTGAAAATGTTTGGAAATTAAATTTGGACTAATGGTTTTAAAATAATACTAAATAGCCTCTCTCTCTCTCAATTTTGGCTATTAAATTAGTCCAAATGGTCTAAAATAATACCAAAATAATACTCTTTCTCTCAATTAAACGGAAAATGGTATTAATTTAATACTTTTCGGCGTTGTTATATATAAAAACCAAATTGGTATTAAATTTAGACTTTCCTTTTTACTGTGTATCTAAATCCTAAAAGTGCATACCTCAAACGGTACAAGCTTTGCCATCTTAAAACGTTGCACAGCCTCATGCATGCGAACGGCTTTTTCTTCAGCTTCTGTGTGGTTGGTGGGAAGCAATTCCAAAAATGTTTCAACAATTCTGACAAAGACAAATACAAATTTCGCAAATCTTTTTCAAAGTCGGGTGGCACGAGTTCTAGAAAAAGTAAACAAGAAATACTACAAACATTAAAATTGGAACTTAGGCCACGACAAAAAATATGTACTTACGTCCCACCGACTGTTCATGGAAGCCACGCATGAGAGCACCACCAGGGGGCAAATTCGTGTTCTATGAAATGATAAAATGAAAAGAATTTTCATACAAAATTTGTGAAAAGAAACTTCAAATTCATACAAATTTTTTTCACGTTATCATTTCATAGAACCAGAATTCACCCCCAGGACTCCATTCGCCAAGTGCATTTACCGCTGCTGTTGGACTAACCAAAACCTTTTGCGGTTTACGTTGTGTCCAAGTTTCGGTGACACGCATTAAATTAAACTGAACCTCTTCCATGCGTCGTGGATCCTCTAATATATCTTGACTACTTATGGGCATGGGACCATGTAAATAACGTTCCTCTTTTGTTGGTGATAACTTCTTCGCTCTTTTTATATTAATGGACCACCAAGATCCTCGTAGTGTATTTTTTCAATGATTCTTTGAGTTGGCTGTGCCGCTGCTTGCATTTGATTTGCCTTCATTAGCATTAGCATCTTTGGAATGCTTTGATTTTTCTGTGCCACCATTCATGGCCTCATTTTCCGCAGCGCCTTTGCCATCTTTCATATTTGCTGCTGGTCCACTGGCAGTTGACCTTGAGCTGCCTGCAACATTGGCACAAGTCTTTAGCACAATTATTGAATGTTGGTTAAAATGTTTGATCATATTTTGATGTACAATATTGCCACTATTTGCTACATTACGATCGCCCGATACACTACCAAAATCCTCTTCGAGGGGCACACCCTCGAAACGCTTGAGATCGAGCAAAGGATCGCCGGCACCTTGTTGAACAGCAGCTTTTAATGCTTGGTCGTCAATTTTACCACACTCTGTATCTTTTGAGCCTGCTGCTATGCGATCACGATGAATATAATGTGACTGAAAGAACTTTGTCCAGAATTCAGATTCTGACATTTTTCCAGGCACCACGTGTTCTTGATGCTTTCCTTTCACAGCCGGGTAGGTTTTAAAAATGCATAATATGTTAGGAGTTAAATTGTATTTTAAGCCATTACACACATCCGTTTGCGGTTTTATATCAGCAAGTGTTTCACAAATACATATACTTACGTGTGTGCATAAGTACCTACCGAAATGAAACGAATACTTTTAAAGGGAAAAAATCCGAAGCCAAAAAAAACCTTTTTATTAAATAAATAACGCACACACCGCACACTGCCCTAGCACACTATACTTATCTATATTTACAAATCACAACGATGCTTATTAAATTATTATATTGTACATACTCGCCCTTGCACACTTTTACTTTTCTCTGAACGCGTCTTGCCCACAACTAACTCACTCGCTCAACTCCATCATTATTCTTTTCTCTATTTATGAACTCACTCAATCGAGGAAAGCCATGGCAAGCTGCACTCAATAACGTATTTTCAAACGGTAAATTTATTCGGGCAGACGCATTGCCCTGCGCGACCATTACGATGCGCAATGGCAAATGCCCCTGTACGAAACAGTGCCAGCGAAAACCTATGGTTTTCTAACCAAACTAAATACAAATGTAATGGCATCATTTTCTAGCCCCGAAGACTTTATCTTCACCGATGCTCCGCCATGTCTGGTTCCACGGGTAATACGCAAATCTTTTGTACAGGTCGTGTTAATTTGCTTGTTTGTGTCTGCACCACAACAGTTCGAACTAGCTTGTCATTACTATAGACTAGCTCGACTATTCGTTTCCTGCCTTGATAATGACCATTTGCCCAATCTTAAGATTCTCTCGCTCCCTGCGCCATTTCTTTCGTTCTTGCAAGCTGTTCAAGTAGTCAACTTGCCATCGATTCCAAAAATGCTGTATCATAACTTGCCTTTGTGCCCAAATCTTCGTACCGACATTTCTTGGCTTCTCGTCAAGTACAAACGGAGGTGGCAGGATCAACTGTTCCCCCGGAAGTGACCCGGCGTTAAAGCTTGCACATCATTAGGATCATATGTTAATGGGTATAACGGTCTGGAATTCAGTATAGCGTCAATCTCTACCAAAAGCGTTGCTAGCTGGTCTTGTGCCAGCGTTTTCTGGCCCACAATTTTGGTTAAGTGGAATTTCATGGATTTCACAGCTGTCTCATAGGTGGGATCTATGAGGCAGCTGTGATGTGATTGATGTGGTGCAGCTGGGATCATAAAGCGCCACTCAGTTCCTTTCATTGCTAAATACTCCAATGTCTCTTACCCCCTCCAGTGATCAACTGCTCTCTTCATCATTTTAGTAGCCCCAACAAATGTCGTTGCATTATCGCTAAAAAGCTTTGCACATCGCCCACGTCTTCCTATAAATCTTTCATAGCATGCAATAAACGATTGCGTCGTTAGATCTAGCACCAAGTCAATGTGTACAAGCATACAAACACAACGACCCAACATTTTGTTCTATCAATATAAGCGTCTCGCACCCTCACACGCACTCCAAATGGTCCTGCATAATCTAGCCCACAATGCAGGAATGGCTTGCCCACATGCACTCTCTCAGTTGGTAAATCCGCCTTCAATTGCTGTTCCAGCTTGTAGTTATATAGCACACATACTACACATTTATGCAGAAATTTTCTGAGCTCATCTCTTAATCGTGGAATCCAATATTTCTGCCTGATGTAATTAGTCATTACTTGCACCGCTCCATGCTTAGTCTATCTATGAGCATAGTCAGCTATCAAATACGCTAATCTGGAACCTTTAGCGACAATCGCCTGGTGCCTTGCCTCATACTCTAGCCCTTCTCCAGCCAGTCGCCCGCCAACTCTCAAAATACCGTTCCTATCTAATATCGGATGTATGATTCTATTTTACTATGCTCCGGGAGTCTGCTCTACTTATTTAGTAGTGTAATCTCCCTAAAGAAGTGATTTTGCTGTGAATCTTTTAATAAGTATTCCATTGCCCACATTTTTTCATGCCCCGTTGGCAAGTCTGGTCTTGCCTTCATGCCCCTTAGTCTACGCCACTTGCACTGCCCTTTGCTCCTATAACGCGTTGCCCGTCTTTCCTTCATCGTATCAATGAATTGCTTCACATACCCTAATACATTCAAGACGCCCTCCAAGTTATTCTTGTATTGGGTAAGAGGTATCAGCTCACCCCTTCCCCCCATTTTTTGCACAAAAATCTCTAGCTCCGCCCGATAGGTATTTATGATATTTACTTTCAGTTCCGCTTGTGTGTCTTTGCCATCTCTTATTTTAGCTTGTTGGAACTTATCTGCTGGCCACTGCGCCCTAGGAAGAGATAGCCACTCTGGGCCATTCAACCAAAGCCCACTGCCCACTAGCTCACCAGGCCTTAAGCCTCTACTTAATAAGTCGGCAGGATTGCCTTCCGACCTTACATGTTTCAGTTTTTCGCTGTGGTGTTATTCTGAATGGTTGAAACACGATTAGCTACAAAGGTTTTCAAATCTCTTGGTATCTTTTCCAACCAATACAGTACAACCAGCGAATCTGTCCACAAGGTATAATTGATCTCGCCCCAGTTCATCGCCCTCTTAACTTCCAGCAGTAACCTGGACAAAAGCTCACAAGCTGACAACTCCAAACTCGGTATCGTCACTTTCTTTACTGGTGCTACCCTAGTTTTGGATACTATTACTATTAATCTGCACCCAACCGTTATCTTGCACCGTTCGAGCATATATAACTTCCCCATAGGCTGATTCGGACGCATCAGCGAAATCGCGCAGCTCTACTTGCCCCAAAGAATGTATACCAAGCCATATTGGTATCCTGAAATCTTCAAACTTTCTCATCTCGCTCCAATAATCTTTGAATCTCGCTTCTAGCTCCGATGGTAATTTTTCATCCCACTCTAACTTTAAGCGCCATAAGTCCTGTATCAGGATTTTTCCTATTACAATTACTGGAGAAATGTAGCCATTTGGATCAAATAGTTGAGCCACACAGCTCACCACAACCCGTTTTGTTATAACATTTGGAAGCTCTGGTGTCTTTACAACAAATGCATACTGGTCTGGTCATACGAACCATACCAACCCTAGCACCCTTGTTTCGTCTTCGAATTTTAAAAGTCTTGCTCACTAGAATCTAGCGCCCTCATAAGCTCATTATTATTCGACCTCCACTTGCGGAGGCTGAAACCAGCACCCGTTAAGATGCGATCCATCTGCTGTGCCACTAGCTCACTATTTGCCCCAGTCACGCAATCATCCATGTACATGTCATTTATGATAGCCTCTGCCGCTTCTGGATGGTCGTCTTGCGCGTCTCTAGCACACTGTATAACTGATCTCACAGCATTGTATGCTGATGATGTCATACCATATGTCACTACTGTTAGCCAATATTCCCTCAATGGTTCTTCTTCGCTCTCGCGCCAGAAAATTCTCTGCATGTCCTTTTGATCTCTCGCAATCCCAATCTGGCGAAACATCGTCTTGATATCTGCGATAAATGCTATTTTATGCCTTCTGAATCGCATTACTATCTCGCTCAAATCTCTCTGCAACTTGCCCCTAGTAATTGCACCTCATTTAAAGAAATCCCTTTGTTAGTACGGCAGCTTGCGTCAAAAACACGCGAAACTTTTTCACCACACAGTTATGCGGGATATAATATGTCAACTCACTCTGCCCCGCATGTTTATCCACTATCTTCATATGCCACAGTTCTTCATTCTCTCTCTTAAATTCCATATATTTCACCCTCAGCTCTCGCTCCCTTTTCAAGCGTTTCTCTAAATATAGAAACCTTCGCAACGCAATTTCTTTCGAACTCCCTATATCCCTGACTTTTTTAGGGTTATAGTGACTACGAATCTACCATCGCTCTATCTGAAGTATCGAAGAAGATTTTCTCTACCAACTCCTCTTCTTTTGTTCGCCCCGAGCACTCTTTCTTTTGCTCCATTTCCCAGAACCTCGTGAGTAGCTTGTCTAGCTATCTATTATCGCTACGACTTACTGTTGATACTAGCTCACCTGTCTGCTCATCTAAACCTTGCGCACATTCACCAAAAACTACTACGCCCAATGCTGTCTCCATCAAGGCTATTCCATTCAAGCCATCTCGCACCACTTTAATGACAATTCTTGCCACTAAGCTAGCCCCAAGTAACATATGCACACTTTCCGGTTCCCAGTATTTCTGGGTCAGCTAACTCACCATTTAGACCACTATGTATAGGACCTACCATCGCACCTGGTGAAGGAAGCACCGGAGACCACTGGATCTCTTTGGGAAGAACACAAAACTCGTCTTTGAACTGCACACTCAATGGATACCAAGAACTTAGCACCAGCGTAGCCCTATTGCTCACTTGCAGTGGATTGCCCTCAATGCCGACCATTTTACTTCCGATCGGTTCTGTAATTATACCATACCTTCGCTGTACTAGCAGTACTCTAACAGGCCCCAATTCGTATCCATTAATAACAATTTTAACTATTGCCGTTGGCAACAAAGCTCCCGCTTGCTCTTGCCTCTCATTAAAATTCACTAAATACTTTTCATAAGTAAGATCAATTCTAACATTTTTAGTTAAATTGTCAGCCCTCTTTACTCTTTGTTTTGGCGCTTGCACCTCTGACGTATTCATTACTTTGCTCTCATTTCGCCCCTTCTTGCACCTTATCTATGTATCCCTTTAGCTGTCCATCCAACTTCCTTTTCGGATTTGGTGGGTTGCGCTCCCCTTGCCCCTGCACGGTATTTACCTGCTTCTTCGGCTCTCTGTTTAGACAAAGCACACTGTTGTATTTAGGCTTAGCAGGACACTTCCAGCATTCCACTTGTTAGCAGCTTTCAGATCCATGGCCTATTTAAAAAAAAAAATCGACATAAATTTCTTCTTGCCACAAAATCTCTTCTTGCTCTCAGACTCAGCATGTGGTTGCCGCAACATGCATCGCAAACTATTGACCTAGGCCTAGCACCCGAGGATGACGCCTCTGCTCTATCCCCTCTCTGGCTTGCCCCACTCATTTGTGTCTTGCCTGGATCCAGAATGACAACCGCCGATTGAATATCCCTACGGTTGTCAGCTGTATTTGATAGCGCCAATGCTTGCTTGTCCAAAAGGACAGCATATCATCCACCTTAGGCGTGTCGCCTTTTCTCTCTAGCTGCCATTGTCTTGGTGTTTCGGTATCTAGCCGCTCATGAAGCAAGTAGACCATGAAAAAATGCCAGTGCTCCACCGGGAGCCCTTGCGCCTGTAACTGACGACGCACCTCGTGCGTTAGACATGCGCTCCAAATTATTTTCTCGCACCTAACCCTACAATTCCGGCAGCCGAATAAAATTCCTCAAATTCTCTCTCCCAACCAAATAGATTTGGTCATACATCTGGTTTAATCTCTCCCATGTCTGCCCGTAGTTACTAGCAGAAAATTGCCATTGCCCCAAAAATTAACTTACACACCCAACTAGGGAAGTAGTCAAGTACAAGAACGTGAGTGATGATCTATTTTATCATTGTCACTCGCCCCAGGTATCCGTCAGATCATTTTGCTGGACCGGCATTTGCACCTGCACAATAATGGCTGGGTCGCGTCTTAGCACACGCCAAAAAGTAGATTATCTCTACTGCTCCTAAATTCAGCTCACAGAAGTGATCTAGCTCCTCCTCGCCCACATCTTCAATCACTTCTACGTAATATTCATTGTACGACTGCCAAACTAGTCTTAGGTTGGTTAGTCGCACCTTTGTCTCGCCCCCTGATACCTGGTCAAAACTAGCACCTTTGCAAAATTCTAGCGCACGTTGAATGGTGGCTGCATAGGATCTTAATTTCTTCTGCAATGAAATAAAACAAACCCAACAAATTATCCCATATATGCACACAGAGTCCGAAATCTAGCACTATTTTCTTTGCTCCAATAAAATTATATAAACAAGTTGACAGCTAAGCAGCATGAAAACTTTGTCTATATTTCTCGCACCAGCATATATATACTCTGCCCTCTTTACTTTTCTCCAATAAAAATTTTGAGAAAAGGCTCACTGCCAATCAATGCAAAATTTATTTATATATCTCGCACCAGTATATATTCTAGACCTCTTTTATTTTCTCCACCATAAACAAACTCACTGCTAATCAACATGAAAACCTTGTTTATCTTTCCTGCACCAGCATATGTATACTCTCCCCTCTTTACTTTGCTCCAATAAAATTCTGAAAACAAGCTACTGCACATACCTTTTTTCATATTTCTCGCACCCGTATACATATGTTTTTGGCTTGCATGTATATTCGATCTCAAGCCCACCTTAACCGTACCCCTCATGACTAGCTCACAATCAACCATGCAATTGCCAAAATAAGCACCAACACCTGCAGGTTTTTATTTATTAATCGCTAGCGATAAAAACAAGCCCACTCTTTGCACACATTAGCCCACTTCTCGCACACATTTTTTCATTGCACCATTCTTTTTCCCCCTTTTTTCACTTTGCACCAAACTACTAATTTTGGCTAATTTCTTTGGTATACCGACTGGCACTCTACAACATATTTACTAGCATTCTTCTATATGTACATATTTAAATATATACACACGCATGCCCACTTGCCAGACATATATGGATATGTATTCATGCACGTGCAGTGCATTTTCGCGATGCGTAATATCTACTTGCGCACTTATATAAAAAAACCAAAGCAGGCATGCCCGCACAAGCGCCATAAACATATATACATATATGTATGCATATACTGTATGTGTATACTTTATTTTGCACGCACCGCATAATTATGTACATATGTAAATGTAGCACCCACCACTATCTACTTTTGCATAAAAACCAAAAATATGACATGCCCACACAATCGCCTTGCTACATATATATTTATACCTTTTTTTAACGCATCACATAACTATGTACCTATGTACACACATATATAGCCCAAACACTATTCCCTTGCCCACCAAAAAAACCAAACAAGACATGCCTGCACAAAAGCCCCTGTATACAGCAATACATATATATCGTTACCTTAATTCACAAAGGCCCTAATTGACACATTTTTCGAAAATGACTTTTTTACATATTTAAGTATAATATAGTTAAATACACACTCACATCAAATTTCAAGGAGTTACTAACAGTAATAACGGAGATATTTCAAATTTACAAAGCTATATTTACATGCGTTCAATGTAAAAAAAATTTTGTTTTTTGCTTCTCCTGTAAAATTTTTTTTATGTCAGTTATGGCCTTTGTGAATTAAGGTGACGATATATATATGTTTTCTTCTACACGCACCACATAATGTACATTGTACATATACATATAGCCCCAAACACTATTCACTTGCGCACTTAAAAAACAAACCGAAACATGCTCTTGTAATGCCCCGCTATACATAGAATATATGTATATGCGTAATTTTATTTGCACCACATATGTATATCGCACAATACACAATTTCAATCATTGGCTGAACTTCAAATAATATTGCCATCATGAGAAGAGTTTTCTGTTGTAAAAACTTTTCTCATTAATGAGAAAAATAAACCTGAATCGAATGACAAAAGTAGGTATTATTTTTGAGGCCATCGAGACATTTGGCGGAAGTACATCAATCAACGAATCATAATTTTCTGCGCTTTCAAGAATAGATGCGATTCGGCGTTCAACCGATCAACGGCTACGAGATCTTTCATTTCTTGCTTTTGAAAAAAAGAGATTGAATTCATTAAAAATAGATGGTATTTTGCGTACAGAGTAAAAATAAAAGACTAAATTTACTACTAATTTGGTGTTTATATATAACAACGCCAAAAAGTATTAAATTAATACCATTTTCCGTTAAATTGAGAGAAAGAGTATTATTTTAAGACCATTTGGACTAATTTAATTGCCAAAATTGAGAGAGAGCGATTTAGTATTATTTTAAAACCATTATTTCAAATTTAATTTCCAAACTTTTTCAGGGTCTTAAAATAATACAATTTGGTATTAAATTTAAAAAAAGTAGTCTTTCATTTTTTACTGTGTAAATTTGCCGACAAAAATAGGAAAATACAACTTAATTAACGTTTAATATGCATTTTTGAAATAAGTTGATATGTATTCATTCCATTTACGACTTCATCAATAATAAATATAGTTTAAAAAAACTAAAACTCACGCTTTTAGAGTGTAATGAACTAAAAAGTTGAAAATAATTTTAAAACCCCTACACAGTCTTGTGGAAAAACCGTGGTCCGCTTTGTTCCATAATCTTTGTTTTTTATTTAATTTATTTTTACCTTTTTAGTGCTATATTCTTTAAAAGCGTGTGTTTTCGCTTTTTAACCTATATTTATTTTTTACTTTTTAGTTAAATGTGTTATGAAGTAATCGATAAATATATCGAAGTATACCGCAGTGCAAACGAAACCTCTGGGCCTCCACTTTCGTTTATTTATTTATTTATTTATTTATCAATAATCAAACACACAGCCTTAAGTTACTTCACAGTGTTTGAACTTATACAATACTTAAGAATAACAATAACAATAGTGAAAGACTAGACAACAGAAAAAAAAGAAAAAATACTTAACAAACATCAAAGTGGTTGAGTTGAAGAATAGCAGGACAGAAGTTTTATAGTAAAATAATTGTATAAAGAGGTAAAGGTAGATAGTGAGTGTATTTTAGTTATTGACAATAGAAGCGCAGAAGCTCGTTTTTGAAGCGCAGTACATTTTGATTAATTTTTAACGTTTGAGGCAGACCGTTCCAATGGCGGACAGCAAAGACAAAGAACTGGCGCTCAGTTACCAGACAACTGTATTTCATTGTAATAAGGTTCAGCGAACGAGGCGATCTGGTGAATTGAAGTCGTTCAAAAAGATATTCCGGCACTTGCGAGATAATAATCTTGTGAAGAAGTGTGAGACACCTGAACTTAAGTAAATTATTAAAATTTATGGAAGATAATTGTGTGGCAAGAGCAGATATGTGCTCGTACCTTCTCACGTTGTACACGTACCTGGCGACATTATTGTAAAGGACGTTTAGTTTATTGCGACAAATGCTATCACAACTAGCATACAGTTCACATCCATACAATAATTTAGGTAACAAATATGTTTTAGCTAAAAGCAATCGAATTTTTACTGGAGTGAAATGTTGAGTAGTCCAAAGTGAACGAAGCATGCCGTAGACCTTGCCAATAGCAATATATATGTGGTTGCGAAACGTCAGAGTTCGATTAAAGACCATTCCAAGATTCCTTGCAGTATCTACATATTGTATCACTGAGTTGTTCAGCTTTACAGCATTAAAGCACTCAAGTGAAAAGATCTTTTTGTAAATAACGATGCACTGCGATTTTGCTGGATTAATAAGCAAGCCATTATCACTAGCCCACTTATTTACCTGTTCCAAATCTGTGTTGAGATAATTTATACAATTGTTTATAGAAATCAAAGGACAACTGACATATAGCTGCACATCATCAGCGTAAATATGAAAATCACAATGTTTTAGCACGCTAGGAAGGTCATTAATATACAAAGAAATGAGCAAGGGACCAAGTATCGAACCCTGAGGTACACCTTTCTTTATTGGTAGGAAATTAGATGTGTCCTTACCGGTACAAACAGCTTGCGATCGATCGTTGAGGTACGAGTGAATTAAAAGTACTGCTGGCGGTGAAAAGTTGAACCAGTTTTTTAGCTTCAGCCCAAGTATATTGTGGTTGACAGTGTCAAAAGCCTTGGAATGGTCCAAGAGCGTTAAGAACGTGACCAGATTGTTGTCAATATTGCGTCGGATATCATCCGAGACTTTAATCAAAGCGGTTGTACAGCTTCTGCCGTTTCTGAATCCAGATTGGTTCCGATTCAGGAGTGAGTTGCGGCTCAGAAATGAATTTATCTGGTTATGCTTTATATGCTCAAGAACCTTGGACAAGAAAGGAAGGATTGCGATGGGCCTATAATCTCCGTTTGATTTTTTAACTGGAATTATCTTAGCCACTTTCCAACAATCGGGGAAGTTGGATGTGGTCAAGATAGTGTTAAGGACATGAGTAACAAACGGTAGAATTTTGGGTAGTAGACACTTAAAAAATTTAGGATGAACTCCATCTAGACCGGTGGCATTGGATTTAACCCTTAAGACGGCCTCAACAACTGCACACTCATCAATAAGCGAGAACGAAAAACCGGAGATCGTACCACTCAATCGTTCACTATATCTTTCACTACATAAGTTACTATCGCAACTGGACGACTGAACAAATTGTTTATTAAGCTCATTCACATCTATGTCATCCGGGAAATCATGGAGTTTACGACCTACACCAATTTCGCGAATTCTTTGCCAAATTTTCTTCGACCCTATCGCTGTGCTAAACTGGTGCTCAAGGTATTTAGACTTCTGTAACTTGATAGCTCTGACAACTTCTCTCCTACGAGCTTTGAAGATATCGTAAGTTGCAGACCACTTTAGACGCTTCCATTTGCGATAAGCCATGTCGCGCTTTCTAATTATATTTTTTATATAATTGTTAAACCAGGGTCGCTCTCTATTTTTAATGGGTTTAGTTACAATGGGCACGTATTGTTCATAAAGTGCATTGATATTCTCCTGCAGGAAGCGAACCTGATCGTTTGTAGAATCTAAGCCACAGATCGATTCCCAGGAAACACCATCAACAGCCACTCCAAGCTGCTCATAATCAATATGCATAAAGTCCCTGTAGGAATAAGTATCTACATCATAAGCTAGTGCGAGATCGTATGATATAAAAATAAGATCATGTTTTGAAAAATTTGGGACAGAAAGCTGATCATATAGCTGAATTTTTGACAAATCATTCACATAAAATACATCCAATAATGTGCTACTACTTTGAGTAAAGTGCGTAGGAGTTGAGGTGTTATCGGGGAAAAGAGCAAGGGTCTGCATTGCCAAAGAAAATTTGTTTTCGCAAAGCAAGTCGCTGTTGAAATCTCCGACTATGATAATATTATGAAAGCCTAAGGTGAGATCTTCAATAGATTCTATGAAACCATCAAAAGCTACGTGTTTATTCGGCCTGTATACACAACCTATAAGGGTTTTAGAGTTATAAGAAATTATTTCAACAAAGATAAACTCGACAGGGGACGACGGCTCAGATTTACATTTGAATTTGCAATTCAGACCATGTTTTACAAAAATGGCAATCCCACCACCATGCCCAACTCTGTCTGAACGGAAAATTTTATATCCATTAACGCAAAGCAATGAATCACTGTGCCACGTAGCGAGCCAAGTCTCAGACACGCAAAGAACATCTATTTCTGATGACTCAAAGATGTGTCGGAACTCATCAACTTTGGGCGCAAGGCTTTGAGCGTTAATATGGCATACTTTCAGTCCATTTCTTTGTTTACCAAGTATGCGAACCATATTGTATGTGCTGTCAAGGCCCTTGGAACGTAAACAACTGTTAGAGTTCAAAAGAGAACCATGACACTGCGCTATCGCTAAACAAGCTTATGTACATATTGAAACTCACGTTCGAAAAAATATTTGATAGTAGGAAAATAGAAGAAAAAAGAGAGTGAATGGCAATAAATGGTTTGCTTAACATTAAGGTACAAAGCAAAGAAAGAGAATAGAACATAAAGCAGAGTAAAGTGAGAAAGAAGTAGCTTCTAACCCCCATATTCAAAAAAAAATAAAATTGCCTTATAGAGCTTTTTAAAATGACATTTCCATAAAAATTTTGAATTATAAGAGCTCAATAAACCTTTTATACTTTTTATGAATAAGGGGGTTAGCCTTTGAAAAACAACAAAATACAAATGTTTGCATTTACAAAAATAAAGTCATGAACTTAAATTTAAATTTATCGCCGCGGACTCAATATGTTCTTTACTCATCACCCTTACGGTATCACCTTCCGAGTCAGCACGAATATATACTTTTCCTCTTATTGAGTACACCGACGCCAAACGCTTTTGCTTCTTCAGCTGGATCGCAAATTGCAGGAGTTCTCGATTATTTTTCGACAAGCATTCGTTGATGTAAACGCGCTGGTCGGACTCTTGCCCGATGTCTTTCAGTGTTATTCCCATACAATCATTCTCTTTCTTAAATTTGGCGATTGATCGAAACAATAGAGACCGATCATCGGCAGAAGCCAGTTTAACTATTATCGGCTCAGTGTTATTCCTTTTTTTTGCATTTTTTCCTACATCGTTTGATACCCACATTGTAGGCAATTTTCAATATTATTGTACAATCTTATTTTTACCGATATCTCAGTTATCAATAAATATGAATGTACATATGTACAAGTAAAGCTAATGAAAGCGTAGTAAAAAAACTAGCATTATGTGGGAAAAGCGTCTTACGCTCGATATACCAAAATTATGGCACAAAGCGGGCCACGCTTTTTCCACAAGACTACTGTGTAGGGGTTTTAAAATTATTTTCAACTTTTTAGTTCATTACACTCTAAAAGCGTGAGTTTTAGTTTTTTTAAACTATATTTATTTTTTACTTTTTAGTCAAATGTCCCTTTCGTTTGATACTCATATTGTAGGGAGTTTTAAGTTATTTGGGCCTCACATTTTGACGAAAACTCAGTTATCGATAAATTTATCAAAATATATCGATGTCCAAATGAAGCCTGGGACCTTCCCCTTTCGTTTGGTACCCATATTGTAGGGAAATTTTAAGGTTTTTGGCCAATCATATTTTAAGCGATAACTCAGTTATCGATAAATTTATCGAAATATATCGAAGACCAAATGAAACCTGGGGTCTTCCCCTTTCGTTTGGTACCCATATTGTAGGGAAATTTTGAGGTTTTCGGGCAACCACATTTTTACCGATAACTCAGTTATCGATAAATTTATCGAAATATATCGAAGTCCAAATGAAACCTGGGGTCTTCCCCTTTCGTTTGATACCCATATTGTAGGAAAATTTTAAGGTTTTCGGGCAACCACATTTTGGCCGATAACTCAGTTATCGATAAATTTATGGAAATATATCGAGGTCCAAATGAAACCTGGGGTCTTCGCCTTTCGTTTGATACCCATGTTGTAGGGAATTTTTTAGGTTTTTGGGCAATCATATATTGACCGATAACTCAGTTATCGATAAATTTATCGAGGTCCAAATGAAACCTGGGATCTTCCCCTTTCGTTTGATACCCATATTGTAGGGACATTTTACGGTTTTTGGGCCACTGGGGCTTAGACCGAACGAGAGTTTACATACATACAAACAAGCAAACATACAAGTGAACCTAATAAAAGCGTGGTAAAAATGGAGCCTATTTTCCTTGCTGACGCAATAACTCAAGAACGGCTGGACCGAATTAAACGAAATTTTACACATAGTTTTTGATTGAGCCCGACATGGTTTATGGCCAAAAAAAAGTATAAAAATCCGGGAAGGTTTTGGAGATATCCCGCAAAATGTGGACCAGGGTAGCCTTATAACGTGTTCATACAATATGGGTATCAAATGAAAGGTGTTGGCGAGTGCTTTAACATGGTGTAGTTATTAGTCCCATATGAGACCCTGTTTTCGAGGTATTCCCAAAAATATGGAACGGGTGTGACCCTAGACGGGTTTCCTACAATATGGGTGTCAAACGAAAGGTGTGGACGAGTGCTTTAACATGGTGTAGTTATTAGTCCTATATGAGACCCCGTTTTCGAGGTATTCCCAAAAATATGGACCGGGTGTGACCCTAGACGGGTTTCCTACAATATGGGTGTCAAACGAAAGGTGTGGACGAGTGCTTTAACATGGTGTAGTTATTAGTCCCATATGAGACCCCGTTTTCGAAGTATTGCCAAAAATATGGACCAGGTGTGGCCCTAGACTTGTTTCCCACAATATGGGTGTCAAATGAAAGGTTTTGACGAGTGCTTTAACATTGTGGAGTTATTAGTCCCATATGAGACCCCGTTTTCGAAGTATTGCCAAAAATATGGAACAGGTGTGGCCCTAGACTGGTTTCCCACAATATGGGTGTCAAATGAAAGGTTTTGACGAGTGCTTGAACTAGGGATAGGGATAGGGGTAGGGATAGGGATAGGGATAGGGATAGGGATAGGGATAGGGATAGGGATAGGGATAGGGATAGGGATAGGGATAGGGATAGGGATAGGGATAGGGATAGGGATAGGGATAGGGATAGGGATAGGGATAGGGATAGGGATAGGGATAGGGATAGGGATAGGGATAGGGATAGGGATAGGGATAGGGATAGGGATAGGGATAGGGATAGGGATAGGGATAGGGATAGGGATAGGGATAGGGATAGGGATAGGGATAGGGATAGGGATAGGGATAGGGATAGGGATAGGGATAGGGATAGGGATAGGGATAGGGATAGGGATAGGGATAGGGATAGGGATAGGGATAGGGATAGGGATAGGGATAGGGATAGGGATAGGGATAGGGATAGGGATAGGGATAGGGATAGGGATAGGGATAGGGATAGGGATAGGGATAGGGATAGGGATAGGGATAGGGATAGGGATAGGGATAGGGAAAGGGATGTGGGGATAAGAATGCAGGTAGACTAATTTTTGGCAGGACAACGTCTGCCGGGTCTGCTAATTTATTTTATTTTAATTTCTTTTATTTTATTTAATTATTTTATTATTTATTTTTTAGGCATTCACATTTTGACACATAACTCAGTTATCGATGAATTTATCGACATATACCTATCGATGTCCAAATGAAACCTGGGGCCTTCCCCTTTCGTTTGATACCCATATTGTAAGGAATTTTTTAGGTTTTTGGGCAATCATATATTGACCGATAACTCAGTTATCGATAAATTTATCGAAATATATCGAAGTCCAAATGAAACCTGGGGTCTTCCCCTTTCGTTTGATACCCATAATGTAGGGAAATTTTAAGGTTTTCGGGCAACCACATTTTGACCGATAACTCAGTTATCGATAAATTCATCGAAATATATCGAAGTCCAAAAGAAACCTGGGGTCTTCCCCTTTCGTTTGATGCCCATATTGTAAGGAATTTTTTTGGGTTTTTGGGCAATCATATATTGACCGATAACTCAGTTATCGATAAATTTATCGAAATATATCGAAGTCCAAATGAAACCTGGGGTCTTCCCCTTTCGTTTGATACCAAATTTTAAGCTTTTCGGGCAACCACATTTTGACCGATAACTCAGTTATCGATAAATTTGTCGAATTTATATCGAAGTCCAAATGAAACCTGGGGTCTTCCCCTTTCGTTTGATACCCATATTGTAGGGAAATTTTAAGGTTTTCGGGCAACCACATTTTGACCGATAACTCAGTTATCGATAAATTTATCGAAATATATCGAAGTCCAAATGAAACCTGGGGCCTTTCACTTTCGTTTGATACCCATATTGTAGGAAAATTTTAAGGTTTTCGGGCAACCACATTTTGACCGATAACTCAGTTATTGATAAATTTATCGAAATATATCGAGGTCCAAATGAAACCTGGGGTCTTCCCCTTTCGTTTGATACCCATATTGTAAGGAATTTTTTATCGATAAATTTATCGAAATATATCGAGGTCCAAATGAAACCTGGGGTCTTCCCCTTTCGTTTGATACCCATATTGTAAGGAATTTTTTAGGTTTTTGGGCAATCATATATTGACCGATAACTCAGTTATCGATAAATTTATCGAAATATATCGAGATCCAAATGAAACCTGGGGTCTGCCCCTTTAGTTGATACCCATATTGTAAGGAATTTTTTTAGGTTTTTGGGCAATCATATATTGACCGATAACTCAGTTATCGATAAATTTATCGAAATATATCGAGGTCCAAATGAAACCTGGGGTCTTCCCCTTTCGTTTGATACCCATATTGTAAGGAATTTTTTTAGGTTTTTGGGCAATCATATATTGACCGATAACTCAGTTATCGATAAATTTATCGAAATATATCGAGGTCCAAATGAAACCTGGGGTCTTCCCCTTTCGTTTGATACCCATATTTTAGGGACAATTTACGGCTTTTGGGCCACTGGGGCTTAGACCGAACGAGAGTTTACATACATACAAACAGACAAACATACAAGTGAACCTAATAAAAGCGTGGTAAAAAAGGTGCCTTGTAATATCAACCTTTACGATTTTTACTAGAAAAAGCTTGAGCTCACTCGAAATTGGTCGAGCTTACCCAAATGTTCACTGCTGGCTACGGCCGTGCAGATTTGCAACTCGAGCCCCAAACAAGTCTAGACCAAATTGAATAGAAAAATCAATATATATTTTTTCTTTAAATCAAATAAAAAATCCATATAAAGTGTCTTAAATATTGCTAAGTTATGGTTAAAGAAAAAAAGCTAGAAAATCCTCAAACTTTTTTTTGACCTAACCAAACTTTGTAATTTACCCCCTCTAAAAAGATTTAAAAACACGTCATGTATAATAAATAGAACACATATAAATAGA
Organism: Campiglossa producta; assembly: GCA_964058755.1. NCBI lineage: Eukaryota > Metazoa > Arthropoda > Insecta > Diptera > Tephritidae > Campiglossa > Campiglossa producta. The sequence goes on from CAXKVI010000007.1 coordinate 1,749,135, forward strand.
ACACATATTTCTGCAAAATGAACCTTTCAATCTTTCACTCAACAAGCTCCTCCTTTTATTAGAGAAACTTTTTTCATTCTCTCGCTCATTGCCCATACAGCTTGAATTGGTGATTTGACAATGAATTCGTAGATAAAGCAGTAGAGCAGTGGTTAGCGCATCGGATAGCGAGCGAACTGTTGTTGGTCCGGGCTACAATTTTTTTTTCATTGAAAATAGTTTTTCCTTTTTTAAAACATCTTTAGGTATATGAGTATTTCTAATCTTGATTTTTTATAAGCTCATTAAATTTTCATAAGACATATTTTTATATTTGTGATACTTTTTTCAGAAAAAAACTTACTGCGAATATTTTCATAAATATACATACATACCACCCATTATAGAAATGAGATAGGTAGGTAGGTAGAAGTGGCTGCCGCAAAGGCACACCTAGGCCGTTGTGATACCACCAAACACTAGGAAAGTCAGTCCCGGGGCCCGGCCATATGGAAAATCCCAGTGCTGTCGGGACTCTCCATATAGCCGAAACCCGGGACTGACACTCCTAACCGACACCGCTACCCCTCCTCGAACCATTTTGATAACTTGATGAAGGCCATCAAGTCCTTTATGTCTAGCTCCGCGACCTGGCTTAAGCTAACCAGGAAGGGAACTCCCAGAGAGCGCCTTCTCGCTCCGCTTAAGGCCGGGCAGTTGCAGATGAGGTGCTCCACCGTTTCCTCTTCCTCATCATCTTTGCAACTCCTGCAGCATCGTCGGTAGGGAATGCCTAGCCTTGCTGCGTGCCTACCAATAAGGCAGTGCCCGGTTAAAACACCTATTAATATGGAGATTTCCTTCCTTTTTAGGGCGTATATGTGTCTAGATCTTTTAAGATCGCATTTTGGCCAGGTTTGCTTGGATATCCGGCACCCTGGGGCTTGTAGCCATCTTTCGTTGGCTTCGCGGAGTGTATGCTCCTTCAGCATTAGCTTGCACGTGGCAAACGGCATACCTATGCGCTCTTTATCTTGAAGAATCTGCTTGGTCGTGCCCTGCCTGGCAAGTTCGTCTACCCTACAGTTTCCCTCAATGTCCCTGTGTCCCGGGACCCATGTGAGGTTCACGCGGTTCTGTTGGGCCATCTCTTGAAGAGATCGACGACAGCTGAGCGTCAGTTCAGAGTTGAACTAGTAAGAGCCAAGGGATTTGATGGCCGCTTGGCTGTCGCTGAAAATACAGATATCCTGTCCGATGGTGCGTTCACCTATCCAAGTCACGGCGTCCATGATTGCTGAAACTTCAGCCTGGAAGACGCTGCAGTGATCAGGTAGTCTAAAGGAGAGTTCTAGGTCCAAATCCCTTGAGTAAACCCCTCCTCCGACTCTGCCGTCTAACTTCGAGCCGTCGGTGTATATAAAAGTGCCGCCATTAGTAGGGGGACACCGATCTATGTTCTCCCAGTCTTCCCTGCTGGGAATGTTTTTTCTAAAACAACAATCTCCGACTGTTGTGGTCGCACACCGATCTGTGCTCAGAGGGAGAAAGCTGTAAGATCTTAGAATACAGGAGTGTCCAATAGTGCTTGCGCCCCAGACGGACGTTTCCCTTAGACGCACAGCCGATGCTGCTGCTGCCCGGTACCCTTCCAGATCGAGTGGCAAAAAGCCAAGAATGGCCTGGAGAGCTTCATTGGGCGTTGTTCTTAACGCCCCGCTTATACAGATCATGCTCGATCTGTGGACTTTCCCTAACAGATTTAGGTTTGTTGCCTTTCTTAGCGCAGGCCACCATACCACGACTCCATACAGCATAATTGGCTGGATTATCGCAGTGTAGATCCATCTGCAAATTTTGGGGCTGAGCCCCCATTTTTTGCCAATGGCTCTTTTACACGTGTAAAGTGCAATGCACGCTTTCCTCTGGCGCTGGATGACATTCTTCTTCCAGTTAAGCTTTCTATCTAGAAGTGTGCCTAGGAATTTGGTTTTGTCAGCTAAGTTCAGGCGCACGCCATCTAGTTCTGGTGGGTTCAACGGTGGTATCTTGTACCGCCTGGTATAAAGGACAAGCTCCACCTTTCCCCGGTTGATGCTAAGTCCGCAGCGAGAGGACCATGAAGCAACTTCTCGCAGTGCTACTTGCATCAAGTCACACAGGGTTTGTGGGAATTTGCCCCTATATGCAATAGCTAAATCGTCTGCATATGCCACTATCTTCCCGCCCCCCCACATTGTGTCTCGTAGCAGCGAGTTTACGGTGAGGTTCCATAGGAGCGGGGAGAGAACACCACCCTGAGGCGTTCTTCTTGTGACATAGCGTGAAAGATCAACTGTTCCCAGTGAAGAAACTATTTTCCTTCCCTTTAGTAGTTGATCAATTAGTCCAATAAGAGACCTATTTATGCCCAGGTTTGTTAAAGCAGTGTTAATAGCCTCCGGCCTTATATTGTTGAAAGCCCCTTCGATGTCCAGAAAGGCCACGAGACAGTACTCCTTTTCATGCAATGATTTTTCAACAATAGAGACTAGGCTGTGGAGCGCAGTTTCCGTTGATTTACCTTTGGTGTATGCATGTTGATAGCTAGAAATAAGGTTGCTATCAATAGTAGAGGAGAGATAATCGCTAATTATCCTCTCGAAGGTTTTAAGTGCAAAAGACGAGAGACTGATCGGTCTGAAGTCTTTAGGCTCATAGTGTGAGGCCTTCCCAGCCTTTGGAATAAAGACTACCGTGGCGCTTCTCCAGGAGCACGGAATGTAATTAAGAGCCAGGCAGGCTGAATAGAGAACTACCAGCCATTTAGCTGATATTTCCAGCGTGTTTATGAGTTGTGCGGGGAAAATCCGGTCTGGCCCAGCTGCCTTGAACGGCTCAAAGCTTTTGATTGCCCACCTTACCCTTTCCTCCGCAATGGGTATGTTTACCGCCAGGTTTGTTGCAGATGCTACAGGTGCATCATACAAGTTCCCCGGAAAGTGTGTGTTCAGGAGCAGCTCCAGGGTTTCCCCTTCCGTGCTGGTCCAAGATCCGTCAGGCTTCCGTAAATAGCTAATGGCTGTTTGAGTTTTTGATAGCACTCGTCTAAGTCTCGCTGTATCATCGACTTTTTCGACCGCGGTGCAGAAATTTCTCCACGAAGTTCTCTTCGCTTGCCTTAGAGCCTTTTTATAGGCCCTCAGTTTAGCTTTATATTCGAGGCATTCAGGGTCCGTACCGATGCTCGTGGCCTTGTTAAATTGCTTCCTGCATGATATACGGAACGAATCCAGGTCGTAAGACCACCAGTGGGGTCTATGTTTGCCGCGTGGTTTTGGTACTGGACAAGCCTGCTCTAGGGCATTTGAGAGCGCCGTTGTAAAGGTCGTTACCAGATCATCCAGTTCTCCCACTGATGAGGGGGCTTGTGGAGGTAATACTGGCAGGTCCCTAGCTAATATTTGGTTATGTAGCTGCCAGTTAGTGTTGCGTGGATTTCGTTTCATAACTGGCTGCTCAACAATAAAGTCTAACACAATTTCTATGTACCGATGGTCAGAAAATGAATGCTCATCAAGAACACGCCATTTTCTGACCCACTCATAAGCGCCTTCGCTACAAACAGTGAGGTCTATAACCTCCCTACAAGCTTTAGTTATAAAAGTAGGCTCGTTACCCACGTTACAAACCACCAGGTTAGTTGTTAGTAGGTAGTCAAACAGAGACTCGCCCCTAGCGTTAATATCGGAGCTTCCCCACTGGACGTGATGAGCATTAGCGTCAGCTCCAATAAAAAGATGGCCCGTACAGAAATTATCCACCAGATCTTTCACCTCCTTTTGTGGAGGAGGTTCTTCGGCGTCATAGGGCATATAGACCGACGCCATCGTTAGGCTGGTGCTGCCGACTGTTAAGCTGGCAGCTGTAACGTCACCATTTGAGTAGTTGGGTAATAGAAAGGTGTTTAGCTCAGACTTTACCAAAAGGATGAGCTTGTACCCCTTAGTCCCCAATCCACAGATCCTAGAGCTATTGACCCAATCGCAATTTGACGTGGCGGATAACATACTTTCCGCGTCGGACTCCTCTGCTTCCCCTTCCGATGCCTCGATCTCCGAGTCCTCCGGAGCGTCCGGAATAGCAGCGCGCTGTGCATCGCCACGGTATACGTGGATCACGATCTGACCCAAGCCGTAATGCACTCGTCCGTTGCACCGTTTAAGGGGCTCGAGCGCCTCCTTATTCAGAGTGATAACCACCTGTCTATTGGGCCCAACCACATCATCGACCAGATTGACGCCCCAATCCTGCATCGGGAGAGACGGATTCCAGACCTGCAGCATCTCAAGAATATTCTCGACTTCACCCAGTCTTGCAACTGCTGCCTTATACAGTGCGACAGTTCTTGCATCCTCGCACGCGAATATTTTGATCTGACCTTGGTGCCAGCCCGCGTCAGTACCTCGCGGCGGACTACCCGGAGACTCACGCATTAAGTCGAGGAGGGCCCTGCCCATTTCATTCCGGACATACAGCCACCGGTCTTTGGGGATGGACCAACGGTCGTTACCTCGGTCAATGAAACCTATAAGGATTCTGTCCTTGGTTACTTCAGCAAAGCTGAGTTTTCCCACTACGGGGTTGAACTGATGCCGCTTCGGACGGGGGTTTACCTCTCCGTCCGATCTCTGGCGTTTGAAGGGATTACCGTTCACCCTCTTAGGTACATAGGGCCTCTGGAAATTTGGTATCAGAGCTTTCGCTTCCTCCACCATCTTCCTTTCTTCCGGCGACAGCTTCTCCTGCGATGCTTCCTCATATTTTTTAAGGATCCTTGCGGCCTTTCTTTTATCCCAGTACGCAAAGCGTCGGGGAGATGCCTCTTGGGGGGGATTCAAACTCGTAGTTGCCATCGCGGTCTCTCCCTTTGCGGCGTCGTCCTTCTCTTTCGAAACTCTGAAACCAGGTCGTGAGACCATTGCCCCAGATGTGAAGAGATTGGGTTTCGTACCAGCGCTTGATGGAAGTTTAGCTTCCGCCGTTTTCTGCTTGACTGCGTAGGCAGCCGCACTGCTGCTTGCTCCCATCAAGTCACTCTTACTTGATAGTTCTTTGGGGGATGACTGACCCGTAGTTTCCATCGCTGTCGGCCTCCCAGTTAACTTTGAGGCGGAGTTTGTCCTCCGGCGTTGTGTTTTCGCTTCTTCCAGCATAGTTCTTCTCTGCTGCGGAGTAAACGAATTCGTTAATTGCTTTGTATTTTGTGTGTTCTTCATCTTGTTCGTACGACCCGTCGCCGGACAAGGCCAGCTTAGGGTCAAGGGTAGTGTAAGGGGAAGTGTGTCGTCCGCCGCGGCAGAGCCCCATACCGCGGTAAGACCATAGTTACTCCCTGAGGCGGCCCGGTATCAGTGAGGCTCCGTTCGACTACAGCCACGATTTGCCTCCCGGCTGCAAACGTCCAATGGGCACGGTATCGCATAACACCCTGGATTGGGAGGGAAAACTTTTGCACATTTATATAGCGAGCCGCTTGCTTCAAGACAGCCGCACCTCATGGTGTACAGACGCTGCGAAAAAGACCCCGGTGAGCCCTTAAAGCAAGTATGTCAGAGTGGCCCCACCGGGGCTCCCTCTCTTTCTGCCGCGAGCCTAGGTAGCTCAACGTTGCCCAGAGTGCACGAACGAGGACGCAAGAGTCGGGATTGAGCGCGGTCACTCAGCAACCACACCCCATTACACTCCAAGAAATGAGATAACCGCTTATACAATTTGGGTTTCTTGGTAAGTTTTTCCAAAAATTAAATTTTTTTTAAACATACCCTCATATTCATAAAAAATAAAATTGGTTTATAAAGCTTTTTAAAATGACATTTTCATACAAATTTTGAATAATAAGAGCTTAATAAACCTTTTATAGTTTTTATGAATAAGGGGGATAGTGTTCTGTTTATCGGATTTCGGTAGATTATTTCTATAAATTTTGAAATATAAAAATTGATAATTTTTAACTAATGGCGGCGATATACCAACAGGTTATCATAACCTCTAACGAAATTTTTAGCCGAGCTTCTCTTTCCAACTTGTGGTGTGTTGCTTTTGAGTTTTTCCTACAAGTTGGCGGGACCTACAGTTTTTTGCCCACTCCGAACGGCACTTGCAAAGCAAATGAATTTTTTGCTGAGAAGCTTCTCATGGCAGAAATACACCCGGAGAGTTTGCCAAACTACTGCCGATGGCCGACCCCGTTTAGAAAAATTCTTTTTCTAAATAATTTTTGATGTTACTTTTGCCGGGCATCGAACCGCCACGACTTGGTGTAGAAGGCCGAACACTTAACCGCTACAACACGGCGGCCGCCGACAGGTCCTTAAAATTTGTACTAAACGAAGTGGTTAGAGGCCACCTAAAATATTACTAAAGACAACAACTCTTCTTCAAAATCTGGTCGGGAAGAAGGGTTTCTTCATAATATCCCAAAAAGCAATTTGCCATTTGAAGTAGTTCATATTGATTTTTTTGGCCCAATTGATAAATCTCGAGTTTTAAAACATATTTTAGTTATTGTAGATTCATGTACGAAGTTTGTCCGGTTATATCCGGAGTTATAAAAAGTCTTACTGATTATTTTCGAGCGTATAGCCGACCGAAATGTATAGTATCAGATCGTGGAAGTTGTTTCACGTCGAATGAGTTTAATGAGTTTTTAAATAGACATTTTGTTAAACACATTAAAGTAGCAACTGGATCCCCACAAGCCAATGGTCAAGTGGAAAGAGTTAAGAGATCGCTTGGTCCAATATTAACAAAGTTTGTTGATACGGAAAAGGGTATTTTTTGGGATAATGTTTTAGATAAAAGATTCAAAAATATAATACTGAGTATGTTAATAAAAAACGACTGTCACCTAAAATTTATAAACTAAATGATTATGTTATGATTAAAAATTTTGATACAAATGTTGGTGGTAATAAAAAACTTATTCCAAAATTTAAGGGTCCTTATAAAATAACGAAAAGATTTAGGAAATTATAGATATGTTATTGAAGATGTCGAACGTTTTCAACTGACTCGGTTACCTTATAAAGGTGTATGGGCTGTTGGGAACATTCGGCCATGGTTCAAAGGACGAGATACATCTAGCAATGATATGGCAAAAGAAATTGAGTTTACAAATTAAACAGAGATCAGGTGATCTCTTTGTCAGGACGGCCGAATTGTAGTAGTAAAGATATACAGGGACTGTTATATGTGTTAACTAGTTATAATATATACTTATTAATACTTTAAATGTAATTAGCTACTTGTAAAATAGAATATAAGTATGTATTGAAATACGTTTGTAAATAATGTCAGTTGTAAAAATATTTCATTATTCAATAAATATTGATGAAGACTTCTGACGTGCGCGCCTACACTTGCTTTCACTAACTCCGATTATTAAATTAGAAGAACGTTTTGTATTTTGAGGGTTAACATTGTTAGCTCCATTGTCCAAATGTTTCTTATTCCCTTGTTCCTTATTTTTCGGTTTTTTATGCTGAACTTTGGTCCATTGTGCAGAAGAAGGCGAGTTTGTATTGACACAGGGCGGCAAAGATATTGGCATCTCAGCAGAAGACTGCATCTCGTTGTTATTAGGAACGCCTGGCGGAAGGTGAGTATTGGCAACAGCGGCAGATGGGACAGCAACAGAGGAGATGTCGGACTTCTTGTGTGAAGCAGCTGCACTAGCATATTAAATCCAACCACCTGATAATGTTGAGGTTTGTATTGTCAAAGGCGATGAAATACCATTATTAGAAGTCACAACAGCCGAGTCAGCAGGTGGAGCTACAGCGTTATAGGCGGCGGAAGGCAGAGAGCCGTTGGATAACAAAGAAGAAATAGTATGCGTGTCATTCAATCCGGTTGGATAGTCTCGCTATAAAATTAGAGAACAATCAGTCAAATTAGTTGTATAGTCTCCTGGCCCCATTACGGTGTGATTGTTGTCCACGCAATTGTTTTTGTTTATTTATGTAGTTCCTATATTAGTTTTAAGAAATATTAAAGTCTGAAATTTTTCTTTCGAACAACACTGCTTCATGTTCCAAACAGCATATGTTGTGAAGAATACATCCACATATAATAATTTGAACAATAAAGTTCAGATCCGTATTTTCTGTGAAATGAAGCAATCGTCTAAATCTGATTTTCAATAGCCCAAATACATTTTCCACGACAATTCTTGTTGAAGAGTGTGGATAATTGAACTGCCTCTGAGGTGAAGTCAAAAATCCATTGTGGTAATCGGATCACTTAACGCTCGTTGGTACAACCTTGAGCGTCTCAAAACTCTACTATCATGTGGCGAAACTGGTTCACCAGCGAATACGTCTATGAACATTTTATCTGCGTCTACTACACCCTGCAAATGTAGCCTGTAAAATGCTTCCTGTTGAAATATGCCTCCTTGTTTGCTACTAGAGCTTTTATTTTTATATGGGAACAGTCGATGCAACCAATCACATTGGAAATGTTCTTCATATTCTTGAATTTACGCATGTTGTCCCTTGCTTTCGTTGAAGATGGTCACTGCACATAATCATGGCCAATTGACAACACCAATTCAATGGCTCGTCTTATCACTCTCCACGCACAGGACTGAGCTATGTTGAAAAGATTTGCGATTTCGCTCAATGTGTTGGTATTTGCCATATACCACATAAGCATATATATCTCCTTCGGTGCTCCTACTTTGCTAGTTCCACCATGTTCCTTGCTGGTATAGAATGCGCTTGTACTATATCGCTCTAATCAAATCTTGGCTTACGTCATAATGACGCTTAACCGCCTAGGCGATTTTGGCCGTTTCGTATCAAAGCACGCCAGTCATTCCTTTTTAGCGATAACTGACGCCAATTGGAAACCCCAAGGGAGTTCAAGTCATCATCCACCTGTTGTTTCCATCTCAGTCGAGGTCTCCCCCTTCCTCTGCTGCCGGATTCGGGTGGCGATAGGAAAACTTTCTGTGCTGGTGCTTCTTTGTCCATTCGCATAACATGACCCAGCCAGCGGAGCCTTTGGGCTTTAATCCGCTGAACTATGGTCAGGTCTGCGTAAACCTCGTACAGCTCATCGTTAAATTTCCTTCGATACTCGCCGTTGGCATCACGGGAAGGACCATAAATCTTCCGGAGAACTTTTCTCTCAAATACTCCAAGGGCCATCTCATCTTCTCTTGACACTGTCCATGATTCCGAGCCGTACATCAGGACTGGTATGATGAGAGACTTATAGAGCGTGATCTTTGTTTGTCGAGAGAGGACTTTACTTCTCAATTGCCTACTTAGTCCAAAGTAACACTTGTTGGCAAGGGTGATTCTCCGTTGGATTTCTAGACTGATATTATTTTCGGTGTTAATGCTGGTTTCCAAATAGACGAAGTCTGTCACCGTTTCAAACTTGTAGCTATCAACGGTGACTTGGCTGCCAAGGCGCAGGTGCGCTGATTCTTTCTTTGATGACAGCAGATACTTCGTCTTGTCCTCCTTCACAGCAAGACCCACTTTTTTCGCTTCCTTATCCAACCCAGAGAAAGCAGCGCTTACGGCGCGGCTGTTAAGGCCAATGGTGTCAATATCATCGGCATACGCCAGCAATTGCACGCTCTTGTAAAAGATTGTGCCATTGCGGTTTAGCTCTGCTGCTCGAATTATCTTCTCCAGCATCAGGTTAAAGAAATCGCACGAAAGAGAGTCGCCCTGTCTGAAGCCTCGTTTGGTTTCAAATGGCTCAGAGAGGTCCTTCCCGATTCTGACGGAGCTGTTGGTTTTGCTCAACGTCATTTGGCAAAGCCGTATAAGCTTTGTAGGTAAGTTAAATTCAGACATGGCGGCATACAGGCAACTCCTTTTTGCGCTGTCAAAAGCTGCTTTAAAATCGACAAAGAGATGGCGAGTGTCGATTCTTTTATCATGGGTCTTCTCCAGGATTTGGCGTATCGTGAAAATCTGGTCGATGGTAGACTTACCAGGTCTAAAACCACACTGATAAGGTCCAATCAGTTTGTCTACGATGGGTTTCAGTCTTTCACACAATACGCTAGAAAGAACCTTATATGCGGTATCATGAAGACTGATTCCGCGGTAGTTGGTGGGGTTAGCGGGATCGCCTTTCTTGTGGATTGGGCAGAGCACACTCAAATTCAAATCTGGAGGCATGCACTCATCTGACCATATTCTGCATAAGAGCTGATGCATGTTTTTTACCAGCCCTTCGCCTCCGTGTTTGAACAGCTCGGCGGGTAGTCCGTCTTTCCCAGGCGATTTGTCGTTTTTGAGCCGGGATATAGCTATCCTCACTTCATCATAGTGAGGTGGTGGGACGACTTTTCCATCGTCAGGGGTTGGGGTACCGGGTTCGACGTCTCCCTCGCAATTTAGCAGTGAGGAGAAGTGCTCCCTCCATAATTTAAGTACATTCTGTACGTCGGTTACCAGGTCGCCGTTATTGCGCTTACCTTTAAACCTTCCGTCAGCCGCCGGATCTTTTCATAGAATTTTCGGGCATCATTCCTGTCAGCCAGCATCTCAAGCTCCTCACACTCACGCCTTTCGGCTTCACGTTTCTTTTTTCTGAATAGGCGCCTCTCTTCCTTCTTAGCCTCACTATAGCGTTGCCATACACTGTGGGTTGCGCCCGTTCGCAACGTCTCCCTGTATGCAGCGTCCTTTTTGTCCGAGGCAGTGCTACATTCCTCATCGTACCAGTTGTTCTTGCGGGCTCGCTGAAACCCTATAATGGCCTCAGCGGCGGTACGCAATGAGTGAGAGATATGCTTCCATTGTTCGGTTACATCGTTAGGTCGAGGATTGTCCTATGATAGCAGGTGTGAGGGTCGAGTAGAGAAATTATCAGCTGTCTGTGTCATGCGCAGCTTCTCGACGTCAAACTTTCCTTCCGTTACTGTGCGCACTTTCTTCGCTGCACAGAGGAATGTGCGTATCTTGGCTGCAACAAGATAATGGTCCGAGTCGATATTGGGACCACGTAGGGTACGCACGTCCAGAACGGTGGAGCTGTGTCTGCCGTCGATCATGACATGATCAATCTGGTTTCTAGTTCTTTGATCAGGGGACAGCCATGTGGCTTGTTGTATTCGCTTATGCTGGAACTTGGTACTACAGATGAACATATTGCGAGCAGCGGCGAAGTCAATCAACCTAGTGCCGTTGGGGGATATTATATCGTGGAGACTGAATTTCCCAACTGTAGGACCAAAGACTCCTTCCTTGCCCAACTTGGCATTAAAGTCGCCAAGCACGATTTTGATATCATGTTGGGGGCAGCGATCATAAGGCTGTTCAAGTTTATCGTAGAAGGAGTCCTTCTCTGCGTCGTCCGTCTCCTCAGTCGGCGCATAGGCGCAGATAAATGTTATGTTGAAAAACCTCGCCTTGATGCGGATCGCAGCGAGACGCTCGTCCACAGGAGTGAACGCTAATACTTGGCGGCGAAGTCTCTTTCCCACCACGAATCCTACACCACGCGCTTTGCCGCGTGCCTGGCGACTATAGTATACGTCACAAGGACCGATGATCGTCTTTCCTTGCCCCGTCCATCGCATTTCCTGCAGGGCGGTGATGTCGGCCTTTGCGCCTACGAGGACATCAACCAGTCGGGCAGCGGTACCGTCCCCTGAAAGGGTCCGGACATTCCCGGTACATGCCCAAAAATCCAAATCATTATGCCTTATTCGTTTTGCCGGGCCGTCAACATTAAAGGGGGTCATCCGAGGCTTTGATACATTAGTTTTCATTGGAATTAAGTTTTTTACGTGGTGGGTCCCAAACCCAGCGCACAACCCGTTTTGGGGTTTTTGGAAAATATTTACACATTTGTATAGCGAGCCGCTTGTTTCAAGACAGACGCCCGCTTACAGCCGCACCTCATGGTGAACAGACGCTGCGCAAAATACCTCGGTGAGCCCTTAAACCAAGTATGTCAGAGTGGCCCCACCGGGGCTCCCTCTCTTTCTGTCGCGAGCCTAGATAGCTCACGTTGCCCAGCGTGTACGAACGAGGACGAAAGAGTCGGGATTGGGCAAGGTCGCACAGCAACCGCACGCCATTACACTATATCGCTCTACAAATTGTAAAAACGGGAATATTTGTGTAAAATATTTATAGGTTTTTTGGTATGCATATTCTTACCAATTAAAATATGTGAAGTTGAGCGATTCATTCGAAAATGTTTGCAGAACTCGTGCTCGGTGAAATTTTCAATGGTGGCCAAAAAATTTCCATTGGGAACATGACCTTCTTCATTTTTAGACTTTTCTGTTGAGCAGCCGGTTATGAAACGCAACCCACGTAACACTAACTGGCAGCTACACAATGAAATAGGTAAAGGATCAGGTAAAGACCTTTACAACGGCGTTCTCGCATGCCCTAGAGGAGGCTTGCCCAGTGCCAAAACCACGCGGTAAACATAGGCCGCATTGGTGGTCCTACGACCTGGACTCGCTCCGTAAATCATATAGGACACAATTTAATAAGGCCAAGAGCCTTGTCACGGAGACTCAATGGCTCGAATATAAAGTTAAACTCAGGGCCTACAAAAAAGCTCTGAGGCAGGCGAAGTGAGTATCGTGGAGAAATTTCTGCACTGTGGTCGAAAATGTCGACGATATAGCGAGGAGTGCTCTCAAACACTCAAACAGCCACAAGCTATTTGCGCAAACCTGACGGATCCTGGACCAGCACGGAGAGGGAAACCCTAGAGCTGCTCTTGAATACGCACTTCCCAGGGAACTTGCATGGGGAACCCCTAGCACCTACAACCAGCCTGGCTGTACACATACCCATCACGGAGGAAAAGGTTAGGTGGGCGGTTAAAAGCTTCGAACCGTTCAAGGCTGCCGGGCCAGACGGGATTATTCCCGCACAACTCATAAACACGCTGGAGACATCAGCCAAATGGCTGGTATTTCTCTATACGGCCTGCCTGGCTCTTAGCTACATTCCGTGCTCCTGGAGAAGTGCCACGGTAGTGTTTATTCCTAAGGCGGGGAAGGCGTCTCATTACGAGCCCAAGGACTATAGGCCGATCAGTCTCTCATCCTTTGTGCTCAAAACCTTCGAGAGGATAATAAATGGCTACCTCTCCTCTACTATTGATAGCAACCTGATCTGTAGCTATCAGCATGCATACACCAAAGGGAAATCTACAGAAACTGCGCTTCACAGCCTAGTTTCTGTTATTGAAAAATCGCTGTATGAAAAGGAGTACTGTCTTGTGACCTTTTTAGATATTGAAGGAGCCTTCAACAACATAAGCCCTGATGCTATAAACACCGCTTTAACAAGTCTGGGCAGGTCTCTTATTGGACTTATTGATCAACTGCTAAGGGGCAGACGAATAGTTTCATCATTGGGCTCGGTTGACTTATCACGCTATGTCACAAGGGGAACGCCTCAGGGTGGTGTTCTCTCCCCGCTTCTATGGAACCTCACTATCAACTCGATGCTGCGAGACACAAGCTGGGAGGGCGGGAAGGTAGTGGCATATGCAGATGACTTAGCTATAGTATATAGGGGCAAATTCCCACAAACCCTGTGCGACTTAATGCAAGTAGCACTGAGAGAGGTTTCCTCATCAACCCAGGAAAAGTAGAACTGGTCCTTTTCACCAACCGCTATAAGATACCACCGCTAATACTACCAAAACTGAATAACGTGCACCTGAACTTGGCTGACAAAGCCAAGTTCTTAGGGACAGTTCTGGATAGGAAACTAACCTGGAAGGAGAATGTTCTTCAGCGCCAGAAGAAAGCGTGTATTGCACTCTACACGTGCAAAAGAGCCATTGGAAAGAAATGCAAAGAAATATGCAAATGGATCTACACTGCAATCATTCGACCAATCATGCTCTATGGAGTTGTGGTATGGTGGCCTGCGCTGAGCAAGGCAACAAACCTTAATCTGCTAGGTAAAGTACACAGATCTTGCATGATCTGTATAAGCGGTGCGTTAAGAGCAACGCCCAATGAAGCACTCCAGGCCATTCTTGGCATTTTGCCACTCGATCTGGAAGGGCACCGGGTAGCAGCAACATCGGCTCTGCGGAGATAGCGGTTTTAAAATCAACATTCCCAGCAGGGAAGAATGGGAGAGCACGGATCGGAATCCCGCCACTCATGGCGGCACTTCCATTTATACTGATGGCTCGAAGTTAGCCGGCAGAGTTGGAGGAGGGGTTTATTCAAAGGATCTGAACCTTGAGCTCTCCTTCAGACTACCTGATCACTGCAGTGTCTTCCAGGCTGAAGTTTCAGCAATCATGGACGCCGCGGCTTGGATAGGCCTACACACTATCAGACAGGACATTTTTATATTCAGCGACAGCCAGGCGGCCATCAAATCCCTTGGCTCTTACTCGTTCAACTCTGAACTGACGCTCAGCTGTCGTCGATCTCTACAAGAGATGGCCCAACAGAATCGCGTTAACCTCACATGGGTCCCGGGGCATAGGGACATTGAGGGAAATTGTAGGGCAGACGAACTTGCGAGGCAGGGCACGAACAAGCAGGTTCTTCGCGATAAAGAGCGCTTCGGTATGCCGTTTGCCACATGCAAGCTTATGCTGAAGGAGTACACACTCCGCCAAGCCAACGAAAGATGGCTGCAATCTCCAGGATGCCGGATATCCAAAGAAACCTGGCCGAAATGGGATCATAAAAGATCAATACAAATTTATGCCCTAAGGAGAAGAGAAATCTCCATATTAATAGGCGTATTAACTGGGCACTGCCTCATTGGTAGGCACGCAGAAAGACTTGGTGTGCCCTACCGACGATGCTGTAGGAGTTGTAAGGATGATGAGGAGGAGGAAACGGTGGAGCAGCTCATCTGCAACTGCCCAGCTTTAAGTGGCGCGAGAATGCGCTTTTTGGGAGTTCCCTTCCTGGTCAGCCTACGCCAGGTCACGGAGCTGGACCTGATGGCCTTCATCAAGTCATCTAAATGGTTCGAGGAGGAGTAACGGTGTCGGTATAGGAAGGTCAGTCCCGGGATTCTGCTATGTGGAGAATTCCGTTAATACCGGGATTTTCCATATGGCAGGGTCCCGGAACTGACTTTCCTAGTGTTGGTGGTATCACAACGGGCCTTTTAATACTGGCCTAGGTGTGCCTCTGCGGCAGCCACTTGAACCTAATCTATGAAGTGTTTTGAACTGTTCACCAAAAAATGTAATTCAATTTGAATAAAATACAATTGGTTTTTGACGCAAAATTCAAAAACACTTGTACACACAAATATTTTTCTTAATAATTTATCAAGATTGATAATTTATCATGAACACAGAATCGGGGTGTTAAATGTCTTTTAAATAAATACGAGCTATTTTCTTCTGTTAAATAACCCACAGTTTATTTTCACAGACTTAATGGATATGCTTCGTTCGATCGAAAAACGGCTGCAGATTTTGCAAGAAAACGCAATCCCAAAAACAGATGCCATGGCTCATAAGAAATTGTTGCGAGAGTCCAAGGTTCTCATAAAGAGCGTTCACAAAATGATGTGTCGGATATGTGGTGAAACTGGAAGTGATCTTCACTCGGATCAGTCCCTTGATGCTGTTATTGTTTTTGAGGAGAATATGTCAGACACACATTTCAAAGACACAGTAGTGAGTATTTTCAGCCTTTCTTTATTTGAGTCTAGTTTCATATATTTAAAATCTTTGTAGATTATATCTTTTCGCTCTACAGGCCTCATCTGGGGATCTAGCCAGCGTGATTAGATGTGTTTTCACCGACGAAGTGATGGATTTGTTTAATTATGGTGGCACCAATGGCAAAAGAGCACTCTCCGAGCTGAAAGTGGTGAAGGAAGCTTTATTTGGTAAGGATTTTGTTATTCAATGGGTTCAGACTTAACTTAATTAAATTTTTTTAATTAAAACTATTCCAGAAATTTTCAAACTTTTAGACCAAAAAAGTTTGAAGATGGCTTCCGGAAGCGACTAAAAGTTGTATACAATTTGTTTAACGAAGAGCACCCTGTTAGACATAAATGATTGCACCCGTCAGGTTTTATATATTACTTTTAAGAACGCGATGGTAAATTGTGATGTAAATATCAGCTGTATATGTTACATATAAATCATGATGGGTGCAGTCCTTCATCTCTAACAGGGCAGGGTTTTCTAAGCTTAGTTTCAGGAACTGCAAATAACATTTAATTTTATTATATAAGTTGGTTATAACCGTTATTTTTCGATTTTTTGTACAATCGAAAAAGAGTTATTTTTTATTTTAAACGATCTTTTATTTTTCGATCAAAACAAAAAATTTAAAAAATAAACTTTTGAAGATATAAAAATAACTTTTATTTTCAAATCGAAATTTAAGAATTTAAAAATGTTTATTTTTAATTTTATCTTTAAGTGTTATTTGCAGTGCTTAGTTTTTATTTCGGAAAGCTTTAAAATCTTTAATTCAAGTTTGCTTTGCTTGTTGAAATATATAAAAGTTCCTTTAAGACATTTTAAATGTGTTCACCTAAAAATAGTATGAATTATTTTAAGATATTATAATTACAAAAAAATGAAATATGGGCCATCTGGCAAAAAAGCTTTATAAAAATTTAGTTGTATGTATTATTACTACACTTTTTCAGTTTATATTTAAAGTTACAATTCAGACTTAGAAATTTACAATTTATATTCAGAAAATTACAAATCATATATAGTATGTTACAGTTCAGATTCAAAAATTTAGGGCTGATTTACACAGGTCGATTTATCTAGTCAATTTTTGTCGTTCCACCGTGTAAATGGCAATTCGATCGATTCACACCTTGTATTCCAATTGCAGTTGTTATTTTCTGAAACTGTAACTTTTTATACCCAGCGTACTAGTACTAGTACAAGGGTATATTAATTTTGTTCACATAACGGTTGTATGTAACGGCACAAAATAATCGAGATAGATATAGAGTTCCATATATGAAAGTTCTTAGGATTAAAAGAGGAGTTGATTAAGGCATGTCCGTCCGTCTGTCCGTCCGTGTACACGATAACTTGAGTAAAAATTGCGATATTTGCATGAAATTTTGTATACAGGTTACTTTCTGGCCAAGGTAGGTTGCTATTAAAAATGGGCGAAATCGGATGATAACCACGCCCCTTTTTCGATATCGAAAATTTCGAAAATCACACAAATGGGCATATCTCGGCAGCTAAAAAGGCTAAAATTATATAATTTTATAGATGAACCTCCCTGGTCATTCTTTTATGATTTTTCCAAAAAATTATAGTGGGCGTGGCACCGCCCACTTTTAAGGGGCATTTTTGAAAATTCAACTGGGCGTAACTTTTAAACTGATTACGATAGAGCGATGATATTTAGCACAAAGTATACTAGTATCGTTGGGAGTATACCTGATGAAACTGTAAAAAATCGCTCTCCAACCACGCCCACTTTCGATATCGAAAATTTCGAAAATCACATAAATTGACATACTTCGGTAACGGAAATGGCGAAAATGATATAGGTTGATGATTTCTAAAATCACCTAAATTGACATAATTCGGTAACGGAAAGGGCTAAAATGATATAATTTTATAGGTGAATCCCCCTGGTCATTCTTTTATGATTTTTTCAAAAAAAATTTATAGTGGGCGTGGCACCGCCCACTTTTAAGGGGGGCATTTTTGAAAATTCGACTGGGCGTAACTTTTAAACTGATTACGATAGATCGATGGAATTTGGCACAAAGCGTACTAGTATCGTTTGGAGTATACCTGATGAAATTGGATAAAATCGCTCTCCAACCACGCCCTCTTTCGATATCGAAAATTTCTAAAATCACCTAAATTGACATAATTCGGTACCGGAAATGGCTAAAATGACATAATTTTATAGGTGAATCCCCCTGGTCATTCTTTTATGATTTTTTCAAAAAAATTTTATAGTGGTCGTGGCACCGCCCACTTTTAAGGGGGGCAATTTGAAAATTCGACTGGGCGTAACTTTTGAACTGAGCGATGGAATTTGGCACAAAGCATGCTAGTGCCGTTGAGAGAATACCTGATGAAATTGGATAAAATCGCTCTCCAACCACGCCCACTTTCGATATCGAAAATTTCTAAAATCACCTAAATTGACATAATTCGGTAACGGAAAGGGCTAAAATGATATAATTTTATAGGTGAATCCCCCTGGTCATTCTTTTATGATTTTTTCAAAAAATTTGTATAGTGGGGGTGGCACCGCCCACTTTTAAGGGTGGCATTTTTGAAAATTCGACTGGGCGTAACTTTTAAACTGATTTCGATTGAGCGATGGAATTTGGCACAAAAGCATACTAGTATCGTTGGGAGTATACCTGATGAAATTGGATAAAATCGCTCTCCAAGCATGCCCACTTTCGATATCGAAAATTTCTAAAATCACCTAATTTGACATAATTCGGTAACGGAAATGGCTAAAATTACATAATTTTATAGGTGAATCCCCCTGGTCATTCTTTTATGATTTTTTCAAAAAATTTGTATAGTGGGGGTGGCACCGCCCACTTTTAAGGGCATTTTTGAAAATTTGACTGGGCGTAACTTTTAAACTGATTACGATAGAGCGATGGAATTTGGCACAAAGCATACTAGTATCGTTGGTAGTATCCCCGATGAAACTGGAAAAAATCGCTCTCCAATCACGCCCACTTTCGATATGGAACATTTCGAAAATCTAATAAATTGACATAATTCGGTGACGAAAATGGCTAAAATGATATAGGTTGGTAGGATGAACCCCTCAATCAATCTATTATGATTTTTGATAAATGTTTAGATGTGGGCGTGGCAACGCCCACCTTTAAGGGAGGCATTTGGAATATTCGACTGGTCAAAACTTTTAAACTTATTACTTCAGACTCATGAAATTTGGCACAACATATACTAGCAATATAATTGATGAAATTGGACGAGATCTCTTTCCGACCACGCCCACGGTAAGGTAAATAGCTTAGATAGTAAAAACTTTAGGTAAATCCTCCTAGGGCCTATATCTTTGTTATCCCGTTCCGAAAATTACCGCTGGGTATATAATGTTCGGTTCACCCGAACTTAGACTTCCTTACTTGTTGAATCTGAATTGTATATGAATGGTACTTTTCTGAGTATGAAATGGAAGTTATAATTTTTAATTGTAATTTTCTTAATATGAACCATAATATAAATTGAAAAAGGTGTAGTATATTTAAGTATATAAATTAAATTTTCTTTTTAAACACCCTGGATTTAAAACCTAATTTTTTTTCATATTAGGGCGTTTTAAATAAGAAATAGTTTTTTTTTTTTTTTGGATCTTACCCTCTGAAAACGTAGTAGCTGATAAGAATATAAGCATTTCAAAAAAATAGCGCTGTAACTTAACCCTTTTGTATGGAAAAAAATTGGATTTTTCAAAAGTAAATTTTCTTATAATTTTTGAAAAAAAAGTTTTGTATTAATACAAAATATAGTCATTTTTAAATTAAGCGCTAATTAAGTTATTGCGCTAATTTTTTGCATGGCTTACTTTCTCATCAATTACTAACTTTTTAGGGGGTAAGACCGAAAAACAAACAAAATTTTTTTATTTGGATCATCCTTATATATGTATATATATATATATATAAATATAAATATATTTTTTCTCTAAATTTTTTTGATACAAAACACAAGAAATTAACACACTGCAAGAACAAACAAATGCAAGAACAAAAACACACATATTCTGATGTTGCATGAAAAAAGTTTGGAAAAGAAACTTTGCAATTTTGATAATAGTATGTTAATTTTTTAACATTTAACATTTATTCAGGATTTAAAATTAGCACAATAAGATATTGATATCTTTTTTAGCACAACAAAGATTTAGTATTGACAGTCGGTTTCGGCATGCGTACAAATATTTCAACTTAAACTAAAAACTTAAAACTAAGCAATATCAATGTGAAAACAATATGTAATTATCGTGATATGAGAGAAAGTTACAGGCCCGTAGTCATAGTCAAACTCAAACAAGACTTTAAGTTAGTTAAAGCTTTTTGACACAACTTTACAAGTGCCATCTGTCAAAAATGCTTCAACTAACCCAAAATCATGCTTAATTTTGACTATGACTATGGGCCACACTATTTTAATATAATAATAAATTAAATACACAATGAATAAGTGAGAAAATAGGAATTTAGTCAAGATAAAGATATAGATATGTAGATATTCAGATATTTTAGTGGTAAGATTAGGGTTTCAAGAAGAAAAGTAGCTAAGAAGGATTCTCCTATAGTTGTTTTGGTTTAGGGTATTTTTAAAAGCAGCAGGAATGGAGTTCCAGAGACGCGCAGCGCTGACAAAGAACAGTCTTGTGGAATTAACATAGTTAAATGAAGGAATAGTTCAATTAAATGAACGAGTGGATTTACTAAACACAAGTTTGTTATATAAATACGACGGCGTTTGTTGTTGAATTAGACTTCTAGCCTTCTGATAATTGAATATACTACAACCTAGAAGTTTAGACTTCCAGGACGAAATATGGTCAAACTTTCTCAACCCAAACACGTAACGCGTGACATAATTAAACGCAACATCAATTTTGTGAGCAGATATAGAGTCTAACTTGTTATAAACTAGCTCAGAATAGGTTAGCATAGGTAGAATAAGTTGCATTGCTAATTTTTTCCGGATTTGAAAAGGCGTATAGGTTGTAGACATCCGTAAACTACGCAAGGTACCATAAACCTTAGCCACAGCAGCATTAATGTGGTCACAGCAAGTGAGATTAGAGTTAATTATGTATCCAAGATTCTTGACTTTATTGACCGTTTTTAAGGGTGTGCTTGCAATGCATATTGGAGGAATGCTAATGTTAGAGAGATTTTTCTTAGAAATAGGCAACACATATGATTTGGCAGCATTAAGGCATAGGCCGTTGTCTCTCGCCCAACAAGATATTGACGTTAAATCACTATTAACTTTAAGACATAAATCACTCATATCAAGGAAATTGCTAGACAAATACAGCTGAATATCATCAGCATATGCGTGCATACTTACAAATTTACATACTTGAAACACATCATTGACAAATAAACTGAACAACAAAGGACCAAGTATGGAGCCTTGGGGAACGCCTGAGGTTATACACTTTTTCTCCGACACACTATTACCATTACAAACAAACTGAGATCTGTCTGATAGGTAACTTCCAATAATTTTCCGAGCAGTGCTACCAAATCCAAAATATTTTTCTAGTTTATAACAAAGCAAATTGTGGTCAACCGAATCGAATGCTTTCGAAAAATCAAGGAAACACAGCAGCGAAAGTTGACCTTTGTCAAAAGATAAGCGAATATCATCCAATATTTTCATAACAGCCGTAGAACAGCTGTGCTTACCTCTAAATCCTCACTGATTTGGGGAAAGTAAATTATGTTGATGCACATGTGCACTGATTTGCTCAGCAAGCAAGCTCTCAAACACCTTAGGCAAAACTGGTAAAATGCTTATTGGCCTAAAATCACCTGGAGAACTTGCTGTTTTATTTTTGGCAACATATATGTGTGACAGTGCTCACAATAAACGGCAAAATAATTTTAATCGGAATACCATCAAATCCTATTGCGTTTGTTTTTATTTTCTGAATACATCTTATAATATCCAATTCCGATACCGACGAAAACGCAAGGGTATTGCCAGTAAAGCATGCAGAAGCAGACGGGCCAAGTTTGATTATATAGGTGAAGGCCCAATTGCATACAACTTTGTAGGATCCACTTTCATACAAAGTTTTTTAAACGTAAAGCGAAGCGAAATTTTTGCAAATGCTCAAAAACGAGGTGCGCGTTTGTCAAAGTTTTATGTAATTGGAGTTGTATTTTTAGGTAAGGAAAATTAAGGTTACTTAAGGTTAAGTTAGTCGTCCACTGCGGAGTTCCGGTCCCACATATGTATATAGAGATAAAAGTAAGTCTTATTTTTACATCAAAAAGAGTCAAAGTAAGACTGCTTTGATGCTGGGCCATAATGTCGAGTGAAAGGAGCATTGTTAGAGGTAATTTATATTGTTGTTGGCGGTTATATACCAACAGGTTGTCATAACCTCTAACGACACTTTTGCCGAACTTCTCTTCCAACTTATAGTGTGCTGCTTTGGTTTTTTCTTACAAGTTGGAGGGACCTAGTTTTTTTTTTAAATTTACAAATCTGTGACTGTTCAAACAGTTGAATGCAGTGGAAAATCCCTGAGTTGTTGGGATTTTCCACATAGCAGAATCCCGGGACTGACACTCCTAAACCGACACCGTTACTCCTCCTCGAACCACTTAGATGACTTTATGAAGGCCATCAAGTCCTTTATGTCCAGTTCAGCGATCTGGTTTAGGCTATCCAGGAAGGGAACACCCAAAAAGCGCGTTCTCGCGCCGCTTAAGGCCGGGCAGTTGCAGATGAAGTGCTTCACCGTTTCCTCTTCCCCATCATCTTTGCAGCTCCCACAGCATCGTCGATAGGGCACACCTAGCCTTTCTGCGTGCCTGCCAATAATGCAGTGCCCAGTTAGAACACCTATTAATATGGAGACTTCTCTCCTTCTTAGGGCGTGAATGCCTCTAGATCTTTTATGATCCCACTTCGGCCAGGTTTGTTTGGATGTCCGGCACCTTGGGGATTGTTGCCACCTTTGTTAGCTTGACGGAGTGTGTACTCCTTCAGCATTAGCTTGCATATGCCGTTTGCCGAAGGAGTTGCTGAAGGAGTACACACTCCGTCAAGCCAACGAAAGGTGGCAACAATCCCCAGGGTGCCGGACATCCAAACAAACCTGGCCAAAATGGGATCATAAAGGATCTAGAGGGATCATAGTTCAACAAAAATTACCGTTCAAACATTCGAAATTTGATCAACTCCAGGATAACAGCACGAGATTGTTGATTTTACCAGTGCCTTTTTTCTGTGTATATACATAAGAAATATAGCAGTTGACATACTAGATCATATATACATCAGCATCATATTTGTATTTACCCAAACACGAAACAGCATCTGTGAATTACAAGAGAAAAAAAGAAGCAAACCAAAAATTTCAAATAGTGTTTGCATAGTACCATGTACTACAATAGATCGTACTAACGGTTGCGGTGTAATAAGGCCTTATAATAATAATGTAGTATGAAATGGAATTTTTCTAAAATGGATTAGACTTTTTCTGACTACACCTTTTTCAGTTTATAATCAGAAAATTACAATTCATATTTAGAATTTCCATTTGATATTCAGAAAAATACAATTGAAATTCAGAAAATTACAATTGATATTCAGAAAACTTTCTGAATATAAACTGAAAAAGGTGTAGTATGATTTCAACCCGAGATTCATACATACTTGCATACTAGTACGAACCAGGATTTTTCTGACTAGTACGATTTCGCAAATTATAGTTGTATACTAGTATGTTTTCTGATTAGATTGGCATTGATTGGTTTAAGGGTAATCAGCAAAGAACTAGTATAAAAACATCCATAAAATGTATAGTAAACGAGCTAGGGGTCTGCTGAGTAGTTTGGAAGTGATTAGTTTGAAGGTAGTCAGAAATTAACTAGTATGAATACACCATAAAATGTATAGTCAATGAACTAGAATTTTCGCTGAGTAGTTTGGCATTGAATGGTTTAAAACTAATCAACAATGAACTGGTATGAATACACCACAAAAAGTATAGTCAATGAACTATATTGTTTGCTGAGTAGTTCGACGTTGACTGGTTTAAAGGTGATCAGAGGTGAACTAGTATGAATACACCACAAAATGTTTAGTCGAAGAACTATAATGTTGCTTAGTAGTTTGGCATTGACTGGTTTAAAGCTAATCAGAAATGAACTAGTATGAATACACCACAAAATGTACAGTCAATGAACTACATTGTTTGCCGAGTAGTTTGCCATTGACTGGTTTAAAGGTGATCAGAAATGAACTAGTATGAATACACCACAAAATGTATAGTCAGTGAACTATATTGTTTGCCGAGTAGTTTGGCATTGACTGGTTTAAAGGTGATCAGAAATGAACTGGTATAAACACACCACAAAATGTATAGTCAGTGAACTATATTGTTTGCTGAGTAGTTCGACATTGACTGGTTTAAAGGTGATCAGAGGTGAACTAGTATGAATACACCACAAAATGTATAGTCAATGAACTATATTGTTTGCTGAGTAGTTGGACATGACTGGTTTAAAGGTGATCAGAAATGAACTAGTATGAATACACCACAAAATGTATAGTCAGTGAACTATATTGCATGCTGTGTAGTTCGACATTGACTGGTTTTAAGGTGATCAGAGGTGAACTAGTATGAATACACCACAAAATATATAGTCAATGAACTATATTGTTTGCTGAGTAGTTTGGTCTGAACTGGTTTGAAGCTATTCCGCAATGAACTAGTATAAATACACCACAAAATGTATAGTCAATGAACTATATTGTTTGGTGAGTAGTTAGACATTCAATGGTTTAAAGGTGATCAGAAATGAACTAGTATGAATACACCAAAAAAAATGTATAGTCAGTGAACTATATTGCATGCTGTGTAGTTCGACATTGACTGGTTTTAAGGTGATCAGAGGTGAACTAGTATGAATACACCACAAAATATATAGTCAATGAACTATATTGTTTGCTGAGTAGTTTGGTCTGAACTGGTTTGAAGCTATTCCGCAATGAACTAGTATGAATACACCACAAAATGTATAGTCAATTAACGATATTGCTTGCTGAGTAGTTTGGCATTGACTGGTTTAACGCTAATCAGCAATGAACTAGTATGCATATGCCACAAAATGGTTAGTCAATGAACTAGAATTTTCGCTGAGTAGTTTGGCATTGACTGGTTTTAAAACTAATCAACAATGAACTGGTATGCATATGCCACAAAATGGTTAGTCAATGAACTAGTATGTTTGCTGAGTAGTGCGGAATTTGACTGCAGGGTATGTATGTGTCAAAAACAACACAGCTCATCTATGTGGGAGATCTTCACAGGCGGAGAGTCATCAGATTCCCTTATAAATACGTCGCCTCTCATAGTGAACGTCGCTTTAAGCTTGCCTGTCCTCCTCAGTATTATTGCCTTTTGCAGAATTTTTCTTTTCATCAGCGACAAACTCTCAAAAATTCGAAATACCCCGTCGAGGCCAATAATGGACAGAGATAATGCTCTATTTGAAACTGCAGTTTCTCCATGTTGCTCTTTAGCTCAGTGACATCGGCTTCCAGCACGATTATACGCTGCTCCGACTCAGTAGCTTTATTTGACAAAACAGAAACCTCTTCTTCTATTCTTTTTACCAACTTATTCACCAGTGACTAAATTTTTTGGGATAAAGAGTCAAATAGCGACTGCAGCTTATTGGACTGCTCTTGTATTTTCTCCATGTAATGTTATATTGGGTTATATTTAAGTTTACATATCAAAGCCGCTCAAGTCCCTAGTTCATAACACATACGAAAACAAATAATTTCAATTTTTGAAAATTAACTGAAGAAAGAATTAAACAGGTTAGATATGTATTTACTATATAGGCCTAGGCCTAGATTCTCTAACTGAACGTTTTGAAATCCAAAATTTTTTCCATATATATTAAATGGTGAAAAAGTGTAAATTTCAAAACTCACAGTAAGTGAATCTAGGCCCTGGTTTTTCAGTGCAATTGTAAGCCACAGACTAAGTTGTGTAGAGTTTATCATCCCATAAATTGTTCGTTTAAACTCGCACTGAAGTTTAAACTTACACTGAAACCAGTCCTTCCTAACATAATTTTGGGGAATTTAAGTTATTTGTTTTCGTATGTGCTATGCATTAAGGACTCAAGCGACTTTGCTACGTATTGAGTCATATGTAAAAAAAAAAACAATATCTTTTACTTTTGCTGAAATTTTCAGAAATTTTTGAGATTTCTTCACAAATCCATGTGAATTTGAGGAAAGGCAATTTTTTTTTTTTTGTTAATTTAATTAATTACAAAGCAACATACAAAACAAGAGAGAGAATGTCAACTGAGTAGTCGTGTTTCATTCTGGTGCTAATAAATAGTTAATTCTTTCCGTAAAAAGCTATAAAATTTGCCTAAATTTATTCCTGTACCGGTGTACGATAAGTCTGCACAAATCTAAAGCAGCCTCGGCTGTTTTAAGCAGTCGTCTTTCTAAAGGCGACGTAGACGTGGTCCTTATCCAAGAGCCCTGGGTCAATAGCTGTAGGATATGTGGATTGGATACTAAGGGGTACAAGCTCATCCAAGCCAATGATGAGGGCAAGGTCAGAACCTGTATTTTGGTAAAGTCTGAGCTAAACACCTTTCTATTACCCAACTACTCAAATGGTGACGTTACAGCTGCCAGCTTAACAGTCGGCAGCACCAGCCTAACGATGGCGTCGGTCTATATGCCCTATGACGCCGAAGAACCTCCTCCACAAAAGGAGGTGAAAGATCTGGTGGATAATTTCTGTACGGGCCATCTTATTATTGGAGCTGACGCTAATGCTCATCACGTCCAGTGGGGAAGCTCCGATATTAACGCTAGGGGCGAGTCTCTGTTTGACTACCTACTAACAACTAACCTGGTGGTTTGTAACGTGGGCAACGAGCCTACTTTTTTAACTAAAGCTCGTAGGGAGGTTATAGACCTCACTGTTTGTAGCGAAGGCGCTTATGAGTGGGTCAGAAAATGGCGTGTTCTTGATGAGCATTCATTTTCTGACCATCGGTACATAGAAATTGTGTTAGACTTTATTGTTGAGCAGCCAGTTATGAAACGAAATCCACGCAACACTAACTGGCAGCTACATAACCAAATATTAGCTAGGGACCTACCAGTATTACCTCCATAAGCCCCCTCATCAGTGGGAGAACTGGATGATCTGGTAACGACCTTTACAACGGCGCTCTCAAATGCCTTAGAGCAGGCTTGTCCAGTACCAAAACCACGCGGCAAACATAGACCCCACTGGTGGTCTTACGAGCTGGATTCGTTCCGTATATCATGCAGGAAGCAATTTAACAAGGCCAAGAGCATCGGTACGGAGCCCGAATGGCTCGAATATAAAGCTAAACTGAGGGCCTATAAAAAGGCTCTAAGGCAAGCGAAGAGAACTTCGTGGAGAAATTTCTGCACCGGGGTCGAAAAAGTCGATGATACAGCGAGACTTAGACGAGTGCTATCAAAAACTCAAACAGCCATTAGCTATTTACGGAAGCCTGACGGATCTTGGACCAGCACGGAAGGGGAAACCCTGGAGCTGCTCCTGAACACACACTTTCCGGGGAACTTGTATGATGCACCTGTAGTATCTGCAACAAACCTGGCGGTAAACATACCCATTACGGAGGAAAGGGTAAGGTGGGAAATCAAAAGCTTTGAGCCGTTCAAGGCAGCTGGGCCAGACGGGATTTTCCCCGCACAACTCATAAACACGCTGGAAATATCAGCTAAATGGCTGGTAGTTCTCTATTCAGCCTGCCTGGCTCTTAATTACATTCCGTGCTCCTGGAGAAGCGCCACGGTAGTCTTTATTCCAAAGGCTGGGAAGGCCTCACACTATGAGCCTAAAGACTACAGACCGATCAGTCTCTCGTCTTTTGCACTTAAAACCTTCGAGAGGATAATTAGCGATTATCTCTCCTCTACTATTGATAGCAACCTTATTTCTAGCTATCAACATGCATACACCAAAGGTAAATCAACGGAAACTGCGCTCCACAGCGTAGTCTCTATTGTTGAAAAATCATTGCATGAAAAGGAGTACTGTCTCGTGGCCTTTCTGGACATCGAAGGGGCTTTCAACAATATAAGGCCGGAGGCTATTAACACTGCTGCACAACTACTAAAGGGAAGGAAAATAGTTTCTTCACTGGGAACAGTTGATCTTTCACGCTATGTCACAAGAGGAACGCCTCAGGGTGGTGTTCTCTCCCCGCTCCTATGGAACCTCACCGTAAACTCGCTGCTACGAGACACAAGGTGGGGGGCGGGAAGATAGTGGCATATGCAGACGATTTAGCTATTGCATATAGGAGCAAATTCCCACAAACCCTGTGTGACTTGATGCAAGTAGCACTGCGAGAAGTTTCTTCATGGTGCTCTCGCTGCGGACTTAGCATCAACCCGGGAATGGTGGAGCTTGTCCTTTTCATCAACCGCTATAAGATACCACCGCTAATACTACCAAAACTGAATAACGTGCACCTGAACTTTGCTGACAAAGCCAAGTTCTTGGGCACAGTTCTGGATAGGAAACTAACCTGGAAGGAGAATGTCATCCAGCGCCAGAGGAAAGCGTGCATTGCACTTTACACGTGTAAAAGAGCCGTTGGCAAAAAATGGGGGCTCAGCCCCAAAATTTGCAGATGGATCTACACTGCGATAATCCAGCCAATTATGCTGTATGGAGTCGTGGTATGATGGCCTGCGCTAAGAAAGGCAACAAACCTAAATCTGTTAGGGAAAGTCTACAGATCGAGCATGATCTGTATAAGCGGGGCGTTAAGAACAACGCCCAATGAAGCTCTCCAGGCCATTCTTGGCTTTTTGCCACTCGATCTGGAAGGGTACCGGGCAGCAGCAGCATCGGCTGTGCGTCTAAGGGAAACGTCCGTCTGAGGCGCAAGCACTATTGGACACTCCTGTATTTTAAGATCTTACAGCCTTCTCCCTCTGAGCACAGATCGGTGTGCGACCACAACAGTCGGAGATTGTTGTTTTAGAATAAACATTCCCAGCAGGGAAGACTGGGAGAACATAGATCGGTGTCCCGCTACTAATGGCGGCACTTTTATATACACCGACGGCTCGAAGTTAGACGGCAGATTCGGAGGAGGGGTTTACTCAAGGGATTTGGACCTAGAACTCTCCTTTAGACTACCTGATCACTGCAGCGTCTTCCAGGCTGAAGTTTCAGCAATCATGGACGCCGTGACTTGGATAGGTGAACGCACCATCGGACAGGATATCTGTATTTTCAGCGACAGCCAAGCGGCCATCAAATCCCTTGGCTCTTACTCGTTCAACTCTGAACTGACGCTCAGCTGTCGTCGATCTCTTCAAGAGATGGCCCAACAGAACCGCGTGAACCTCACATGGGTCCCGGGACACAGGGACATTGAGGGAAACTGTAGGGCAGACGAACTTGCCAGGCAGGGCACGACCAAGCAGATTCTTCAAGATAAAGAGCGCATAGGTATGCCGTTTGCCACGTGCAAGCTAATGCTGAAGGAGCATTCACTCCGCGAAGCCAACGAAAGATGGCTACAAGCCCCAGGGTGCCGGATATCCAAGCAAACCTGGCCAAAATGCGATCTTAAAAGATCTAGACACATATACGCCCTAAAAAGGAAGGAAATCTCCATATTAATAGGTGTTTTAACCGGGCACTGCCTTATTGGTAGGAACGCAGCAAGGCTAGGCGTTCCCTACCGACGATGCTGCAGGAGTTGCAAAGATGATGAGGAAGAGGAAACGGTGGAGCACCTCATCTGCAACTGCCCGGCCTTAAGCGGAGCGAGAAGGCGCTCTCTGGGAGTTCCCTTCCTGGTTAGCTTAAGCCAGGTCGCGGAGCTAGACATACAGGACTTGATGGCCTTCATCAAGTTATCAAAATGGTTCGAGGAGGGGTAGCGGTGTCGGTTAGGAGTGTCAGTCCCGGGTTTCGGCTATATGGAGAGTCCCAACAGCACTGGGATTTTCCATATGGCCGGGCCCCGGGACTGACTTTCCTAGTGTTTGGTGGTATCACAACGGGCCTTTTATTACTGGCCTAGGTGTGCCTTTGCGGCAGCCACTTCTACCTACCTACCTACCGGTGTACGTGTGTGCTGCGAACTATTTTTGCCCGAAACTGATTCACCTGACCTTATTGGTGCTGGCAATTTCAATTAATAAATAAACGAAGAAACAAGCAAAGAAGAAAAATTTCTGGAGCACGGAGAAATCAATGAAAGTGAGAATTGCCGCAATTGAAAAGAGAGTTTCTGCAGTAGAGAATGCTTGTGCTGACGTTCTCACCTTACGCAGAGAACTGGCAACTACTAAATCTCAGCTCAACGCTCTTGAATGCAGTGCCGTCTCAACTGATCTCATCGTCAACGGCATCCCTCAAGCAAGTGGTGAGTGTTTGTCTGACATTTTTGTTAAGATTTGTGGTGTGGCTGAGCATAGGCCTCATGATCTCATTGGCACCAGAGCTCAACCATAGACGTAATGGATTTTGCAATGCGGTGTATTCAATATTATTATTTGTTTATATATATTTTTTTGTACACTTAAAATTTAAGTTAGTACTCTTCTCTGTCATTTTCCATATTCTCTCCACTCACTGCTTGTTGACTTTCCTATGAGCTTATCTAATTTTCTCAACTTTTTTTAATTACCAAAAGCTTTCTTTTTACTCTGAGTTCTTCTTTGCTTTGTTATTTGATTGTGATCATCTGTATCTCTGTTGTGTTACATTTTATTTGTGTTATTCGCTTTTTGTAGTTCCCTCTTCATATACTCGTTGTGATGGTTGTAAGCCCCACTAGGACATCGATTGCCAGCATTAATAATAATCATAAGACTTTAATTAATATTTTATGCGAACAATTTAATGCTTTGAATGTGGTACATTTTAATTCCCGAAATCTTAACGGAAACATGGTTTGTTCCTGGGATTCCTGACCTTAATTATGTTATCCCTAACTTTAATATGATCTGTCATGATCGGATTCACAAAAAAGGAGGTGGTGTTGCAATTTATTGCAGGTCTACTTTAAAGATTAAAACTTTAGAAGTATAAAAAGACTCTGACACGGAATTTATCATTGCGGAAGTTTCGGATAATATTACTAAGGTGCTAGTGTCCTCTGTGTATAATCCTCATAGGTGTTGCCTGTTAGACTTGTTTTTTGTTTCCTTATCTTTGTACCTGATAGAATATAAGTATTTTGTTATATGTGGTGATTTTATTGTAAACCTACTTTTAAGCGACTCTTATTCAGCTAAATTACTTGACCATGTATCTACAGCAGGTCTTGCCGACAAGATATGCCAACATCTGTAGTCCTAGGCTGTTAGATCTAGTTATTTCATCTAATTCTGACCACATCCTAAAACTTGACAAAATTTGTTTTATATCGGACCATGACCTTTTATTTTGTTCACTGAATGTTTCCCTTAATTGTTCACCTAATAGTAATATATTTATTTATCGTGATTTGAAGTATGTAAATGTTAGTGATCTCTACGTCAGTATGTCGAATGTTAAGTGGTCTTTCGTGGCAGTTGATGAAAAAATTGATTTTTTAAATAAAAGATTGACTCAGTTATATAATGCGCATATACCTCTTCGCAGTGTTAAGGCCATTAACATGTCTTGTCCGTGGTATAATAATACAGTTAGGTCAGCTATTAAAACTAGAAATAGGCTATTTTCTAGGTGGAGAAGGACACGTAGTTCTAACGATTGGTTACAGTATAAAATTGCAAGAAATAAAGCAACTTTTATACAAGAAATGCAAAACGATTGTACTGTGATGCTAAATTGAGTCCGTCTCTACCAGCAAGAGATCTTTGTAATAATTTAAAAAAGCTTAATGTACTGGAAAAGTTGAGACAGAGTGCAAAATTGATCCTGATGAACTTAATGATTACTTCACAAGCGCTAGTAGAGGAATAAGCAGGCCACCAGACAAGATATTTGTGGATCAATTTAGCTCAAAAGAAAAATTTGAATTTGAGGGCGTAACTGAGATAGACGTTTCAAAATCACTCAACATGATTAAATCAAACGCAGTAGGTAGTGATGGGATATCTCTGAGGTTTGTGAAATTAGTGTTGCCTTTTGTTTTTGGGAACTATAACACATATTATAAATCACTGTTTAACCACTTCGTGTTTTCCAAAGGAGTGGAAAAAGGCTGTAATAATGCCGGTACAAAAAAATAATAATGCCATCAATCCCTGTGATTATAGACCAATAAGCATTCTTCCCGCCTTTTCAAAAGTGTGTGAGTCGCTTATGGCAATGCAAATTTCTGCTTTTGTTTAAAGAAATGACCTTTTATCTCCATTGCAGTCAGGATTTAGACCTATTCTATGATGAAAATAACGGATGACATTAGGATACAGTTTGACAAGGGACATCTTACACTTCTTTGCTTGTTGGACTTTTCCAAGGCGTTTGATTTGGTGAATCATGCACTTCTCTGCAAAAAATTAAAATATTATTTTGGGTTTTCAGACAGATCCCTGGGTCTTATGACTAGCTACCTTTCTGGAAGAACCCAGAAAGTAACCTGCAAAACTTCATCCTCTATGTCTTATAACGTTACCTCTGGGGTGCCTCAATGATCTGTCCTTGGTCCCCTTTTGTTTAGTCTTTTTGTAAATGATATATTCTCTGTCTGTCAATATGTTAGAGTCCATGCCTACGCAGATGACAATCAGCTATATTTGTGCAGTCGTGTTGGTCTTGTTGAAGATTTGTGCTTTAAAATTAACTATGATCTGTCTGCTATTTCAAAATGGGCCTCTGATAATTGACTCTGTCTAAATGTTGGTAAGTCTTATGTGTTGCCTATTAGTAACAGTGTAGTGCATGTGGAAGACATTCCAAAATTGTATATCGGTAGCAGTGCTCTAACGTTTACTGATAAAATAAAAAATTTAGGATTTGTAGTAAATTGTACGTTGAGTTGTTCCCATATTAATAAAATTGTCAGTACCCTATATCTTATCCTACGTAGACTACGAATGTCGGCGTCATTTACGCCTTTCGAGACGAGAAAGAAGTTGGCGATTCAACTTATTTTGCCCCACATTACCTACTTTGAGCTGGTGTACAGCAAGCTTGATTCTATCTCGTCCCACAAAATTGATGTTGCGTTCAATAATGTTACACGCTATGTTTATGGCATAAAAACATATGACCACATATCCGCGTATAAAACCAAAATTTTGGGGTGTACAATTTGCAACTACCTTTTTATTAATGCTGTGCGGCTCTGGAACTCTATTCCAGAACATGTGAATTCTTCAATGAGTAGGGGTAACTACAGTAGGGTGATTCACAACTATTTTAACTCTGCAGAGTGAATATGGTTGCAACCAAACCTAACTATCTTATTTTTCCTATGCTGTCCTGTACTATTCTCTCAAAGCTCTCTACACTCCTTAGTACATGTAAAAGTTAATTTATACTATATTCTAAATAATGAAATGTTTATCGTTTGTTTTAAGTTTTTATTTAATTGTCATAAGTTTAAGTTTCAAATTGTTAAATTTTTCCACACAAAAATGTATTTTTAAAAGACACAAGTCTTACAAATACTACCTCATGTTATAAATAAATAAATAAATAAATAAATATAAAAAATATAAATATAAATTACATGCGTTTTCTGTAACAATTTAAATTTAAGTGATTTATTATAAATTATATACGTTTTGCTTAAATAAAAAAATTAAATTGAATTTAATTACTATTTTTTCATTAATTCACTATTCAGTACTTCGCTGTACAACACTTCTGATAAACTGATTGACGTGCGTTGGGTTTGCGCCTATATATACCCCAGCGGAAATACAGCGTCACCACCTAGAAATGTCTACACATTTCTGGGTTATTCGTGCAACCCTGTTCTCGAAGCGTTTTTCTATCGTCATCTCCTCTTTGTGCCACATTCGCAAATATGCGAGCTGCCTCTCTCGCTCTCGCGTCATGTGTCTAAACAGCTAGTGGTGGAAATACGCTAGTGTAGGGAGATGAGCGATTCTAGAGGATATTCGCCAGTGAAGTACTGAACAGTAAATTAACCCGCGATATTGTACTACGGTTTTTAGTACTGAATAAAGCGTACTACTTATTAAACAGAAATTATTTAACGTACAGTGATCGAACTCAGGGAAAATAATCAAGGAATCATCGAATTCGTCACAATTGGTGTCAGAAGCGGTATTGTTAAATAAATACAAGGTCATTGAAAAGGATAACAAGGACATTGAAAAGGATAACAAGAACATTGAAAAGGATAACACGGACATTGAAAAGGATCGGTTACCTACCGATTTGGTTCTCGCACGTAAATAATAAAAAGAAACGAGTTAGTTAAACCTTATAATATTTATTAAGGAAAATAAATAAATGGCAATGGATGGAATTCAATTTCCGTGGAATTAAAATACAGTGATATTATGTGGAATGTAAGGTGATGGCTTATTATGGAAATAAGTGGAAAATTTGCTTACCTTCGGTGACTTGGCTGCGGGCTGCTATGTCGGCGTACGGAATATAAGTGAGAAGACAAAAAAAAGAAAAGTTACTTCGAACCTAACTCCGAATAATAGCGTTCGCTATTATCCGGAGGGGAAAGCACTGTTACCGGTAAATATAAGTGAACTACCCGGCACTAGGGTGTGCCGTAATATTTAGGCCTATGGACTAAACATGCCGGCCCCCTTGCGACGAGCAATTCCGAAAGCTGTAGCCGTATCCGGAAGCCAAGTCCCGAAGCTAATGCAAAGCTGAATGACTTAAAATTAAAGTTTATAATTCGGGCCGTTGCGCCTAGTAACTTCTTGCTTCATGCGTTACCTGTGAATAAAATAAGATGTTAGAAATGGACGTGGGTTGATTTTAGTGCACGTACTTAAAGAAGTGGAAAGCGTTATGTGTTGGTGGGTTCCCGACACAACCAAGCCGAAGATGGTGGCTTGTGCTAGTAGGCCGCCTACGGTTGACGGTGGAGTGCCGGAAACCATTATGCTGGCGTATACATCAGCGCCCAACGTTAGCCGGACTGGTGAGGACCGGTGGAAATCTGGATCCGCCAGTTTCATGAATTGAAATGGTGCGGCGACTGACGGATCCAGTGTTTTTGTCGGACTCAGCCGTGAATATTGTGCCACTACGGTGGCCTGGGTGGTCACTTCTCGGTTAACGCCGTACTTCCTCCGTGGAACCAGAGTGCTTTTTGTGTGGTACGACGTGCTTAGGCGCTCCAAACCTTGGTCCCGTGCGAGGTTGGCGTCGATAATAGAGTTCGGCGCGCATGGCTCTATTAGGGCTCGAACGGTGTGTAGCCTCCCTCCTGCTACTGTTTGAACTATCGCCGTTGGGAAGAGCGCTACAAAGGCTCGTGTTATAGTGGTCGCGGATGGGGCTGCTAGGAGACGCCCGGTTCTAAAACCAGGCGGTGTGGACTGGGTCGTAACCTTTGCGAGGGGGTGACTGGGGCGCGTGCTTTATATGGGGCCGCCCTACCCGATGAGCGTCGTGACGAGCGGGACGGACGCGGTTCCGCGTTATCACGGCGCCCCCTGATAGGACGGTGCGATGGGCGGAAAGGACGGGTCTCCGCGCCATCCCCGAGTTGCATATTTGCGCACCTCTCGTGTTGTAGGAGTGGTCGAAAACGGCGTGATACCGAAACAACATGTTGACTGGTCTTCGTGAGTGTGTCAGTATCCTCCCTCCTCTCTATTTCCTCTTCGGCGACCTCCTCCGCCCAGGACATTGTGTGCGGCGTCACGTGTATTGATAAAGCTCCGTCGGAGCTAGTTTCATTGTCGTAGTCGTCGTGTTGTCGAGGTGCGTCGAAGTGTGGTGTGGCTCATTGCATCGGTGGCATCGGGCTTCGCTGGGGCATGTCTGTCGTTGGTGGAAGGGCGACAGGCAGTTGGTGCAGTAGCGTGCGTCGATGATCACCCTTAGTCGATCAACGTTTGACATGCCCCGATAAATCGGGCAGAGCCGGATGCTGTGTGCCTTTTGACAAAGCCGGCACAAAATCGAGAAACCGTTGGAGCGCGACTCTGTCTTGCTTCTTTTGTTGGCAACCCCAGTCATCCTGGAATTTGAATTTAAATTTTATTGTTTTGTGTTTTGGTATGTTGGGTAGCTTATCGACGTGGTTTGGCTATTCGGAGTGGTAGATCGGTATCTAACCTTTGACTTTTCTGACGTGTTCGTAAATTTCACGTAATTTGGACTGTAAGATTGCTCGCTTTTTTCAACCTTCGGATAGTTTTTTGGGGACTTGGTGGGTAGCGCTCTCCAATAAAGTGGGTAGAATATCGGATAATTGGGAATTACTGGGTAGCGCTTCCCAGAACAACGGATAAAAGCTGCAAGTTAATTTTCGGAAATGCTAAGTGCTGTCGCCCGTGATTTTGTGTATTTGGGCCTTTTTTCCTCTTAATTTGGCATTTGTCTTTGTCCATTTCCTGCCACCCAAGGGAACAGGAGGTAGCTGAATTGACACTTAACTACGTGCCAAAAACTTCGTAAAACAAGCGCCCTTTGAGGTAGAATTTAATGTTTATTTTGGCCATGCATGATACTAAATTCATCATTTTGTGTCTAAATTTGTCAAATATTATTGAATTTAAGTTCAGTGGGAACTTAGATTTTTTTAGATTTTTTTGCACTTTTTTTTTTTTTTTTTGGTGCGGTGTACATGTACTATCACACTTCAGTTAGCAACTTTGGTGAGGTGTAAATGTACGATTACATTTCAGTTACAAACTTTGGTACGGTGTAAATGTACGATTACACTTCAGTTACCAAATTTGGTACGGTGTAAATGTATTATTGCTTCATACGATAACCGATAACTCGATTTGGTACAAAAAAAATTTTCGTGTGGCAGCACTCACCGGAACTCTCAGGCATGGGCTGTCATTCAAGAAAATTCACACGCGGCGGTAAGTCGTAATATTTGTAGATTTCTTTAATTATTTGTTATTAATGAATTTTCTTTTTATTTTCAGGTTACGGTTGCAGTGAATCAAGGAACCATTGGCATGGACAAAAGGGGAATCCGGTAAATATGACGTGGCGCTATTGAAAACGATACCGTGTAAAATCATGTATGTTGTATATGTGTTCCTCGCTGTGCCGGCCCGCGCCCATCGATGGATACATACATGAAAAATATTTGGACATGCGAATTAATCTTCTTTTCGTTTTAGCTTTCATGGGCAGCATTCTATATGCGTATGCCCCAACGGTATGCTACACCCAAATGTACCGAATGGGAGATACTCAAACGTTATCAACAATTGCAACCAGTTGGTTCCGGCGCCTGTGGTCAATTATGTAAGGCCCTAGTAGAAGGTACAAACATGCATGCGGATTCGTTTTGCTGAGTGTTAGTAAACTAGTCCAGACAGTTTTCGAATCGGACAGCATTTGTGGATTACAGAGTATGTAAAGGAAGACGACGCGCAAATATTCAACGCTGTGCTCTTTTATTTGCTGATCGTGATGATTACAAATACCGACAATCTTGTTGGCCACATCGTTCATATTTACGGCAGGATTTTGTAGCAAATATTCAACGCTGTGCTCTTTTATTTGCTGATCGTGATGATTACAAATACCGACAATCTTGTTGGCCACATCGTTCATATTTACGGCAGGATTTTGTAGCAACGTTTTAATTGGATGTTGTTGCGTTTTTAAACCAAATTGGCTTTGGAAGCTTTCGTTATTTTTTAACAGCGCCACCTTGCGTTTCAAGCCCAACAGCAGCACACTGACGATGCCTTCGGTGATTGTGGTGTACTGCATGGAACTTGAGTTGGGCAATATGGAAATAAACATGGTCAACACATTTGGCGTCTCCAGCACACCATCTTCCACCAAACGCACAAACGTTTGCGAGCTCATCAAACTCAATTGTTCAATATCCGATTTGCATCGCGTTTTTGTGGCCGGCGCTATCAAAGGTAGGTGTTTGAGATATTTATTTTCAGTTTAATTTTATTTTTGATTTTTTTTGTTCGTAGCTGGTACTGCCAATTGGGCTATAGCAAAGAACAGGTGTCAAGATTGGCTATGAATATCCAGTTGCTGAAACATTAGAGACCAAGGGTTCTGATATACGTGGTTTGCTATTGGTGTGATTGGAGACAAGCGTGTGCCGGTAAGATTCTACCAAAACGTGTTAGTCAGAGCCCCTGGCCCTTTCTTTATTGCCATGGAAACCATTGTATCCCTTATATAGTAGCGCAACTCGTAAAAACGCTAATACACACGCACAGCATATTCCCCATAAGCACAGAAACATTTTTTCTCAAACGTATGGTAAAATAATGAGGGGATGGTATAGGGGGTCGTGCGTATAAAAACTGTGGAGGTAGAAACTGCCGGACATTTATAGTATAATTTTATATTTTAATTATACCTCAAGTTAATACTCATTTAGCAAAAAGGTTTACCTGCTACTGGTAGTTCGAAAATTAATTGATCATATTCGAGTCTTCTACGTGATTAAAACGATCACAAATGAGCTCACTTTCTGATCATAATCATAGAAGACTCTTTTGTCTTTTGAAATTTTACTTATTTTCATGTTTGGTGAATGCGATGTTGGACAGTGTGGTGCTAATTTGTTGTAGCACATAATAATTTTCTGTGGCAGATCGGTCCGTCCGTCTGCAATAGGGTTTTGTTGGCCTCGTTAACTAGTTTAACGAGTGCATTTGCGTTTGTTTACTGACCAAAATAAAGTTCAGAGCAGGTTAGAGCAGAGCAGGGCAGCTGACAAAATAGAAATAGAGCAACTCAGAGCAGAAATGCCATGAACCACTAGAATCTCGATAGTTCCTTTTTAATTGGTTTTTTTTGTTTTAATCTTCAAAATTAGTTCAAATTCACGTTTACAAAAATATTGATTTTCTTGCAAGCTAATTTTGTCATACCAATTGTAATCATTTTTTTTTTTTTTATTTGAAAATTTAAAGGTGGAGTGCACGTTTCCCACATTTGGAGTGCGCGTTTCCCACATGGAAGTTCGGATATCGACAGACCATTTAAAATCAATTCATTATGATAAGGAGTTGACTTTTTTTTGACAGGGGTTGTGGGATGTCGATACAGCTCGAACCCATAACAATAGGTTTAGTTAGGCCCCGCTGCATGTAGGGGCATCCACGAATGTGAAGGAGTTAACTTTTTTTGAAAGGGGTTATGGGATGTCGATACAGCTCGAACCCATAACAATAGGTTTAGTTAGGCCCCGCTGCATGTAGGGGCATCAACGAATGTGAAGGAGTTAACTTTTTTTGAAAGGGGTTATGGGATGTCGATACAGCTCGAACCCATAACAATAGGTTTAGTTAGACCCGAGTAGTTAGTTAGGGGACCCGAGTAGAATAAGGTGGGAGTCTTAGGGCTTATTGCGCTTCGCTTTCCGCCGTGTTGGACGGAAGCAATACCAATTTCGTAATTGGTCTGGTGGTTTCCCCTTTGGCTGTGTCGAGTTCGACGACTCTCACTCGATTGTCAGGACCGAAATGTAGCTTGGCTACTCTTCCTAATCGCCACTCGTTAGGCGGTAAGTTGTCCTCTTTTATGACAACGAGATCTTCTTGTTTTAGATTGGGTTGTGGATGTTTCCATTTAACGCGTTTCTGCAATTCGCTAAGATACTCGGTTTTCCATCGTTTGCAGAATGTTTGATGTAGGGCTTTTAGTTTTTCCCAGCGGTTGACCAGTGATGCACGATTATCGCTGACGTCAATCTCTGGTGGCGCGAGTAAGTGCCCTCCAACGAGAAAATGTCCGGGCGTAAGAGGCTCCAGGTTTGACGGCTCGTTGGACGAGGGACTTAACGGTCGTGAATTGAGGCAGGCTTCTATTCGACAGAGTAGGGTGTTAAACTCTTCAAGAGAGAACTTGTGTTCCGATGCGATCTTCTTGAAGTGGTTTTTGAAGCTTTTAACTCCTGCCTCCCAGAGTCCGCCCATATGAGGGGCGCCTGCCGGTATGAAATGCCATGTAAGGTTTTGATGGCTGTGTTTAGATAAGGTTTGGTTGCGAGCTTCAGCTAGAAAAGCTTTGAATTCTGAGCGGAGAGCTCTCGAAGCTCCGACAAAATTGGTTCCGTTGTCGGAGTAGATGTTCATTGGACATCCCCTTCGGGCAATAAACCTATCGAAGGCAGCCAGGAACGAGGCAGTGCTGAGGTCACTAGTCGCTTCCAAGTGAATGGCCTTTGTGGAAAAGCACACAAATAGGCAGACATAGCCTTTTGACATACGACAACCTCTTCCGCTATAGGATTTGATGTCAAAAGGGCCTGCGAAATCCACTCCGGCGTTGGTAAAGGCTCTGGAAAAAGTAGTCCGTTCTGAGGGAAGGTCCCCCATAAGTTGACTGTGGGATCGCTTTCTGTGCATAGTGCAGATTTTGCAATTATATATAACGCACCTGATCACATTTTTAACCCTCGGGATCCAGTACTGCGTACGGAGGAGACGCAACATAAGTTGGTTCTCTCCATGCAAGGATATTGTATGGACGAACTGGACTAGAAGGCGGGTAAGCCGACGGTTATAAGGAAGGATAATAGGGTGGCGCTCGGAGTAGGACAAATCTTGCGATGCTGCCAGGCGACCACCCGTTCTCAAGAGGCCATCTTTATCGATGAATGGGTTCAGGGGAAGAATTTCGCTTTTTGCACCGATGGGTTTCCCTGACTTGATATTGGCTATCTCTTTGGGATAATGTTTGTTTTGAAAAATGTGGATTAGACGTTGAGTCGTAGACTTAATTTCGGCTGGCGAGATGCGGTCGACCCGACTTTGAAGGATGCCTTAGTTTTTGGGTGGGTTCGTTGGTAAAAGCGCACTATGTAGGACAGGACCCTCACAGCTCTCGACCAATCGGAAAACCGGTCGAGGACACTATCTTGTAATTTTATCTGCGTAGTTGCGTGAACATGGACCCTTTTTTCTTCGATGTTTGTGTGGTACTCCTCTTCTTGAATAGGCCATTCTGTCTTGTCTTCTTGCAGCCAAGAAGGGCCCTGCCACCACAAAGAATTGTAGACTAATTCCTTCGCTGGTAGTCCTCTGCTTGCCAAGTCTGCGGGATTGGATGCAGACTCCACATGGTGCCACGATTGGTTTCCCACTTTTTCGACTATTTTCGTCACTCGATGAGCGACAAAGGTTGACCATGAACGATAGTGGAGTCCGTCCATAGGTGTGTGTTAACATTACCTAATTTCAGACTCTCGCGGACCGATTCCAAGGTTTCGGCCAATAAGACCGCTCCACATAACTCTAATCGGGGTAAAGAGATGGTTTTCACCGGGGCAACCCTTGTTTTCGTCACTAATAGGTTTGTGTAGACTTCATCTTTAATCTTTGCTCTTAGAAAGACTGTTGCTGCGTACGCTTTTTCTGAAGCGTCGCAGAAACCGTGTATTTCGACGTCGTTGGTTGGTGTAAAATATATC
This sequence comes from Campiglossa producta, assembly GCA_964058755.1. Taxonomy (NCBI): domain Eukaryota; kingdom Metazoa; phylum Arthropoda; class Insecta; order Diptera; family Tephritidae; genus Campiglossa; species Campiglossa producta. Next base: position 1,790,408 of record CAXKVI010000007.1, read on the forward strand.
CATCTGGGGATCCGGATATCATTAATTGCGGGGTAGTCGTGCATGAATTTGTGCCATTTTTCAAGGATCCCTGTAGATACCGGCTCATCCCACTCCGTCCCTTCCAGCCAAATGCCTTGCATAAGGATTTTGGCTACTATGATGACAGGAGCGAGCCATCCTAATGGATCAAAGAGTTTGGCGATTGCGGAGAGTATTGCCCTTTTTGTAATTTTATCGTGGTTTTCAATTGGTTTTGCGATGAAGTAGAAATAATCCGCATGCCATCGGATGCCTAGGGTCTTGACTGTACTCGCGTCTTCGAATTCCAAGAAGTCTGCGTTGAGCAGATGAGGTTTTGGGATTCCTTCCAGTATTTTCTGGTTGTTGGATGTCCATTTTCGTAGGGAAAAAACTGCTGACTGTAACGCTTGTGTGATTTCGTCCCGTGCTTTGATCGCTGATTCGATGCTGTGACCCCCTGCCAGCACGTCATCTACGTACATACTTGTCCGCAGGATATTTGCGTCTATTGGAAGTGATGACTCCACGTCGTCGGCTAGTTGGTACAGGGTCCTTATTGCCAGATAAGGGGCACAGTTAACTCCAAAGGTGACAGTCTTTAGTTCATAGACTTTGATAGGATCGCTGGGGTTGGCACGATAAACTATTCTCTGGTATTGGGTTGATTGGGTTTTACCCATATTTGGCGATACATCTTTTCGATGTCGCTGTTAAAGACATACCTAAAGAATCGCCAGCGAAGTAGTAGGATGGTTAAATCGGCCTGAAGCACTGGGCCTGTATGTAGTACGTCATTTAGGCTTATGCCATTGGTGGTGGGACATGACGCGTTGAATACCACGCGAACTTTGGTGGTTGTGCTTTCCTCTTTAATCACCGCGTGATGTGGTAGGAAATAGCAGTCGGAGGAGTTGGGCGATATGATTGTAGGTGTCCTTTTCATATGTCCAAGTGTCTCATACTCCTCCAATACCCTATTGTATTCTGTCTGTAGGATTGGTGTTTTGGATAAGCGCGTCTCATTCCGATAAAATTGAGAACAAACGTTTTTCAGGGAAGGCCCTAAGTAGATATTATCGGGGAAATCTTGTTTAAAGGGTAGAGCGACGGTATATTTTCCATCAGAGTTCTTTTCTGTGGTTGTTTTGTACAGTGCCTCGCAGTAAGCATTGTCTTCGTTAAGTGCCCTTTTCTTCGGTACATCTTCTAACTCCCAGAACGCAGTTAATTGCTAATCGAGACTTATTTCGCTGTAAAATGATACCCGAGTATTGGTTGGCTCTGATGTTTCGGTTCGGCCGGTTAAAATCCAACCAAAGACAGTTTCTTGGGCGAGAAGCGTGTTGAGGACGTTCTTCCGGATACCACCTCCGCCTCCGAGGATGAGGTCGACTGGTTCATTTATGAAAAACCTTTTGTCCGCTAAGATCAGATCCGGAAACTCTTGTCGAGTCATTGCGTTGACTTGACAAGTTGGAAGATCCCCTGTTAATTGAGGCAAGACTAGGGCTACTGTGTCAATGCTGACTAAAGGATCGATAAGGGACCCTAATTGAATGAGACACGATTCTTTTACCTGGGCCGACAGGGTATTGCTGATCCCGGAAACTTGGACATGCAGACGCTTAGATGGTAGGTTTAGTCTTCTCTTCAGTCTTTCAGTGATAAAGGAACATTCAGACCCAGAATCAATTAGTGCTCTGGCCGAGAACTTTACTCCATTAAAGTGAAGATTGACAAGTGCGGTCCCTAACAATATGCCTTTAGTAGTATTAGCGTGATGTGACGAAACGTTATTCGTTCTGTCATTTGTATTTCCAGACTGCTGATGTGCTCGTGCTTGCTGGGAAGTTGAGGGACCATCATTTGGGGCGTTTTGACGCCACGTTTGGTTTGTTGGTATTGGCTGAGCTTCTGCCAGGTGGAGTAGGGTGTGGTGCTTTGTGCGACATATGGTGCATCTGTATCGGCTAGTGCAGCGTGTTACGGTGTGTCCAGCTGACAGGCAGTTCAGACACCAACCATTGCTCTTGATATACGATACTCTGTTTGCGGGAGTCATATCCCTGAATTTCGAGCATTCTCGTAATCTGTGATCTGCACTATTGCACATTTTACACATGGGTTTTGGAACACTCACTTGGTAAACACCAAGTTTGGTTGACGCGTTCGTGACCTTTTATATCAGATACGGTTTCTAGGGTTTGAAAACGGTTGGACAAGAATTTATCCATATCTGCCCACTTTGGAATCGCTGTTTTATCCTCTATGGTTTGTTCCCACAGAGCCAGAGTGCATTCTGGTAATTTGGTGGAGCAGAGATATGTAATAATTGCATCCCAATTGGATATGTCAATTTGATGACATTGAAGGGCTGAGATGCAATTATTTATGTCTCTCTGGAGTTGTTTGATTGCTGTCCCGCATTCGGTTTCAACAGCTTTTAAATTAAAAATGGATTTTAGTGCGTGTTGACCAGAATACGTTTGTTTTTATACCTATCACTTAGATTTTTCCACGCCGTAGTAAAGCCCTCGTTTGTCAAAGGGCACCGACGTACAATTTCCTTCGCCTCCCCTTGCGTTTTCTGGTTGAGATGATACAGCTTCTCAACCGGGGTAAGGCGTGTATTTAGTATATATATAGCCGTGAACATGTCCCTAAAAGTAGGCCAAGACATATAATCACCTTTGAACACATCAGTGTCACAAGGTGGGAGACGAATATTATGTTCACGGCCGGACGATTCAGTTACTTGGGTAGTTTGCTGCTGTGGTATTTGCGCCTTTTCCATTTTTTCGACTTGAGCATTCATTGCAGCCATGCATTTCGCGTAGCATGCAAAACAAGTCTTATTTTTTTGCTTTATGGATTGCAAATTTTCCTTTGAGGTTTCGTTTGACGCCAGAAGACTGTCATAAGTCGATTTTGTCTTCTTCCACATTGACTTCAGCTCCTCTTGCTGTAATGCAATGGTGTGCTTATCCATATCCTCTATGGCTTGTGAGCTGAATTCTTGTTCAAACTCCACTATGCAGTCGGATTGACGTATGTAAGTCTCCATTTTCTTAATTAATTTAAATATTTTGTATCGTTAAAGGAATGGACAGAGAAGTAATGACTCAGGAGTGTATCGTGCTTTGAAGATAAGCGAAGTTAAATAAAGTGACACAGTAATCTCTCTGGAGATTTAATGTACGAAAGTGAATGTGAAAACAGATAAAAAATTGGATGCTGGTTTAAAGTATCAATGTGAATTTTAAGCCACTAGAAATCTGGACGCAGATTTAGTGTATTAATGTGAATTTTAAGCCGCTAGAAATCTGGACGCAGATTTAGTGTATCAAAGTTAAAGGTTAAAAGATATGATCGGAATACAGATCTAGTGAATGGTCGAAAATAGATAAAAAATCTGGCAACGGATTTAATGTATCCTTAACGCCAATTTGAACGTATGTGTGAAAACTGCCGAATAGCCAACCAAAGTGAAAAATTAAAGCAATTGATTTTGCGATAAAGTGTAAGTAATATTTATTAAAACTTGTAAATAAATACAGTATGTGTATATACTCGGAGATTTTGCAACAAATTAATGGACTGTTGTCGCTATAAATAATGACCACTAGCCACCCAACGCATGTGCTAATTTTGAAGAAAGGTGTATTCTTGTGGTTGAAGTGAATATTTTAACGATGAGTGAATATTGTGCTATTTATTTGCAAATGCATCAACCAAGTGAAAGTGTATATAAAATGGACAAGTAGATATGAAACCTAGTGAGGTTGCACAGTGCAGTGATTCCTTGTTCAGAAATATTCAATCTGCCTGTCTGCCTTGAGCTGTGTCGCAGAGGTCTTACCACTGGTGGGGGACTCAACCGATAGTCAAAAGGCGCTAAGTGTGTATTAAACACGAAAACTTCCACTTACTTTGACCTGCAAATGGATAACACAAATTCACTCGCGATACGTTACGACGTATTAAAAAAAAATGTGTGCACCAAAATCAACCACTTACCTTAATAAATTGTGTAAAGCGATTTGAAAATATGAAAAAAGTGATATGTTAATAGCGGACTGTATATGTGTGTTGATGAACTTGTAATTTGTAATTAGTTGATATGTTATTAGCGGACTGTATATGAGTGTTGGTGAACTCGCTGGATGAATTTGTAATTAGTTGCCTTCGAAATTTTGCGCCTTTGTGGTTGAATTTATTATAATTGTTTGGTGATTTCCAAATTGATTTGCGCTGGTGTTTAAAAGTCTATTGTATTAGAAAATTTCCGATTAGGTGCTGGTTTGATAAAATCCGGCTTTTGAATTTTCCTGGCGCGATAGGACCAATGTTTACGCGGTTACCTACCGATTTGGTTCTCGCACGTAAATAATAAAAAGAAACGAGTTAGTTAAACGTTATAATATTTATTAAGGAAAATAAATAAATGGCAATGGATGGAATTCAATTTCCGTGGAATTAAAATACAGTGATATTATGTGGAATGTAAGGTGATGGCTTATTATGGAAATAAGTGGAAAATTTGCTTACCTTCGGTGACTTGGCTGCGGGCTGCTATGTCGGCGTACGGAATATAAGTGAGAAGACAAAAAAAAGGAAAGGTACTTCGAACCTAACTCCGAATAATAGCGTTCGCTATTATCCGGAGGGGAAAGCACTGTTACCGGTAAATATAAGTGAACTACCCGGCACCAGGGTGTGCCGTAATATTTAGGCCTATGGACTAAACAAAGGACATTGTAAAGGTAACAAGGATATGGCAAAGTTTAATGACTTGAAGATCCAACAACTCAAAAACGAGTTGGAGAAACGTGGATTGGTAACAACAGGCAATAAGCCAGAGCTACAATCACGTCTACGCGAGGCTATGGAAGCGGAAGGAATCAACGTTGACGATTATGTTTTTCAGCTTTCGGAAGAGGGAGCGACGAAAATAGAAGAGCAAAAGGATACTCCGGATTCAGTAACAAATGTGGACACAAACTCGCTGTTGGCTGTATTGGCTCAGATGTCGACGAATATAACATCAAAGTTTGAAGAACAGAAAACTTGCATGGCATCTCAGTTGGAACAACAAGAGACACGCATGGCATCTCAGTTGGAAGAACAGAAAACTTGCATGACATCTCGGCTGGAACAGGTGTCATCACAGATCTCCGCTCAAATGGAGGAACAGCGGTCATTTATCACTTCGCAGTTGGAAGCACAGGAGGTGTTGGTGTCCTCAAAACTGGAAGCACAAGATGCAAAGATTGCACAGCTGCAGGATAAAATGGACGCTGAAGTCAATGCGCTGAGAGGACGTACCCAAGAGTTGCAGCTGAATCGTCCATCTGTTTCAACAAGCACACCCAAGGTAAAAACCCCATCCTTTGACGGTTCTGTTCCTTTCCAGGTATTTAAGCTACAATTTGAGAAGACAGCAGCTGTGAACAACTGGGGCGCTGAGGACAAAGTCGCTGCTTTATTTGTGGCATTGAAAGGACCTGCAGCCGAAATCTTACAGACTATTCCGGACGCTGAAAGAAACAACTATGAAGCGTTGATGGGAGCCGTTGAAAGACGTTACGGCAGCGAGCATAGGAGACAAATACATCAAATAGAGCTACAGAATCGCTTCCAGAAGACTAATGAGACATTGCAGGAGTTTCCATCAGATATCGAGAGGTTAGCCCATCTGGCAGTCGCAGACGCACCCGTGGAATACATCGAAAGGGTAAAAATCCAAAGCTTCATAAATGGAATACGTGATGTGGAGACAAATCGAGCCACATATGCCAATCCAAAGAGATCATTTGCGGAGACGGTATCACATGCTCTAACTCAAGAAACAGCATCTCTTTTGTGCAAACCAGCGTACAAAGCTCATCGTGTGGAAGTAGAACGACCAGAATGGGTGGACGCAATCCTAGAAGCATTGAACGGAAAGCAACAGAAAAATGAAGCTGCCATTAAATGCTTCAAGTGCGGAAAATCTGGTCACATTGCACGTTATTGCGGATCGGGAACCAATAATTCCAGCAATGCATGTGGGCGTAAGCGCAAAGCTGAAGGAGATGAGCAAGTTTCCCAACCCAAGCAACCGTTAGACTAAAGAGAGTCAGCTGCAAGGGGCGTAGGCTGGCTCCCGCAATTGGATGCCCCATAATCTCTGTCTCACAGATCGGAAGGAAGTCTAATGTTACTGTTGGAGGACTCGTGGACGGAAAGGAGCGTTTACTGACTGTGGATATGGGCGTGTCTCATTCCATAATTCGGTCTGATTTAGTCAACAAAGAAATGAGGCCATTACATGGAGCAAAGTTGCGTACGGCCACTGGTGAGGACACCCAAGTCCAAGGAGAAGTAACATGTGAAATCGCAATTGGGAATGTCACCGTACTGCACAATTTTATAGTGGCAGATATTGTTGATGAGATCAAGGCATCAAGATCGACATGCAAAACAGGACTATGAGCTATAAGAACATGGATGTGCCACTCAATTTGGGTTACGAGAACAAGTACATCAGTAAGCGGGTCCTCGTGGAAGAAAGCCAACAAATTCCACCGAAGTCGGAGGCGATCGTTTGGGCAAGGATTGATGGAGATTATGGGACAAACAAATTGTGGATGGTAGAGGCAGCAAACAAATCAAAGACGGATAGTCTAGTAGGAAAAACACTGACCATGACAAAACAAGATCGACGTTTACCGGCAAGAGTACTAAACGAGTTCAAGTCGCCGATTAAGCTTCCCAAGGGAGCTATATTGGGACAATGTCAGGAGGTGGAGGTGGTTATAAATTGTGAACAGCTCTAGGAAAATGTTTCTACCAGCAACATTAATCTTTCAGATGATATCACGGTGTGGACGCAAGAACTCGAAGAAGACCACCAGAATAAGGCAAAACAACTTCTACTAAAGTACTCTACCATATTTGACAAGGATGGCCCCAAACCAGGTCGGACCAATATTGAAGCATCACATTGATACCGGTGACGCGAGACCAATCCGCCAAGCTCCTCGCAGTGTTTCATTGGCCAAACGCCAAGTGGTAAGAGAAATTATACAAGAAATGAGTGACAGCGGCGTGATCGAACCATCAGCAGCTAGTCCATGGAGCTCACCGGTAGTGCTAGTGAAGAAAAAGGATGGAAAAATGCGGTTCTGTGTGGACTACCGGAAGTTGAACGACGTAACGAAAAAGGACAGCTATCCATTACCCAGAATTGACGATACTCTGGACTCACTATCTGCTACGAAATGGTTCTCAACACTGGACTTGAAAAGCGGCTATTGGCAAGTGGAGGTTAAAGATGAGGATAAAGAAAAGACAGCCTTCAGCGTTGGAGAGGGGCTGTGACAATTTTCGGTAATGCCCTTTGGCCTATGTAACGCTCCAGCTACTTTTGAGAGACTCATGGATCAAGTATTGAAAGGACTGCATTGAAAACATGTTTGGTGTACCTGGACGACATCATCGTGTTAGGAAAAAACTTTGAGGAACACCTTAAGAATTTAGAGGAAGTTTTCCAAAGGATAGCTGGCGCCGGTCTGAAATTAAGTCCCAAAAAGTGTGCATTGTTCAAGAAGGAAGTAAGTTACTTGGGGCACAAGGTTACTACGGAGGGAATTTGCACGGCTAAAGAGAAGATCGAAGCAGTAAAGGATTGGCCAAGACCCAATGATTTGCATGAGTTACGAAGTTTCCTTGGACTGTGCACGTATTATCGCCGATTTGTACCGAATTTCACCAGCGTAGCCAGTAGCCTTCATGAGTTGACCAGAAAGAATATGTCATTTGATTGGAAGAAGGAACATGAAGTGGGTTTCCAAACCTTGAAGAAACGGCTGTGCACTGCCCCAATGTTAGCGTATCCAATCCCAGGTTCAACGTTTATTCTGGATGCAGATGCAAGTGGTTATGCGATTGGAGGAGTTTTGTCACAAATTGTCGATGGGCAGGAGAAGGTAGTGGCGTACTATAGCCGCACAATTGGAAAAGCCCGAAAGGAACTATTGTGTAACACGAAGAGAACTACTGGCATTGGTAGAGTGCATCAAACATTTCCACAAGTATCTCTATGGACAGCGATTCCACGTCACGACAGACCATGCAGCGTTGAAATGGCTTTTGCAGTTCCGTAATCCGGAAGGTCAATTGGCACGGTGGATAGAGCGACTACAAAGTTATGACTTTTCCATAGAGCATCGCAAAGGCAGAAACCACGGCAATGCTGATGCAATGTCCCGGCGACTATGTAACCTAGAATGCAAGCATTGTTCGAAAGCTGAGGCCAAGGAAGATGTTATAGATGTGCGGCTGATGACTATAACATCTACGGACGAATGTAACATGGATCAACTAAGGAAGCATCAGCTAGAGGACCCAGATCTGGTACGTGTGATGCAAGGAATCGAGCAAAACGAACGACCAACAAGAGAGGAGATGTCAGCAGAGAGTCCTGTTGCCAAGTCATATTGGGCACAGTGGAACAGTCTGAAATTGGTATCCGGTTGCTTACATAGAGTATGGGAAAGCGAAGATGGTCAATGTGCTCGGAAGCTGGTAGTTGTCCCAAGGAAGAAAATCTCTGATGTTTTGAATGAGCTACATAATGGTCCAAGTGGAGGTCATCTCGGTGTCACGAAAACGTTGGAGAAAGTCAAGCAGAGATTCTATTGGGTTGGTTGCCGGCAGTCGATCGCGGAGTGGATTGGCAACTGTGAGGTGTGCATCAAAGCAAAGGGTCCGAAGTGGAGAAGCCATGGACAGATGAAGCAGTACAACACAGGTGCACCGTTTGAGAGGATCGCCATGGATGTAGCTGGTCCATTTCCTACTAGCAAACTCGGGAAGAAGTACGTATTAGTTGTTATGGACTATTTCAGCAAATGGCCAGAAGTTTACCCGATTCCAAATCAAGAGGCAGAAACCATTGCAGAGGTGTTCACTAACAATTGGATAGCAAGGTTTGGTGTAACAATGGAGTTACATTCTGACCAAGGCAGGAATTTCGAATCAGTCGTATTCCAAGAAATGTGCAAGACATTGGGTATTCGGAAAACTCGAACAACTGCACTGCATCCTCAGTCAGATGGCATGGTGGAACGTTTCAATCGAACCTTAGAAGAGCACATTAGGAAAGTAGTGGATAAGTTCCAGAAAGATTGGGATACGCACATCTCCTTGTTCCTGATGGCATATCGCTCGGCAATACATGAGACAACGGGTCAGACTCCGGCAAAAGTAATTTTTGGGAATGATCTTCGGTTGCCAGCTGACGTGAAGTTTGGGATAAATGCTGATGAAGGAATAAATGCCAGGAAATCCACTAGCATCTTGGAAGAAGAAATGAGAGATATACACGACCTTGTAAGACAACGGACAAAGATCATGAGTGATAAGATGAAAGCCAGATACGACAAGGCAATCAACTCGGAAGGTTTTAAAGAAGGAGATTTAGTGCTGTTATACAACCCACAACGAAAGAAAGGTTTGTCCCCAAAACTGCAATGTAATTGGGAAGGCCCATATAAAGTAATAAAGCGGATAAATGATGTTGTCTACCGCATACAAACTGTTGGAAGACCACGAAACAAAATGAAGGTGGTTCACCTGGAGAGGCTAGCAACATTTGGATCGGGAAATGTGTCTGATCGGGACGATCAGACTTAGGTGGAGGGCAGTGTGGCGAATGTTCTCAAGAATCGCTCATCACCCAACTCTAGCGTATTTCCATCACTAGCGTCACTACCACAACTACAACTGTTTAGATACATGACGTGAGAGCGAGAGAGGGAGAGGCAGCTCGCATGTTTGCGAATGTGGCACAAAGAGGAGATGACGATAGATAAACGCTTCGAGAACACTGTTGCACGAATAAACCAGAAATGTGTAGACATTTCTAGGTTGTGAAGCTGCTGTTTTCTAGGGTATATAAACCGCGCAAAGACAACGCAATTCAATCAGTTTATTTTGAAGTGTTGTACAGTGAAGTACTGAACAGTAAATTAACCCGCGATATTGTACTACGGTTTTCACAGTATTGTGACGAATTCGATGATTCCTTGATTATTTTCCCTGAGTGCGATCACTGTATGTTAAATAAAACACTCCGATCCTGTTTAATAAGTAGTACGCTTTATTCAGTACCGACTGACCGTAACCAACCAAATAAAATGTCTGCTTAATCCTCTCCAAGGTATTCTTGACTCCTAGATGACCTCCACTTGGATTGTTATGCATTTCGCTAAGAACATCAGACACCCGCTTCCTTGGAACAACTATAAGCTTCCGAGCGCATTGACCATCCTCACTCTCCCATATTCGATGCAAACAACCGGATACCATTCGTAAACTGTTCCATTGTGCCTAATATGACTTGGCAACTGGACTCGCCGCTGACATTTCTTTTCTTGCTGGTCGCTTGTTTCGCTCAAGCCCTCGGATCACACATGCCTGATCTGAATCTTCCTGTTGACTTCTCCGAATATTCTCAAGCAGGCATTTGTCTATCAAAGCCATTGGTTGAGGAGGTACCTTTGCCTTTCGAGAGCAATACCCAATATTGTGTCCAAAAATCAGAGGTACTTCTTGGCCATTGTATGTCATAACTCTATTTCTCAGGTTCATGTAAATGTCTCTCACAGCCAAGAAGTCGACGCCAATGATGACTTCGTCCACAATATCTGCCACTAAGAAGTTGCGGTATGTAGTCACATTCCCAATCAAAACTTTGTACCGCACTTCTCCATGAACCAGCTTACTTTCGCCAGTTACGGTCCGCAACTTTGCATCCTGAAATGGTCTTACTCTCTAATGGACCAAGTCGCTTCTAATGATGGAATGAGATGCGCCAGTATCCACAGTGAGTAACCGCTCTTTTCCGTCCAAGAAACCTCTAACAGTAACATTACTTGCTTTCCCTCCGAACTGCGGGACAGAAACTACGGCGCATTCATCTTGCTCATCTCCACCAGCGTCATGTATCTAAACAGCTGTAGTTGTGGTAGTGACGCTATCACTCATGATCTTCGTCCGTTGTCTTACATGGTCGTGTATTTCTCTCATTTCTTCTTCCAAGGTGCTAGTGGATTTCTTGGCATTTATTCCTTCATCAGCATTTATCCCAAACTTCAAGTCAACTGGCAACCGAAGATCATTCCCAAAAATTACTTTTGCCGGAGTCTGACCCGTTGTTTCATGTATTGCCGAGCGATATGCCATCAGGAACAAGGAGATGTGCGTATCCCAATCTTTCTGGAACTTATCCACTACTTTCCTTATGTGCTCTTCCAAGGTTCGATTGAAACGTTCCACCATGCCATCTGACTGAGGATGCAATGCAGTTGTTCGAGTTTTCCGAATACCAAATATCTTGCACATTTCTTGGAATACAACTGATTCGAAATTCCTGCCTTGTTCAGAATGTAACTCCATCGGTACACCAAACCTCGCTACCCAATTGTTAATGAACACCTCTGTAATGGTTTCTGCCTCTTGATTTGGAATCGGGTAAACTTCTGGCCATTTGCTGAAATAGTCCATAACAACTAGTACATATATGTTTCCGAGTGCGCTAGTAGGAGGCATATGCAGATGACTTAGCTATAGTATACAGGGGCAAATTCCCACAAACCCTGTGCGACTTGATGCAAGTAGCACTGAGAGAGGTTTCCTCATGGTGCTCGAGCTGCGGACTGAGCATCAACCCGGGAAAAGTAGAAATGGTCCTTTTCACCAACCGCTATAAGATACCACCGCTAATACTACCAAAACTGAATAACGTGCACCTGAACTTGGCTGACAAAGCCAAGTTCTTGGGCACAGTTCTGGATAGGAAACTAACCTGGAAGGAGAATGTTCTTCAGCGCCAGAAGAAAGCGTGTATTGCACTCTACACGTGCAAAAGAGCCATTGGTGGCCTGCGCTGAGCAAGGCAACAAACCTTAATCTGCTAGGTAAAGTACACAGATCTTGCATGATCTGTATAAGCGGTGCGTTAAGAACAACGCCCAATGAAGCACTCCAAGCCATTCTTGGCATTTTGCCACGCGATCTGGAAGGGCACCGAGTAGCAGCAGCATCGGCTCGGCGTCTAAGGGAAACGTCCGGCTGGAGCGGCACATGGCGGCACTTCCATTTATACTGATGTCTCGAAGTTAGACGGCAGAGTTGGGGGAGGGGTTTATTCAAAGGATCTGAACCTTAAGCTCTCCTTCAGACTACCTGATCACTGCAGTGTCTTCCAGGCTGAAGTTTCAGCAATCATGGACGCCGCGGCTTGGATAGGCCAACACACTATCAGACAGGACATTTTTATATTCAGCGACAGCCAGGCGGCCATCAAATCCCTTGGCTCTTACTCGTTCAACTCTGAACTGACGCTCAGCTGTCGTCGATCTCTACAAGAGATGGCCCAACAGAATCGCGTTAACCTCACATGGGTCCCGGGGCATAGGGAAATTGTAGGGCAGACGAACTTGCGAGGCAGGGCACGACCAAGCAGGTTCTTCGCGATAAAGAGCGCTTAGGTATGCCGTTTGCCACATGCAAGCTTATCCTGAAGGAGTACACACTCCGCCAAGCCAAAGAAAGATGGCTGCAATCTCCAGGATGCCGGATATCCAAAGAAACCTGGCCGAAATGGGATCATAAAAGATCAAGACAAATTTATGCCCTAAGGAGAAGAGAAATCTCCATATTAATAGGCGTATTAACTGGGCACTGCCCCATTGGTAGGCACGCAGAAAGACTTGGTGTGCCCTACCGACGATGCTGTAGGAGCTATAACGATGATGAGGAGGAGGAAACGGTGGAGCACCTCATCTGCAACTGCCCGGCTTTAAGTGGCGCGAGAATGCGCTTTTTGCGAGTTCCCTTCCTGGTGAGCCTACGCCAGGTCACGGAGCTGGACATAAAGGACCTGATGGCCTTCATCAAGTCATCTAAATGGTTCGAGGAGGAGTAACGGTGTCGGTATAGGAAGGTCAGTCCCGGGATTCTGCTATGTGGAGAATTCCGTTAATACCGGGATTTTCCATATGGCAGGGTCCTGGAACTGACTTTCCTAGTGTTGGTGGTATCACAACGGGCCTTTTAATACTGGCCTAGGTGTGCCTCTGCGGCAGCCACTTGAACCTAACCTGTTTCCGAGTGCGCTAATAGGAAATGGACCAGCTACATCCTCTCAAACGGTGCACCTGTGTTGTACTGCTTCATCTGTCCATAGCTTCTCGACTTCGGACCCTTTGCTTTGATGCACACCTCACAGTTGGCGATCCACTCCGCGATCGACTGCCGGCAACCAACCCAATAGAATCTCTGCTTGACTTTCTCCAATGTTTTTGTGACTCCTAGATGGCCTCCACTTGGACCATTTGTAGCTCGTTCAAAACATCAGAGATTTTCTTCCTTGGGACAACTACCAGCTTCCGAGTGCATTGACCATCTTCGCTTTCCATACTCTATGTAAGCAACCGGATACCAATTTCAAACTGTTCCACTGTGCCCAATATGACTTGGAAACAGGACTCTCTGCTGACCTCTGCTCTCTTGTTGGTCGTTCATTTTGCTCGATCCCCTGCATCACACGTACCAGATCTGGATCCTCTAGCTGATACTTTCTTAGTTGATCCATATGCCATTCGTCCGTAGATGTTATAGTCATCAGCCGCACATCTATAACATCTTCCTTGGCCTCAGCTTTCGAACAATGCTTGCATTCCAGGTTACATGGTCGCCGGGACATTGCATCAGCATTACCGTTGTTGCTGCCTTTGCGATGCTCTATGGAAAAGTCATAACTTTGTAGTCGCTCTGCAAGAGCCATTTCAACGCTGCATGGTCTGTCCTGACGTGGAATCGCCGTTCTTTCAATGTTTGCAAAGCCACTTCAAGTTCCTTCTTCCAATTAAATGACATATTCTTTCTCGTCAACTCATGAAGGCTACGAAATTCGGTACAAAACGGCGATAATACGTGCACAGTCCAAGGAAACTTCGTAACTCATGCAAATCGTTGGGTCTTGGCCAATCCTTTACTGCTTCGATCTTCTCTTCAGCCGTGCAAATTCCCTCCGTAGTAACCTTGTGAGCCAAGTAACTTACTTCCTTCTTGAACAATGCACACTTTTTGGGACTTAATTTCAGACCGGCGCCAGCTATCCTTTGGAAAACTTCCTCTAAGTTCTTAAGGTGTTCCTCAAAGCTTTTTCTCAACACGATGATGTCGTCCAGGTACACCAAACATGTTTTCCAATGCAGTCCTTTCAATACTTGACCCATGAGTCTCTCAAAAGTAGCTGGAGTAGCCCCTCTCCAACGCTGAAGGCTGTCTTTTCCTTATCCTCATCTTTAACCTCCACTTGCCAATAGCCGCTTTTCAAGTCCATTGTAGAGAACCATTTCCTACCAGATAGTGAGTCCAGAGTATCGTCAATTCTGGGTAATGTATAGCTGTCCTTTTTCGTTACGTCGTTCAATTTGCGGTAGTCCACACAGAACCGCATTTTGCCATGCTTTTTCTTTAGTACTACGGGTGAGCTCCATGGACTAGCTGATGGTTCGATCACGCCACTCTCACTCATTTCCTGTATAATTTCTCTTAGCACTTGGCGTTTGGCCAATGGAACACTTCGAGGAGCTTGGCGGATTGGTCTCGCATCGCCGGTATCAATTTGATGCTTTACTAAATTGGTTCGACCTGGTCTACAACCATCCTTGTCAAATATGCTAGAGTACTTTAGTATAAGTTGTTTCGCCTTATTCTGGTGGTCTTCTTCGAGTTCTTGCGTCCACACCGTGATATCATCTGAAAGATTAATGTTGCTGGTAGAAACATTTTCCTAGAGCTGTTCACAATTTATAACCACCTCCACCTCCTGACATTGTCCCAATATAGCTCCCTTGGGAAGCTTAATCGGCGACCTGAACTCGTTTAGTACTCTTGCCGGTAAACGTCCATCTTGTTTTGTCATGGTCAGTGTTTTTCCTACTAGACTATCCGTCTTTGATTTGTTTGCTGCCTCTACCATCCACAATTTGTTTGTCCCATAATCTCCATCAATCCTTGCCCAAACGATCGCCTCCGACTTCGGTGGAATTTGTTGGCTTTCTTCCACGAGGACCCGCTTACTGATGTACTTGTTCTCGTAACCCAAATTGAGTGGCACATCCATGTTCTTATAGCTCATAGTCCTGTTTTGCATGTCGATCTTGATGCCTTGGGTGTCCTCACCAGTGGCCGTACGCAACTTTGCTCCATGTAATGGCCTCATTTCTTTGTTGACTAAATCAGACCGAATTATGGAATGAGACACGCCCATATCCACAGTCAGTAAACGCTCCTTTCCGTCCACGAGTCCTCCAACAGTAACATTAGACTTCCTTCCGATCTGTGAGACAGAGATTATGGGGCATCCAATTGCGGGAGCCAGCCTACGCCCCTTGCAGCTGACTCTCTTTAGTCTAACGGTTGCTTGGGTTGGGAAACTTGCTCATCTCCTTCAGCTTTGCGCTTACGCCCACATGCATTGCTGGAATTATTGGTTCCCGATCCGCAATAACGTGCAATGTGACCAGATTTTCCGCACTTGAAGCATTTAATGGCAGCTTCATTTTTCTGTTGCTTTCCGTTCAATGCTTCTAGGATTGCGTCCACCCATTCTGGTCGTTCTACTTCCACACGATGAGCTTTGTACGCTGGTTTGCACAAAAGAGATGCTGTTTCTTGAGTTAGAGCATGTGATACCGTCTCCGCAAATGATTTCTTTGGATTTGCATAGGTTGCCCGCTTCGTCTCCACATCACGTATGCCATTTATGAAACTTTGTATCTTTACCCTCTCCTACTGGTGCATCCGCGTTTGCTAGATGTGCTAACCTCTCGATGTCCGATGCAAATTCTTATAAAGTCTCATTGGGTTTCTGGAATCGATTTTGTAGCTCTATCTGGTAAATCTGCTTCCGGTGCTCGCTACCATAACGTCTTTCAAGGGCTCCCATCAACGCTTCATAGTCGTTTCTTTCAGCGTCCGGAATAGCTTGCAAGATTTCGGCTACAGGTCCTTTCAATGCCACAAATAAAGCAGCGACTTTGTCTTCAGCGCCCCAGTTGTTCACAGCTGCTATCTTCCCAAATTGTAGCTTAAATACCTGGAATGGGTGTTTTACCTTGGGAGTGCTTGCTGAAACACTTGGACGATTCAGCTGCGACTCCTGGATACGACTTCTTAATGCATCCACCTCGGCTTCGACTTTCTCCTCAAGCTGTATTATTTTCCTGTCCTGCATATTTAGCTGTGCTGACATACGTTCCTCCTGTGCCTCCAGCTGAGATGACATATAAGCCTTATGTTCTTCCAATTGGGAGGAGATCTGTGATGATACCTGTGCCGAAATTTGCGACGACATTCGTGTCTCCTGCTCTTCCAACCGAGACGTAATGCGTGTCTCTTGTTCTTCCAACTGAGATGCCATGTGTGTCTTCTGCTCCTCCAACTTTGATGCCATGCGTGTCTCTTGTTGTTCCAACTGAGATGCCATGTGTGTCTTCTGTTTTATCTATCGTCATCTCCTCTTTGTGCCACATTTGCAAACATGCGAGCTGCCTCTCCCTCTCTCGCTCTCACGTCATGTATCTAAACAGCTGTAGTTGTGGTAGTGACGCTAGTGGTGGAAATACGCTAGAGTTGGGAGATGAGCGATTCTTGAGAACATTCGCCACAATACCGCTTCCAATTGTGACGAATTCGATGTTTCCTCGATTATTTTCCTTGAGTTCGATCACTGTTCGTCGAATAAAACACTTAGATTCTGCTTAAAAAAAAACCGCGTGTAGAAGTTAACTTCTTAAGTTCAGAAATAACGAAATATGAATAAGATGTATTCGAGAATGGTTTAGATTCACAATATCTTACTTCCGGGAAGTGGACTAGGGAAACGATCAATTCGAAAACATCTTATATATGGTGCGTTTTCCTTAAAATTTGGTACATGGGTAGAATTAGGCCTAAACTAACAGGGGCCAAGGGGAATGGGATATAGAGGAAGAGGGCGTGGTAGAAGGAAAGAGGGCAATGAAGAGCAAAAGGGAGGGAGATAGGAAAAAGAGTTGTACGAAGAAAGTTAGGAAGACTAGGTGGCAAGCCTGCTTGAAATTTAAATATTTGGAACACGGTCGCAAATATCTTTCACCCATATAGGCCTATCTTGCTCAATATTAAAAAAAAAAAAAATAGGTGGCAACCCTTTGAACCGCCCCAAGTGGCAACCGCCATGTATATAATCTTAGAATGAATCATACTATATATAATGCTAAACTTTATCCACATTGGTCAAGCGGTTCCCGAGATATCAATAAAAATAAATAAAATGAGGTTAGGTGGCAACCCTATGTGGCAATACCGTCGAAAATACCTTTCATTTGATACTCATATTGGCATATTTTGCTCAATATAAAAAAAAAATTGATATAGGTGACAACCCTGTGAACCGCCCCGAGTGGCAACACCCACGCTTATAATCTTAGAATGAATCATACTATCTATAATGCCAAACTTTATCCACATTGGTCGAGCGGTTCCCGAGATAGAGAGAAGAATATATAAAATGCGGTTAGGTGGCTTGAGAATTACATATTTGGAATACGGTCGAAAATACCTTTCATTTTGATACCAATATTGGCATATTTGTTCAATTGCTACCACCCTAAAGCGGGCTACTCACCTGCCAAGAAATGTCAAACTCCTTAAGTGGGCTACCAACTGATTAGGGCAGAACGATGATATTTGGCACAAAGCATATTAGTATCGTTGGGAGCACTGTTGCCATTCTGGCCGAAATGTATCATTTTTGGTACGAATTTTATCTCCGGGTAAGTTGGTACGCCACTTCCAATTTTGGTACATTTTTGCCATTTCAACTTCAACGCAACTCCAATGACACTGCTACAGATATCAAAACTACATTTGAATGACTACAAAAAAAATGATTTAGTCATGATGTTGTGTCTCTTTAACTCTCCTTCTTTACTGGCAGTAGAACTGAAGTTGTACCACTTGGGAATCACCATATGTACATTAAGGCGCCTCGCCAAAAAAAGTCGCAGTGTTTCCACCGGAATTTTAAAATTCACTCTTTTCTAAGGACTCTCCCAAAATATTTCGAAAAAATATTAAGATTTACTGGAGCTAAACCGCGTTAAAAAAACGCTAAAAATATCCTTTTTTATGTATAAAAAGAGTATGAAAATATATTTTTTAATAAAAATCACATGGGATGATGAATTAGCTGGATTACAAAAAGTAAGCATAAAAAAGTTTGTAAATTTGGTAACTGTATAACTGTGTGCTAATATTCGCAATGTGGAAAATTGGGCCAAAAAGGGTTAAATTTTGCAGAAATGACAACGTCTCGATACCCTAATCGTCCAATAATTGGCTGAGTTATTAAAGTTTTCCACAAACCTACCCCTCGAAATATGACCAAAAACAGCATCATACATCTCAATATTTGGATTGCGTTTATAAAATTTTCAAACTTTTTTGTACTTTTGTACTCCAGCTAATTCATCATCTCAGGTGCTTTTTATTAAAAAATATATTTTCATACTCTTTTTATTCATAAAAAAGGATATTTTTAGCGTTTTTTAACGTGGTTTAGCTCCAGTAAATCTTAATATTTTTTCGAAATATTTTGACCAAGGTCTTAGAATACATTGAAGTTTATAATTCCGATGGAAACAGGGTGTATACTTATTGATGGGTCTATCTCTTCTTCTCAAAACAGGGTGTCCATCGGAATTATAAACTTCAATGTATTCTAAGAGCTTGGTCAAAATATTTCGAAAAAATATTAAGATTTACTGGAGCTAAACCGCGTTAAAAAAAAGGCTAAAAATATCCTTTTTATACCTTTCATGAACATGAAATGGTATTATAACTTTGGTCCGATGTTTGTAAATATGAGAAGAAGAAGAGATAGACCCATCAATAAGTATACCGAAATGATCAGGATGACCAGATGAGTTGATTTAGCCATGTCCGTCTGTCCGTCTGTCTGTCTGTCTGTTTGAACGCAAACTAGTCCCTCAGTTTTTGAGATATTTGGCTGAAATTTTATATGCGGCCACCATTTTCCAATATAGGAATCATTTGCCGGAACCAGCAAGATCGGACCAATATAACATATAACTCCCATACAACCGATTATTCCGATAAACGGATTCTGGGCTATAACTCCTGTAATTAAACACGAAGGAACGTGAAATTTTATAAGTGTTGCTATTTTTATATGTGAAATATCGATGCTGAAAATCATAGAGATGGAATAAATTTCACATAGCTCCCATACAATCGATTATTCCGATAAACGGATTTTGGGCTATAACTCCTGTAATTAAACACGTAGGAACGTGAAAATTTGGACGTATTGCTATTTTTATATGTGAAATATCGATGTTAAAAATCATCGATGTTGGATAAATATTTCACATAGCCCCCATACAATCGATTGTTCCGATAAACGGATTTTGGTAGATAACTCCTGTAATTATATAGGTAGGAACGTGAAATTTTTGAAGTATCGCTATTTTTATATGCGAAATATCGATGTTGAAAATCATTGAGATGGCATAAATATTTCACATAGCTCCCATACAATCGATTATTCTTTTCATCCCATGTGATTTTTATTAAAAAATATATTTTCATACTCTTTTTATACATAAAAATGGATATTTTTAGCGTTTTTTTAACGCGGTTTAGCTCCAGTAAATCTTAATATTTTTTCGAAATATTTTGGGCGAGTCCTTAGAAAAGAGTGAATTTTAAAATTCCGGTGGAAACACTGCAACTTTTTTTGGCGAGGCGCCTTAATGTACATATGGTGATTCCCAAGTGGTACAACTTCAGTTCTACTGCCAGTAAAGAAGGAGAGTTAAAGAGACACAACATCATGACTAAATCATTTTTTTTGTAGTCATTCAAATGTAGTTTTGATATTTGTGCGTTGAAGTTGAAATGGCAAAAATGTACCAAAATTGGAAGTGGCGTATCAACTTACCCGGAGAAAAAATTCGTACCAAAAATGATACATTTCGGCCAGAACGGCAACAGTGCTCCCAACGATACTAGTATGCTTTGTGCCAAATATCATCGTTCTGCCCTAATCAGTTGGTAGCCCACTTAAGGAGTTTGACATTTCTTGGCAGGTGAGTAGCCCGCTTTAGGGTGGTAGCAATTGAACAAATATGCCAATATTGGTATCAAAATGAAAGGTGTTTTCGACCGTATTCCAAATATGTAATTCTCAAGCAGGGTTGCCACCTAGGGTTGCCACCTAACCGCATTTTATATATTTTTCTCTCTATCTCGGGAACCGCTCGACCAATGTGGATAAAGTTTGGCATTATAGATAGTATGATTCATTCTAAGATTATAAGCGTGGGTGTTGCCACTCGGGGCGGTTCACAGGGTTGTCACCTATATCAATTTTGTTTTTATATTGAGCAAAATATGCCAATATGAGTATCAAATGAAAGGTATTTTCGACGGTATTGCCACATAGGGTTGCCACCTAACCTCATTTTATTTATTTTTATTGATATCTCGGGAACCGCTTGACCAATGTGGATAAAGTTTAGCATTATATATAGTATGATTCATTCTAAGATTATATACATGGCGGTTGCCACTTGGGGCGGTTCAAAGGGTTGCCACCTATTTTTTTTTTTTTTTTAATATTGAGCAAGATAGGCCTATATGGGTATCAAGTGAAAGGTATTTGCGACCGTGTTCCAAATATTTAAATTTCAAGCAGGCTTGCCACCTAGTCTTCCAAACTTTCTTCGTACAACTCTTTTTCCTATCTCCCTCCCTCTTCATTGCCCTCTTTCCTTCTACCACGCCCTCTTCCTCTATATCCCATTCGTATTGGCCCCTGTTAGTTTAGGCCTAATTCTACCCATGTACCAAATTTTAAGGAAAACGCACCATATATAAGATGTTTTCGAATTGATCGTTTCCCTAGTCCACTTCCCGGAAGTAAGATATTGTGAATCTAAACCATTCTCCAATACATCTTATTCATATTTTGTTATTTCTGAACTTAAGAAGTTAACTTCTACACGCGGTTTTTTTTAAGCAGAATCTAAGTGTTTTATTCGTCGAACAGTGATCGAACTCAAGGAAAATAATCGAGGAAACATCGAATTCGTCACAATTGGAAGCGGTATTGTGGCGAATGTTCTCAAGAATCGCTCATCTCCCAACTCTAGCGTATTTCCACCACTAGCGTCACTACCACAACTACAGCTGTTTAGATACATGACGTGAGAGCGAGAGAGGGAGAGGCAGCTCGCATGTTTGCAAATGTGGCACAAAGAGGAGATGACGATACATAAACGTATCGAGAACACTGTTGCACGAATAAACCAGAAATGTGTAGACATTTCTAGGTTGTGAAGCTGCTGTCTGCTAGGCGAAGACAACGCACTTCAATCAGTTTATTTTCAAATGTTGTACAGTGAAGTACTGAACAGTGAATTAACCCGCGATATTGTACTACGGTTTTTAGTAGCGAATAAGCAGAATCTGAGTGTTTTAATTAACGTTCAGTGATCGAACTCAGGGAAAATAATCGAGGAATCATCGAACTCGTCACATTGGTGTCAGAAGCGGTATTGTTAAATAAATACAGGATAACAAGGACATTGCAAAGGCAACAAGAATATTGCAAGGATAACAAGGACACAAACTTTTTATTGGCTGCCTTGGCTCAGATGTCAAACAACATAACATCAAGCATGTCATCTCAGTTGGAACAACAGAAGACACACATGGCATCTCGGTTGGAACAACAAGAGACACGCATGGCATCAAAGTTGGAGGAGCAGAAGACACACATGGCATCTCAGTTGGAAGAACAAGAGACACGCATTACGTCTCGGTTGGAAGAGCAGGAGACACGAATGTCGTCGCAAATTTCTGCACAGGTATCATCACAGATCTCCTCCCAATTGGAAGAACATAAGGCTTATATGTCATCTCAGCTGGAGGCACAGGAGGAACGTATGTCAGCACAGCTAAATATGCAGGACAGGAAAATAATACAGCTTGAGGAGAAAGTCGAAGCCCAGGTGGATGCATTAAGAAGTCGTATCCAGGAGTTGCAGCTGAATCGTCCAAGTGTTTCAGCAAGCACTCCCAAGGTAAAACACCCATTCCAGGTATTTAAGCTACAATTTGGGAAGATAGCAGCTGTGAACAACTGGGGCGCTGAAGACAAAGTCGCTGCTTTATTTGTGGCATTGAAAGGACCTGTAGCCGAAATCTTGCAAACTATTCCGGACGCTGAAAGAAACGACTATGAATAAAAAGAGTATGAAAATGTATTTTTTAATAAAAATCGCATGGGATGATGAATTAGCTGGAGTACAAAAAGTAAGCATAAAAAAGTTTGTAAATTTGGTAACTGTATAACTGTGTGCTAATATTCGCAATGTGGAAAATTGGGCCAAAAAGGGTTAAATTTTGCAGAAATGACAACGTCTCGAAAATACCTTTCAAATGATACCCTAATCGTCCAAATACGTCAATAATTGGCTGAGTTATTAAAGTTTTCCACAAACCTACCCCTCGAAATATGACCAAAAACAGCATCATACATCTCAATATTTGGATTGCGTTTATAAAATTTTCAAACTTTTTTGTACTTTTGTACTCCAGCTAATTCATCATCTCAGGTGCTTTTTATTAAAAATATATTTTCATACTCTTTTTATTCATAAAAAAGGATATTTTTAGCGTTTTTTAACGCGGTTTAGCTCCAGTAAATCTTAATATTTTTTCGAAATATTTTGACCAAGGTCTTAGAATACATTGAAGTTTATAATTCCGATGGAAACAGGGTGTCCATTTTTTTTTGTATGGAGCGTGAGGCGCCTTAATCTAATATCTTTAAACGAGTTAATCTTGTATATTTGTATATTTGTATTTTTGTATATTTGTATGTTCGGACTATCTCGAGTACCGCTTGACCGATTGGGATGAAATTTGGCACAAAGATAGTATGATGGATTCTAAGACTACCCACTTTAGGCTTGCCACTTGGGGCGGTTTACAGGGTTGCCACCTATCCCATTTTTTTTTAATTATGGAGCAAGATATGCCAATATGGGTATCATATGAAAGGTATTTTCGGCGAGATACCAACTAAAATATTTTCAAGTAGAGTTGCCACCTAGGGTTGCCACCTTACCACAATATATTTGTATATCCGGTACTATCTCGAGAATCGCTTGACCGAATTGGCTGAAATTTGGCATGGTGATAGTATGATCGATTTTAAGACTACCCACTTTAGGGTTGCCACTTGGGGCGGTTTACAGGGTTGCCACCTATCCCTTTTTTTAATTATGGAGCAAGATATGCCAATATGGGTATCATATGAAAGGTATTTTCGGCGAGATACCAACTAAAATATTTTCAAGTAGGGTTGCACCTAGGGCTGCCACCTTACCACAATATATTTCTATATCCGGTACTATCTCGAGAACCGCTTGACCGATTTGGATGAAATTTGGTATGTAGATAGTATGATTGATTCTAAGACTATCAATTTGGGGGTTGCCACGTCATCATTTGGGATAAGTTTTGGGTTATTTTGGGAACATCTGAGGGACTATTCAAGGATTATTTTGGGATCATTTTTGGATAATTTTGTGGTAATTTTCGAATCGTTTAGGGTACATTTAAGGGTGTTTTTGGGGTAATTTGTGAATTATTTTTGGACCAATTTGGGATCATTTTAGGGTCATTTTGGGATCATTTTTGGGTATTTTTGGGTATCAAAGTAAAGGTATTGTCGCCGACATACCAGCTAAAATATTTTCAAGTAGGGTTGCCACCCAGGGTTACCATTTTACCGTATTGTAATTGTATTTTGTATTTTGGGATCATATTTGGATATTTTCGGATTATTTTGAGAACATCACTTTGGGATAATTTTGGGGCTTGCTTGAGATCATTTTGGGTTCAATTTCGGATTAATTTGGTACAATTTTTGGTAATTTTCGGTTCATTTTGGAGCCATTTTTGGAGAATTTTTGTATCATTTTTGGATAATTTTTGGGTTACTTTGGGAACATTTGAAGGTCTTTTTGGGGTGGTTTTGGGATTATTTTAGGATATATTTGGGATCATTTTGGTGTATTTTTTGGATCGTTTAGTGTGCATTTAAGGGTATTTTTGGGGTAATTTTGGAATTATTTTTGGACCAATTTGGGATAATTTTAGGTTCATTTTCGGATCTTTTTTGGGTCGTTTTGGGTTCAATTTCGGATCATTTTGGGAACATTTAAGGGTCTTTTTAGGATCATTTTAGGATTATTTTTGGATTATTTTAGGGTCATTTTGGGATCATTTTGCGTAAGTAAATTTAGCGCTAAATTGATAGCACCGAGCAAGCTCGGTCACCCAGGTACTGTACATACATTAAAACCCGTTTCTGAGTTAAATTATGGCAGCAGATGAACCGCTTAAAGTTGTTTTAATAAATGTTATATTAGCTTTGTTTTTTGAAATCTCCAGCAAAGAACTGTCAGCAGAAGAGAATCTTGTAAAAAGCTGTCAAAATCTCATTTCTGCTAATTTTTCGTCGAACAGGGTTCAGCAGAAACTTGCAGACAAAACAGCGGTTACGTTTCTGATTGGCTAACAATTTGAATTTACAATTTTTGTTGTTGCTTTGCTCTGTCACCGATCAGCTGTTCCTGCTTGCTAGTTTCTGCTGGACGAAAAATCTCCAGCCATAAATTGCAGCGAATTGGCGCTCTCTCTCTCAATTAAATGTCAAATAGCTGCTGAATTCGCTGCTATTTTTGTTCAATAAACGGTTTTTCAGGAATAATTATTCATAATTATTCATAATTAGCAGGAAAGAAACGAAGCTATTATTATAAATTTATCAAGCGTGTAAATGAACTGTCGAAATTGTATGGGACGAATTTTACATAAATTTGAAGAAGAAGGATATGCTGAAAACGGGTCGAAAATATCTTTTTAATGAGAATTTCGAAGTAAAATTTTTTTTGTTTGACATCAAGTACACATAAATTTATCTAGCGCGTTCATCTAACTTAGCTGATAAATGTATAAATTTACGCATTTCGTAAACTCATACATAAGGTTCGATGAATCCCCCTATTGTTTGGCTAGCAAATTATTTTGGTACGTTTTTTTATGTTTGGTACGAATTTTGGTACGAAAAATTTTAGGCAAACGGCAACCGTGGTTGGGAGTATACCTAATGAAACTAGAAAAAATCGCTCTCCAACCACGCCCACTTTCGATATCGAAAATTTCGAAAATCACATAAATTGACATACTCCGGTAACGGAAATGGCTAAAATGATATAGTTTGGTAGGATGAACCCCCTAGTCATTCTTTTATGATTTTTTGATACATTTTTAAAAGTAGGCGTGGCATCGCCCACTTTTCAGGGAGGCATATTTGAAAATTTAACGGGTCATAACTTTTAAACTGATTACGGTAGAACGATGAAATTGGTACAAGGTATACTAGCATAATAGGGAGCATACCTGATGTAATTGGACGAAATCGCTTTCCGACCACGCCCACTTTGGATATGGAACATTTCGAAAATCTAATAAATTGACATAATTCGGTGACGAAAATGGCTAAAATGATATAGGTTGGTAGGATGAACCCCTCAATCAATCTATTATGATTTTTGATAAATGTTTAGATGTGGGCGTGGCAACGCCCACCTTTAAGGGAGGCATTTGGAATATTCGACTGGTTAAAACTTTTAAACTTATTACTTCAGACTCATGAAATTTGGCACAATATATACTAGCAATATGTAAAAAAACGCTCAAGAAATGGTCAAGAAACGTTTTCACACGTCAAATTTTCTTAAGCCAATACTCAGTTCATAAGAAAAAATACAGCACTTTCCGATAGTTGGTAACGCCGGTTTACCTCAAGAAATAAATATACTCGTATATATTTCTTGAGGTAAGCGTGCAGATTCACGGAAAAGGTGAGTACATATTTCGCTACACATGTTTTATACATTTTTATAACAGCAATTTACAAAAAAATGCAAAATGTGGTAAACGTCAAAATTTCTTGACCAAGCACAAGAAATATATGCTCGTTTTTTTCTTGAGGCATTTCTTGGCAGGTGCGTAGCCCGCTTAACGTACCAATCTAATAACGATTTTTTACGGTCTTCAATTAACTGACATTTACATTAGGACGATAGAAACTGAGATTTTGTGGGTAAGTACCACAACAAAACGCATGAGCTCAATGAGCTTGTTATTTTATTAAACTGAAAACCCCTTACCGCTGGTGGGGGGAAGTTGTTCAGTTTTGTTGAATTAATGCAACAAATTAGGATGAGTTTGTAAGACTCATGAGAGTCAAACGACTTCTGATTTATTAAAATATGTACAAAGATTTATATACAAAATCTTAAATCTATGTTCCTATTTTAAATGTATTAGTTTGTGTGAAGTAACAAAAGGGCAATAAAAAAGGGACTGATACTAATCATAATTTTACGATCAGTTGGTCTTTGTTGCTTTTATTGCCTTTTTACTACTTCTCAAGTGTTTCTATTTTAGAGATTATTTTAAATGGATATCAATGCTAGGAGTAGGTATTAATACATGTCTAGCATATTGATTATTTATAGTTATTGTGGCGAATGTTCTCCAGAATCGCTCATCTCCCAACTCTAGCGTATTTCCACCACTAGCGTCACTACCTCAACTACAGTTGCTTAGGTACATGACGCGAGAGCGAGAGAGTGCGAATGTGACACAAAGAGGAGATGAAGATAGATAAATGTTTCGAGAGCACTGTTGCGCGAATAGCCCAGAAGTGTGTAGACGTTTCTAGGTTATGAAGCTGCTGTCTGCTAGGGTATATCCTATCCCTTTTTTTTTAATTATGGAGCAAGATATGCCAATATGGGTATCATATGAAAGGTATTTTCGGCGAGATACCAACTAAAATATTTTCAAGTAGGGTTGCCACCTAGGGTTGCCACCTTACCACAATATATTTCTATATCCGGTACTATCTCGAGAACCGCTTGGATGAAATTTGGTATGTAGATAGTATGATTGATTCTAAGACTATCAATTTGGGGGTTGCCACGTCATCATTTGGGATAATTTTTGGGTTATTTTGGGAACATCTGAGGGACTATTCAAGGATTATTTTGGGATCGTTTTTGGATAATTTTGTGGTCATTTTCGAATCGTTTAGGGTACATTTAAGGGTGTTTTTGGGGTAATTTGTGAATTATTTTTGAACCAATTTGGGATCATTTTAGGGTCATTTTGGGATCATTTTTGGGTATTTTTGGGTATCAAAGTAAAGGTATTGTCGCCGACATACCAGCTAAAATATTTTCAAGTAGGGTTGCCACCCAGGGTTACCATTTTACCGTATTGTAATTGTATTTTGTATTTTGGGATCATATTTGGATATTTTCGGATTATTTTGAGAACATCACTTTGGGATAATTTTGGGGCTTGCTTGAGATCATTTTGGGTTCAATTTCGGATTAATTTGGTACAATTTTGGGTAATTTTCGGTTTATTTTGGAGCCATTTTTGGATAATTTTTGTATCATTTTGGGATAATTTTTGGGTTACTTTGGGAACATTTGAAGGTCTTTTTGGGGTGGTTTTGGGATTATTTTAGGTTATATTTGGGATCATTTTGGTGTATTTTTTGGATCGTTTAGTGTGCATTTAAGGGTATTTTTGGGGTAATTTTGGAATTATTTTTGGACCAATTTGGGATAATTTTAGGTTCATTTTCGGATCATTTTTGGGTCGTTTTGGGTTCAATTTCGGATCATTTTGGGAACATTTAAGGGTCTTTTTGGGATCATTTTAGGATTATTTTTGGATTATTTTAGGGTCATTTTGGGATCATTTTGGGTAAGTAAATTTAGCGCTAAATTGATAGCACCGAGCACCCAGGTACTGTACATACATTAAAACCCGTTTCTGTGTTAAATTAAAGAACTGTCAGCAGAAGAGAATCTTGTAAAAAGCTGTCAAAATCTCATTTCTGCTACTTTTTCGTCGAACAGGGTTCAGCAGAAACTTGCAGACAAAACAGCGGTTACGTTTCTGATTGGCTAACAATTTGAATTTACAATTTTTGTTGTTGCTTTGCTCTGCCACCGATCAGCTGTTCCTGCTTGCTAGTTTCTGCTGGACGAAAATCAATTAAATGTCAAATAGCTGCTGAATTCGCTGCTATTTTTGTTCAAGAAACGGTTTTTCAGGAATAATTATTCATAATTATTCATAATTAGCAGGAAAGAAACGAAGCTATTATTATAAATTTATCAAGCGTGTAAATGAACTGTCGAAATTGTATGGGACGAATTTTACATAAATTTGAAGAAGAAGGATATGCTGAAAACGGGTCGAAAATAACTTTTTAATGAGAATTTCGAAGTAAAATTTTTTTTGTTTGACATCAAGTACACATAAATTTATCTAGCGCGTTCATCTAACTTAGCTGATAAATGTATAAATTTACGCATTTCGCAAACTCATACATAAGGTTCTATTGTTTGTCTAGCAAATTATTTTGGTGCGTTTTTTTATGTTTGGTACGAAAAATTTTAGGCAAACGGCAACCGTGGTTGGGAGTATACCTAATGAAACTAGAAAAAATCGCTCTCCAACCACGCCCACTTTCGATATCGAAAATTTCGAAAATCACATAAATTGACATACTCCGGTAACGGAAATGGCTAAAATGATATAGTTTGGTAGGATGAACCCCCTAGTCATTCTTTTATGATTTTTTGATACATTTTTAAAAGTAGGCGTGGCATCGCCCACTTTTCAGAGAGGCATATTTGAAAATTTAACGGGTCATAACTTTTAAACTGATTACGGTAGAACGATGAAATTGGTACAAGGTATACTAGCATAATAGGGAGCATACCTGATGTAATTGGACGAAATCGCTTTCCGACCACGCCCACTTTGGATATGGAACATTTCGAAAATCTAATAAATTGACATAATTCGGTGACGAAAATGGCAACGCCCACCTTTAAGGGAGGCATAGCTAAGATAGTAAAAACTTTAGGTAAATCCTCCTAGGGCCCGTTCGGAAAATTACCGCTGGGTATTTAATGTTCGGTTCACCCGAACTTAGACTTCCTTACTTGTTTTATATGGAGTTTGACATTTCTGGGCAGGTGAGTAGCCCGCTATGTAAAAAAACGCTCAAGAAATGGTCAAGAAACTTTTTCACACGTCAAATTTTCTTAAGCCAATACTCAGTTCATAAGAAAAAATACAGGGGGGTCACTCTGTATTGCGATGCGAATGAAAAATTTTTCGCATTTGCCTTATCGACACTCTGTACCTCAACTTTTGCTAGTGACGTTTGACATTTTCGGATTTGCTTTTTCCCTTTCGCATTCATTTTTTCCCTCTCGAATTGCGTGCACTCTGTAACCCGAAAGCGAATGTCAATTGCTCTGTAAATTCGAATTTGTCTTCCTACAACAAAACTCAGTCGCGCGGCAAAAAAAAATGTAAAAGTTTTTACCAAAAATTGTGTGTTGTTTTATTTTTTATGTTTATTTAAACACTTAATAAATATTGTTTGCTAATGTTTTTTATGGAAAAATCTAAAATGAAGCACACGCAACAAAAACAATTCGAAGTTCTCGTGGACTTCATGAAGGCGCATCCGGACTTGTCGAAGGGATTACTAAAGTCCGCGAATGGTCGAAATGCTGCCTCAAATTTATGGAAGAGGGTAACATCACAACTAAATGCAATTGGTCCACCATCGCGCGATGCTCCTGGTTGGAAAAAAGTAGGGTATTAGTTTCCTTTAGGGGTCAACTACTAATAAATTAGGGAGACACCTCAAACTTTGATTGCAAATATCTCTGCAGAGATGCAAAATATTAAAAAAGCGCTTCCGGATTCGTGATCCTGAGGCCGAACCCCGTCTTTTGGGCTATATCACATAATTTTAGCTAATTTATTAGCAGTTGACCCCTAAAGGAAACTAATACCAAAAGTAGGTTCTTCTCGGTAGCTATTTATGTACATAGTTAAATGCAATACATTTTAGGTGTGGGCTGACTATAAAGTGCATCTAAAATCGAAAATGCGACGCAATAAAACAAGCGTTTCCGGAACTGGTGGGGGTCCGTCGAGGTTTGTACCGTTAATACACCTCGAAGAAGAAGTATGTAAGCTATTGGGTGCAGAAAAGTTAATTAGTGGAACCAGTAGCACCTCGAGGTTTGGTGCGAAGTCAAAGTCGGCTTCGATGCATTTTGTGGTCACAAATCTGAAATATATATGCAGCTGCATCAAAATTTGTATCTATGAATGCTTTATCACACTTACCACCATTGCATTGATGCTATGCTTAAGCTTTCGATTGAAATAGAGATGCTCGTCTCTCGCCGGTCGTATCATTTGGATGTGAGTTCCATCAACTGCACCAATCACTCCTGGGATTCCGCAAGCCTTATAAAATCTTTTATTTGCTTCCCGTGTTTCTTCTTCCGACAATGGGAAGTTGATATGTTTTGCACATAACACCTTCTCAATAGCACCACACACCTCGGAGACACAACGGGAAACTGTTTGCTGGGCTAAACCTGAGTGGCGATCTTGACCAACCAAGTGTTGGTACGCTCCCTGCCCAAGAAGCTTCAAAGTGGCCGACAGCTTCAATATATTTGGTACTGCGGTTGGTCTTTGCGGATGCTTCAGTTCCGGCGTTATGCTTTCCAAAACATATAAAAATGCGTCCTTATTTAACCGGAAATTTTGCACGAAACTAAACACAATATATATAAATGAACAACTTGCAATTTAAAGTTATAAATTTTAAACACATACCTCTTATCGCTGAGGCTTAGGATGTTGGAGTTGTCTCGAATGACCCTCCTCTCAATCCTTTCATCATTTTCTTCGTCATATAATGCCACAGTATCCATTTTATTTTAATTTTTTAATTTAAGTTTCAAATTTCAAGTAAACAAACGCAATTGTCAAATACTTCTTTTTCTCTTTTGCTTCTACATTCTTTGACATTTTCTAAGAGTAGTGCCAACCCACACAAGAAAACAAGCAAAGGCCCCAAAAGCAGCACTGTTTGCAATGCTATAGCAATGCAGAGTGCCATTTGCTTATCGCATCGCATTTCACTTTCGAATCGCATTGAATTTCGAATCGCAATACAGAGTGACCCCCCAGCACTTTCCGATAGTTGGTAACGCCGGTTTACCTCAAGAAATAAATATACTCGTATATATTTCTTGAGGTAAGCGTGCAGATTCACGGAAAAGGTGAGTACATATTTCGCTACACATGTTTTATACATTTTTATAACAGCAATTTACAAAAAAATGCAAAATGTGGTAAACGTTAAAATTTCTTGACCAAGCACAAGAAATATATGCTCGTTTTTTCTTGAGGCATTTCTTGGCAAGTGGGTAGCCCGCTTAACGTACCAATCTAATAACGATTTTTTACGGTCTTCAATTAACTTACATTTACATTAGGACGATAGAAACTGAGATTTTGTGGGTAAGTACCACAACAAACCGCATGAGCTCAATGAGCTTGTTATTTTATTAAACTGAAAACCCCTTACCGCTGGTGGGGCGAAGTTGTTCAGTTTGGTGAATTAATGCAACAAATTAGGATGAGTTTGTAAGACTTATGAGAGTCAAACGACTTCTGATTTATTAAAATATGTACAAAGGTTTATATACAAAATCTTAAATCTATGTTCCTATTTTAAATGTATTAGTTTGTGTGAAGTATCAAAAGGGCAATAAAAAAGGGACTGATACTAATCATAATTTTACGATCAGTTGGTCTTTGTTGCTTTTATTGCCTTTTTACCACTTCTCAAGTGTTTCTATTTTAGAGATTATTTTAAATGGATATCAATGCTAGGAGTAGGTATTAATACATGTCTAGCATATTGATTATAATCAAATAATTATAAATAATTATTTATAGTTATTGTGGCGAATGTTCTCCAGAATCGCTCATCTCCCAACTCTAGCGTATTTCCACCACTAGCGTCACTACCACAACTACAGTTGCTTAGGTACATGACGCGACAGCGAGAGAGTGCGAATGTGACACAAAGAGGAGATGAAGATAGATAAATGTTTCGAGAGCACTGTTGCGCGAATAGCCCAGAGGTGTGTAGACGTTTCTAGGTTATGAAGCTGCTGTCTGCTAGGGTATATCCTATCCCTTTTTTTTTTAATTATGGAGCAAGATATGCCAATATAGGTATCATATGAAAGGTATTTTCGGCGAGATACCAACTAAAATATTTTCAAGTAGGGTTGCCACCTAGGGTTGCCACCTTACCACAATATATTTCTATATCCGGTACTCGGAACCGCTTGACCGATTTGGATGAAATTTGGTATGTAGATAGTATGATTGATTCTAAGTCTATCAATTTGGGGTTGCCACGTCATCATTTGGGATAATTTTTGGGTTATTTTGGGAACATCTGAGGGACTATTCAAGGATTATTTTGGGATCATTTTTGGATAATTTTGTGGTAATTTTCGAATCGTTTAGGGTACATTTAAGGGTGTTTTTGGGGTAATTTGTGAATTATTTTTGGACCAATTTGGGATCATTTTAGGGTCATTTTGGGATCATTTTTGGGTATTTTTGGGTATCAAAGTAAAGGTATTGTCGCCGACATACCAGCTAAAATATTTTCAAGTAGGGTTGCCACCCAGGGTTACCATTTTACCGTATTGTAATTGTATTTTGTATTTTGGGATCATATTTGGATATTTTAGGATTATTTTGAGAACATCACTTTGGGATAATTTGGGGCTTGCTTGAGATCATTTTGGGTTCAATTTCGGATTAATTTGGTGCAATTTTGGGTAATTTTCGGTTCATTTTGGAGCCATTTTTGGATAATTTTTGTATCATTTTGGGATAATTTTTGGGTTACTTTGGGAACATTTGAGGGTCTTTTTGGGGTGGTTTTGGGATTATTTTAGGATATATTTGGGATCATTTTGGTGTATTTTTTGGATCGTTTAGTGTGCATTTAAGGGTATTTTTGGGGTAATTTTGGAATTATTTTTGGACCAATTTGGAATAATTTTAGGTTCATTTTCGGATCATTTTTGGGTCGTTTTGGGTTCAATTTCGGATCATTTTGGGAACACTTAAGGGTCTTTTTGGGATCATTTTAGGATTATTTTTGGATTATTTTAGGGTCATTTTGGGATCATTTTGGGTAAGTAAATTTAGCGCTAAATTGATAGCACCGAGCAAGCTCGGTCACCCAGGTACTGTACATACATTAAAACCCGTTTCTGTGTTAAATTATGGCAGCAGATGAACCGCTTAAAGTTGTTTTAATAAATGTTATATTAGCTTTGTTTTTTGAAATCTCCAGCAAAGAGCTGTCAGCAGAAGAGAATCTTGTAAAAAGCTGTCAAAATCTCATTTCTGCTAATTTTTCGTCGAACAGGGTTCAGCAGAAACTTGCAGACAAAACAGCGGTTACGTTTCTGATTGGCTAACAATTTGAATTTACAATTTTTGTTGTTGCTTTGCTCTGTCACCGATCAGCTGTTCCTGCTTGTTAGTTTCTGCTGGACGAAAAATCTCCAGCCATAAATTGCAGCGAATTGGCGCTCTCCCTCTCAATTAAATGTTTAATAGCTGCTGAATTCGCTGCTATTTTTGTTCAAGAAACGGTTTTTCAGGAATAATTATTCATAATTAGCAGGAAAGAAACGAAGCTATTATTATAAATTTATCAAGCGTGTAAATGAACTGTCGAAATTGTATGGGACGAATTTTACATAAATTTGAAGAAGAAGGATATGCTGATAACGGGTCGAAAATAACTTTTTAATGAGAATTTCGAAGTAAAATTTTTTTTGTTTGACATCAAGTACACATAAATTTATCTAGCGCGTTCATCTAACTTAGCTGATAAATGTATAAATTTACGCATTTCGCAAACTCATACATAAGGTTCGATGAATCCCCCTATTGTTTGGCTAGCAAATTATTTTGGTACGTTTTTTTATGTTTGGTACGAAAAATTTTAGGCAAACGGCAACCGTGGTTGGGAGTATACCTAATGAAACTAGAAAAAATCGCTCTCCAACCACGCCCACTTTCGATATCGAAAATTTCGAAAATCACATAAATTGACATACTCCGGTAACGGAAATGGCTAAAATGATATAGTTTGGTAGGATGAACCCCCTAGTCATTCTTTTATGATTTTTTTATACATTTTTAAAAGTAGGCGTGGCATCGCCCACTTTTCAGGGAGGCATATTTGAAAATTTAACGGGTCATAACTTTTAAACTGATTACGGTAGAACGATGAAATTGGTACAAGGTATACTAGCATAATCCCTCGTGAAGGGTGGATACCTTGCCGCGGTACGAGGGCTTAAGTCGATAGCCACAGGGCTACGCTGCCCTTGTGATCATAGCTCCGTACGGCACTTCATCACGAGAGCAGCCTAGCCTCTCTGGCGCGACGACAAAGATCTTCCCCCTCCCAATCCAGGGTGTTATGCGAAACCGTGCCCATTGGACGTTTGCAGCCGGGAGGCAAATCGTGGCTGTATTTGAACGGAGCCTCTCTGATACCGGGTCGCCTCAGAGAGTAAGCATGGCCTTACCGCGGTACGGGGCTCTGCCGCGGCGGATGACACATTTTCCCCTACTCTTCCCTTGACCCTAAGCTGGCCGTGTCCGGCGATGGGTCGTACGAACAAGATGAACTCAAATAACCCAAATAAAAACGATAAACCTAAAAAACAAACAACGCCAAATTTCACTCCTCAGCAAAGGAGAGCTATGGAGGAACAGGCGAGAAAGCAACAACAACGCCGGAGGACAACCTCCGTTCCACAATCAAGGGGGGGATCGACAGCGATGGCAACTACGAGTCGGTCAACCAACCCTCTATCGACTAAGATTGACTTGATGGGAGCTAGCACCAGTGCGGTTGCCAACGCAACTAAGCGGACAACGGCAGATGCTAAACTCCCATCAACCGCTGATATGAAAACCAGTATCTTTACGTCTGTGGCAGCGGTCTCACGACCTGGCCTCGGAGTTTCGAAGGAGAAGGAAGCTGCAACTGAGATTTCGGCAAGGAGAGCGACCGCGATGGCAACTACGGGTCCGCACTCCCAGGAGACATCTCCCCGCCGCTTCACATACCACGAAAAAAGATTGGCTGCAAAGATCCTGAAGAGGTATGAAGGGGTACCGCAGGAAACACTGTCGCCGAATTCCAGTAAATCGGTAGAGCTAGCGAAAGCTGTGATACCGGATTTCCAAAATTCTTACATGCCAAAGAGGTTA
The DNA here is from genome assembly GCA_964058755.1 of Campiglossa producta. Taxonomy (NCBI): domain Eukaryota; kingdom Metazoa; phylum Arthropoda; class Insecta; order Diptera; family Tephritidae; genus Campiglossa; species Campiglossa producta. The sequence goes on from CAXKVI010000007.1 coordinate 1,825,859, forward strand.
AAAGTTAACCCTCTCAAGCGCCAGAGATCGGACCTGGAGTTAAATCCCCCTCCCAAGCGGCATCAGAATACCCCTGGAGCGGGCAAACTAAGCTTTGCTGAGGTAACCAAGGACAGGATCCTTATAGGCGTCCTTGACCGAGGCAATGACCGTCTGGCCATCCCTAAGGACCGGTGGCGTTACGTGCGAAATGAACTCGGCAACATTCTTCTCAATGTTGCTCCAGAGTTTCCGGGTAGTTCGGCGCGAGTAACGGACGCGGGTTGGCACCAGGGTCAGATTAAATTACTCGCATGCAAAAACCGTAGCACTGTACAAGGCAGCAGCTGCTAAGCTGGGTGAAGTCTACAAGGGCGCAAAGATAGAGGTCGTCGACTGGAAGGACATTCCAGCTCGTCCAAGGGCAAGGGCGTGGATTCCGGCCATCCCTGACGAACCCGACAGAATTCTCGGGATGCTACGGCTAATGAATCCGTCCCTGCCAACGCATGACTGGAGTGTCAATCTGGTCGGGGATGCGGTAGGGCCCGACAGACAGGTGGTGGTCACCATGAATAAAGAGTCAATCGAGCCCCTCAAAAGGTGCAATGGCCTAGTACACTACAGCGTAGGCCAGATCGTTATCCACGTATATCGTGGTGATGCTCAGCGCGCTGCCTTCTCGGCTGCTCCGGGGGAACCGGAAAACGAATTACCAGAAGAGGAAGCGGAGGATTCCGATGCGGAAAGCATGTTATCCGCCACGTCCCTTGGCGATAGTGCTGTGAACAACTCGGAGATGGAGGACAGCCTACAGGACGAGGAAGCCCTCGACGTCACGGTGGTAGCAGCCAACGCTGAGCGATTAACATCTAACGCTACAGACAGCAAGACTCCTGCAACGCCATATCGGGCAGTTAATCGGAACAACTCGTCGTTGATAGGCAACCTCCGGGATGGGGCAAACCTCGACGATATGGGGACGGCAGGGAAGTCTGTGCGCTCTCATGTTGGTGGTGCTTCAGATTAATCTGCACAAATCTAAAGTAGCTTCGGCTGCTTTAAGTAGTCGTCTTTCTAAAAGCGACGTGGATGTGGTCCTCATCCAAGAACCCTGGGTCAATAGCTCGAGAATCTGCGGATTGGGGACTAAGGGCTTCAAGCTCATTCGAGCCAGCGAGGAGAGCAAAGTCAGAACGTGTATTTTGGTCAAGTCTGAGTTGAACTCCTTTCTCCTACCTAACTACACCAATGGTGATATTACCGCTATCAGTCTAACGGTCGACAGCACCCGCCTGACGGTGGCGTCGGTCTCTATGCCCTACGACGCCGAAGAACCCCCACCACAAACGGAGGTGAAAGACCTGGTGTCAAATTTCTGCACGGGTAATCTTATTATTGGAGCGGACGCTAATGCTCACCATGTCCAATGGGGGAGCTCCGACATCAATGCCAGGGGCGAGTCTCTGTTTGATTACCTCTTAACAACCAACCTGGTGATTTGCAACGTGGGTAATGAGCCTACTTTTATCAATAAGACCCGCAGGGAGGTCATAGACCTCACTAACTGTAGTGAAGGCGCTTATGAGTGGGTTAGAAAATGGCGGGTTCTGGAAGAACATTCTTTCTCCGACCACCGTTACATAGAAATGGTTTTAGACTTTATTGTAGAACAACCAACCATGAAGCGCAATCCACGTAACACTGATTGGCAGTTACACAATGAAATATTAGACAGAGACCTACCAGTATTGCCCTTACAAGCCCCCTCATCAGTAGAGGAGCTGGAGGATCTTGTTACTACATTTACATCGGCGCTCTCAAATGCTCTAGGACAGGCTTGTCCAGTGCCAAAACCACGCGGTAAACACAGGCCACATTGGTGGTCCTACGATTTGGACTCGCTCCGAATATCATGCCGGAAACAATTTAACAAGGCCAAGAGCTTCGGCTCTGAGCCTCATTGGCACGAATATAAACCTAAACTAAGGGCCTACAAAAAAGCTCTGAGACAGGCGAAGAGAACCTCGTGGAGAAATTTCTGCACTGGCGTCGAAAAGGTCGACGACACAGCGAGACTTAGGAGAGTCCTCTCGAAAAGTCAAACAACCATCAGCTATTTGCGAAAACCTGACGGATCCTGGACCAGCACGGAAGAGGAAACCCTTGAGCTGCTCTTGAATACACATTTTCCGGGGAATCTGCATGATGCACCACTAGCACCTGCAACAAACCTGGCAGTAAATATACCCATCACTGAGGAAAGAGTAAGGTGGGCAGTTAAGAGCTTTGAACCGTATAAGGCTGCCGGGCCGGACGGGATTATCCCCGCGCAGCTTATAAACACGTTAGAGACATCAGCTAAATGGCTGGTATTTCTCTTCACAGCCTGCCTGGCTCTCAACCACATTCCGGGCTCCTGGAGAAGCGCCACGGTAGTGTTTATCCCTAAGGCTGGGAAGGCATCCCACTACGAGCCAAAAGACTACAGACCGATCAGTCTCTCGTCCTTTGTACTAAAAACCTTTGAGAGGATACTAAGCGACTACCTCTTAACGACTATTGATAGCAACCTTATCTCTAGCTATCAGCATGCATACACCAAGGGTAAATCAACAGAAACCGCTCTGCACAGCCTAGTGTCTGTCATTGAGAAATCGCTGTGTGAAAAGGACTACTGTCTAGTGGCCCTCCTAGACATTGAGGGGGCTTTCAACAATGTAAGCCCGGAGGCTATCAACTCCGCTCTAACTAATCTGGGCGTAGATAGACCTCTAACTGGTTTAATTGACCAACTTTTAATGGGAAGGAAAATAGCTTCTTCACTTGGTACGGTTGAGTTATCACGCTATGTCACAAGGGGAACACCCCAGGGTGGTGTTCTTTCCCCGCTTTTATGGAACCTCACAGTCAACTCGTTGCTACGTGACATAAGCTGGGGGGGGGCGGGAAGATAGTGGCATACGCAGACAATTTAGCTATTGCATTCAGAGGCAAGTTCCCACAAACTCTGTGTGACCTGATGCACGTAGCACTGCGAGAAGTTTCGACGTGGTCCTCTCGCTGCGGACTTAGTATCAACCCAGGGAAGGTGGAACTTGTCCTCTTCACCAACCGGTACAAAATACCGCCACTAAGCCTACCAGAACTAGATGGCACGCGCCTGGGCTTGTCGGATAAGGCCAAGTTTCTAGGCATAGTTCTGGACAGGAAATTGAATTGGAAGGAGAATGTTCTTCAGCGCCAGAAGAAAGCTTGCATCGCTCTTTACACATGCAAAAGAGCCATTGGCAAAAAATGGGGGCTCAGCCCTAGAGTATGCAGTTGGATCTACACGGCCATCATTCGCCCAATCATGCTTTATGGAGTCGTCGTATGGTGGCCTGCGCTGAGCAAGGCAACATACCTGAATCTGTTGCGGAAAATCCATAGATCCTAGAATACAGGAGTGTCCAATAGTGCTTGCGCCCCAGACGGACGTTTCCCTTAGACGCAGAGCCGATGCCGCTGCTGCCCGGTACCCTTCCAGATCGAGTGGCAAAAAGCCAAGAATGGCCTGGAGAGCTTCATTGGGCGTTGTTCTTAACGCCCCGCTTATACAGATCATGCTCGATCTGTGGACTTTTCCTAACAGATTTAGGTTTGTTGCCTTTCCTAGCGCAGGCCACCATACCACGACTCCATACAGCATAATTGGCTGGATTATCGCAGTGTAGATCCATCTGCAAATTTTGGGTCTGAGCCCCCATTTTTTGCCAATGGCTCTTTTACACGTGTAAAGTGCAATGCACGCTTTCCTCTGGCGCTGGATGACATTCTCCTTCCAGTTAAGCTTTCTATCTAGAACTGTGCCTAGGAATTTGGCTTTATCAGCTAAGTTCAGGCGCACGCCATCTAGTTCTGGTAGGTTCAGCGGTGGTATCTTGTACCGCCTGGTATAAAGGACAAGCTCCACCTTTCCCGGGTTGATGCTAAGTCCGCAGCGAGAGGACCATGAAGAAACTTCTCGCAGTGCTACTTGCATCAAGTCACACAGGGTTTGTGGGAATTTGCCCCTATATGCAATAGCTAAATCGTCTGCATATGCCACTATCTTCCCGCCCCCCACCTTGTGTCTGGTAGCAGCGAGTTTACGGTGAGGTTCCATAGGAGCGGGGAGAGAACACCACCCTGAGGCGTTCCTCTTGTGACATAGCGTGAAAGATCAACTGTTCCCAGTGAAGAAACTATTTTCCTTCCCTTTAGTAGTTGATCAATTACTCCAATAAGAGACCTATTTATGCCCAGGTTTGTTAAAGCAGTGTTAATAGCCTCCGGCCTTATATTGTTGAAAGCCCCTTCGATGTCCAGAAAGGCCACGAGACAGTACTCCTTTTCGTGCAATGATTTTTCAACAATAGAGACTAGGCTGTGGAGCGCAGTTTCCGTTGATTTACCTTTGGTGTATGCATGTTGATAGCTAGAAATAAGGTTGCTATCAATAGTAGAGGAGAGATAATCGCTAATTATCCTCTCGAAGGTTTTAAGTGCAAAAGACGAGAGACTGATCGGTCTGTAGTCTTTAGGCTCATAGTGTGAGGCCTTCCCAGCCTTTCGGACTTTCCAGGGTCCACATCATACGGCTTTTCGGACACAGAAGTACTGTGTCTGCACCGAAGCGGTTAAAGCAATTGCTTATAACAAATCAGCTACGATGCCCTGTAGTATTTCTAAGTCAACTTTCTTCCGTCGTTTGATGTGGACCCTGGAAAGTCCGAAACGCGTCATGGTATCCATCGCTGTATAAATCTTTGTCAATTTTCTCTAAGTATCAAAATTCATAAAAATTTCGTAACATCAAAAATTAGAATACCCTAGTACTAGTAAAAAGTACAACAGGTATAAACAATTTTCGAGCTAAGCTCCAATAAGAAACATTCATAATTGATACATAAGTACACACCATAGGTAGAGCAAACCAATAATACACAAAAAAGTGGTATGAAGGAATGCAATTAAAAACCTCAGTGTGCTTCTGCATAAATATGCACGCCTAATAATATACTCATATTCCGTGTATCATATGGAAAATATGTCGCGGCCTTATGTCTAAAGGTATGAAATTGGCACGCTTATAAGAAAGTTGACTTAGAAATACTACAGGGCATCGTAGCTGATTTGTTATAAGCAATTGCTTTAACCGCTTCGGTGCAGACACAGTACTTCTGTGTCCGAAAAGCCGTCTGATGTGGACCCTGGAAAGTCCGAAACGCGTCATGGTATCCATCGCTGTATAAATCTTTGTCAATTTTCTCTAAGTATCAAAATTCATAAAAATTTCGTAACATCAAAAATTAGAATACCCTAGTACTAGTAAAAAGTACAACAGGTATAAACAATTTTCGAGCTAAGTTGACTTAGAAATACTACAGGGCATCGTAGCTGATTTGTTATAAGCAATTGCTTTAACCGCTTCGGTGCAGACACAGTACTTCTGTGTCCGAAAAGCCGTCTGATGTGGACCCTGGAAAGTCCGAAACGCGTCATGGTATCCATCGCGGTATAAATCTTTGTCAATTTTCTCTAAGTATCAAAATTCATAAAAATTTCGTAACATCAAAAATTAGAATACCCTAGTACTAGTAAAAAGTACAACAGGTATAAACAATTTTCGAGCTAAGCTCCAATAAGAAACATTCATAATTGATACATAAGTACACACCATAGGTAGAACAAACCAATAATACACAAAAAAGTGGTATGAAGGAATGCAATTAAAAACCTCAGTGTGCTTCTGCATAAATATGCACGCCTAATAATATACTCATATTCCGTGTATCATATGGAAAATATGTCGCGGCCTTATGTCTAAAGGTATGAAATTGGCACGCTTATAAGAAAGTTGACTTAGAAATACTACAGGGCATCGTAGCTGATTTGTTATAAGCAATTGCTTTAACCGCTTCGGTGCAGACACAGTACTTCTGTGTCCGAAAAGCCGTCTGATGTGGACCCTGGAAAGTCCGAAACGCGTCATGGTATCCATCGCTGTATAAATCTTTGTCAATTTTCTCTAAGTATCAAAATTCATAAAAATTTCGTAACATCAAAAATTAGAATACCCTAGTACTAGTAAAAAGTACAACAGGTATAAACAATTTTCGAGCTAAGCTCCAATAAGAAACATTCAAAATTTTTTTTGTTTGACATCAAGTACACATAAATTTATCTAGCGCGTTCATCTAACTTAGCTGATAAATGTATAAATTTACGCATTTCGCAAACTCATACATAAGGTTCGATGAATCCCCCTATTGTTTGGCTAGCAAATTATTTTGGTACGTTTTTTTATGTTTGGTACGAATTTTGGTACGAAAAACTTTAGGCAAACGGCAACCGTGGTTGGGAGTATACCTAATGAAACTAGAAAAAATCGCTCTCCAACCACGCCCACTTTCGATATCGAAAATTTCGAAAATCACATAAATTGACATACTCCGGTAACGGAAATGGCTAAAATGATATAGTTTGGTAGGATGAACCCCCTAGTCATTCTTTTATGATTTTTTGATACATTTTTAAAAGTAGGCGTGGCATCGCCCACTTTTCAGGGAGGCATATTTGAAAATTTAACGGGTCATAACTTTTAAACTGATTACGGTAGAACGATGAAATTGGTACAAGGTATACTAGCATAATCCCTCGTGAAGGGTGGATACCTTGCCGCGGTACGAGGGCTTAAGTCGATAGCCACAGGGCTACGCTGCCCTTGTGATCATAGCTCCGTACGGCACTTCATCACGAGAGCAGCCTAGCCTCTCTGGCGCGACGACAAAGATCTTCCCCCTCCCAATCCAGGGTGTTATGCGAAACCGTGCCCATTGGACGTTTGCAGCCGGGAGGCAAATCGTGGCTGTATTTGAACGGAGCCTCTCTGATACCGGGTCGCCTCAGAGAGTAAGCATGGCCTTACCGCGGTACGGGGCTCTGCCGCGGCGGATGACACATTTTCCCCTACTCTTCCCTTGACCCTAAGCTGGCCGTGTCCGGCGATGGGTCGTACGAACAAGATGAACTCAAATAACCCAAATAAAAACGATAAACCTAAAAAACAAACAACGCCAAATTTCACTCCTCAGCAAAGGAGAGCTATGGAGGAACAGGCGAGAAAGCAACAACAACGCCGGAGGACAACCTCCGTTCCACAATCAAGGGGGGGATCGACAGCGATGGCAACTACGAGTCGGTCAACCAACCCTCTATCGACTAAGATTGACTTGATGGGAGCTAGCACCAGTGCGGTTGCCAACGCAACTAAGCGGACAACGGCAGATGCTAAACTCCCATCAACCGCTGATATGAAAACCAGTATCTTTACGTCTGTGGCAGCGGTCTCACGACCTGGCCTCGGAGTTTCGAAGGAGAAGGAAGCTGCAACTGAGATTTCGGCAAGGAGAGCGACCGCGATGGCAACTACGGGTCCGCACTCCCAGGAGACATCTCCCCGCCGCTTCACATACCACGAAAAAAGATTGGCTGCAAAGATCCTGAAGAGGTATGAAGGGGTACCGCAGGAAACACTGTCGCCGAATTCCAGTAAATCGGTAGAGCTAGCGAAAGCTGTGATACCGGATTTCCAAAATTCTTACATGCCAAAGAGGTTAAAAGTTAACCCTCTCAAGCGCCAGAGATCGGACCTGGAGTTAAATCCCCCTCCCAAGCGGCATCAGAATACCCCTGGAGCGGGCAAACTAAGCTTTGCTGAGGTAACCAAGGACAGGATCCTTATAGGCGTCCTTGACCGAGGCAATGACCGTCTGGCCATCCCTAAGGACCGGTGGCGTTACGTGCGAAATGAACTCGGCAACATTCTTCTCAATGTTGCTCCAGAGTTTCCGGGTAGTTCGGCGCGAGTAACGGACGCGGGTTGGCACCAGGGTCAGATTAAATTACTCGCATGCAAAAACCGTAGCACTGTACAAGGCAGCAGCTGCTAAGCTGGGTGAAGTCTACAAGGGCGCAAAGATAGAGGTCGTCGACTGGAAGGACATTCCAGCTCGTCCAAGGGCAAGGGCGTGGATTCCGGCCATCCCTGACGAACCCGACAGAATTCTCGGGATGCTACGGCTAATGAATCCGTCCCTGCCAACGCATGACTGGAGTGTCAATCTGGTCGGGGATGCGGTAGGGCCCGACAGACAGGTGGTGGTCACCATGAATAAAGAGTCAATCGAGCCCCTCAAAAGGTGCAATGGCCTAGTACACTACAGCGTAGGCCAGATCGTTATCCACGTATATCGTGGTGATGCTCAGCGCGCTGCCTTCTCGGCTGCTCCGGGGGAACCGGAAAACGAATTACCAGAAGAGGAAGCGGAGGATTCCGATGCGGAAAGCATGTTATCCGCCACGTCCCTTGGCGATAGTGCTGTGAACAACTCGGAGATGGAGGACAGCCTACAGGACGAGGAAGCCCTCGACGTCACGGTGGTAGCAGCCAACGCTGAGCGATTAACATCTAACGCTACAGACAGCAAGACTCCTGCAACGCCATATCGGGCAGTTAATCGGAACAACTCGTCGTTGATAGGCAACCTCCGGGATGGGGCAAACCTCGACGATATGGGGACGGCAGGGAAGTCTGTGCGCTCTCATGTTGGTGGTGCTTCAGATTAATCTGCACAAATCTAAAGTAGCTTCGGCTGCTTTAAGTAGTCGTCTTTCTAAAAGCGACATGGATGTGGTCCTCATCCAAGAACCCTGGGTCAATAGCTCGAGAATCTGCGGATTGGGGACTAAGGGCTTCAAGCTCATTCGAGCCAGCGAGGAGAGCAAAGTCAGAACGTGTATTTTGGTCAAGTCTGAGTTGAACTCCTTTCTCCTACCTAACTACACCAATGGTGATATTACCGCTATCAGTCTAACGGTCGACAGCACCCGCCTGACGGTGGCGTCGGTCTCTATGCCCTACGACGCCGAAGAACCCCCACCACAAACGGAGGTGAAAGACCTGGTGTCAAATTTCTGCACGGGTAATCTTATTATTGGAGCGGACGCTAATGCTCACCATGTCCAATGGGGGAGCTCCGACATCAATGCCAGGGGCGAGTCTCTGTTTGATTACCTCTTAACAACCAACCTGGTGATTTGCAACGTGGGTAATGAGCCTACTTTTATCACTAAGACCCGCAGGGAGGTCATAGACCTCACTATCTGTAGTGAAGGCGCTTATGAGTGGGTCAGAAAATGGCGGGTTCTGGAAGAACATTCTTTCTCCGACCACCGTTACATAGAAATGGTTTTAGACTTTATTGTAGAACAACCAATCATGAAGCGCAATCCACGTAACACTGATTGGCAGTTACACAATGAAATATTAGACAGAGACCTACCAGTATTGCCCTTACAAGCCCCCTCATCAGTAGAGGAGCTGGAGGATCTTGTTACTACATTTACATCGGCGCTCTCAAATGCTCTAGGACAGGCTTGTCCAGTGCCAAAACCACGCGGTAAACACAGGCCACATTGGTGGTCCTACGATTTGGACTCGCTCCGAATATCATGCCGGAAACAATTTAACAAGGCCAAGAGCTTCGGCTCTGAGCCTCATTGGCACGAATATAAAGCTAAACTAAGGGCCTACAAAAAATCTCTGAGACAGGCGAAGAGAACCTCGTGGAGAAATTTCTGCACTGGCGTCGAAAAGGTCGACGACACAGCGAGACTTAGACGAGTCCTCTCGAAAAGTCAAACAACCATCAGCTATTTGCGAAAACCTGACGGATCCTGGACCAGCACGGAAGAGGAAACCCTTGAGCTGCTCTTGAATACACATTTTCCGGGGAATCTGCATGATGCACCACTAGCACCTGCAACAAACCTGGCAGTAAATATACCCATCACTGAGGAAAGAGTAAGGTGGGCAGTTAAGAGCTTTGAACCGTATAAGGCTGCCGGGCCGGACGGGATTATCCCCGCGCAGCTTATAAACACGTTAGAGACATCAGCTAAATGGCTGGTATTTCTCTTCACAGCCTGCCTGGCTCTCAACCACATTCCGGGCTCCTGGAGAAGCGCCACGGTAGTGTTTATCCCTAAGGCTGGGAAGGCATCCCACTACGAGCCAAAAGACTACAGACCGATCAGTCTCTCGTCCTTTGTACTAAAAACCTTTGAGAGGATACTAAGCGACTACCTCTTAACGACTATTGATAGCAACCTTATCTCTAGCTATCAGCATGCATACACCAAGGGTAAATCAACAGAAACCGCTCTGCACAGCCTAGTGTCTGTCATTGAGAAATCGCTGTGTGAAAAGGACTACTGTCTAGTGGCCCTCCTAGACATTGAGGGGGCTTTCAACAATGTAAGCCCGGAGGCTATCAACTCCGCTCTAACTAATCTGGGCGTAGATAGACCTCTAACTGGTTTAATTGACCAACTTTTAATGGGAAGGAAAATAGCTTCTTCACTTGGTACGGTTAAGTTATCACGCTATGTCACAAGGGGAACACCCCAGGGTGGTGTTCTTTCCCCGCTTTTATGGAACCTCACAGTCAACTCGTTGCTACGTGACATAAGCTGGGGGGGGCGGGAAGATAGTGGCATACGCAGACGATTTAGCTATTGCATTCAGAGGCAAGTTCCCACAAACTCTGTGTGACCTGATGCACGTAGCACTGCGAGAAGTTTCGACGTGGTCCTCTCGCTGCGGACTTAGTATCAACCCAGGGAAGGTGGAACTTGTCCTCTTCACCAACCGGTACAAAATACCGCCACTAAGCCTACCAGAACTAGATAGCACGCGCCTGGGCTTGTCGGATAAGGCCAAGTTTCTAGGCATAGTTCTGGACAGGAAATTGAATTGGAAGGAGAATGTTCTTCAGCGCCAGAAGAAAGCTTGCATCGCTCTTTACACATGCAAAAGAGCCATTGGCAAAAAATGGGGGCTCAGCCCTAGAGTATGCAGTTGGATCTACACGGCCATCATTCGCCCAATCATGCTTTATGGAGTCGTCGTATGGTGGCCTGCGCTGAGCAAGGCAACATACCTGAATCTGTTGCGGAAAATCCATAGATCCAATATGATCTGTATAAGCGGTGCGCTAAGGACAACGCCCAACGAAGCCCTCCAGGTCATTCTGGGCATTTTGCCACTTGATCTGGAAGGGTTTCGGTCAGCGGCGGCATCAGCTATGCGCCTAAGAGAAACCTCCAGTTGGGCTGCGGGTACTATTGGACACTCCAGTGTTCTGGAATCTTACAGCTTTCTCCCTCTAAACACAGATCGTTGTGCGACTACTACAGTCGGGGATAGCTGTTTCAAAATAAACATTCCCAGCAGAGAGGACTGGGAGAGGACGGATTGGTGTCCCGAAACAAATGGTGGCACTTCCATATACACCGACGGCTCGAAGTTGGACGGCAGAGTTGGAGGAGGCGTTTATTCAAGGGATTTGGACCTTGAGCTCTCCTTCAGACTACCTGATCATTGTAGCGTCTTCCAGGCGGAAGTCTCGGCAATCCTGGACGCCGCGGCCTGGTTAAGCAAACGTGTTATCGGAGAAGATATCGCTATTTTCAGCGATAGCCAAGCGGCCATCAAATCCCTTGGCTCATACACGTTCAACTCTGAACTGACGCCCAGCTGTCGTCGATCTCTTCAGGAGATGGCCCAACAGAACCGCGTAAACCTCATATGGGTCCCGGGACATAGGTACATTGAGGGAAACTGTAAGGCAGACGAGCTTGCCAGGCAGGGCACGACCAAGCAGGTTCTTCAGGATAAAGAGCGCTTAGGTATGCCGTTTGCCACATGCAAACTAATGCTGAAGGAGCACGCACTCCGTCAAGCCAACGAAAGATGGCTGCAATCCCCAGGGTGTCGCATATCGAAACAAACCTGGCCAAAATGGGATCTTAAAAGGTCTAGACGCATTTATGCCCTAACTAGGAGGGAAATCTGCATATTGATAGGGGTATTAACCGGTCACTGCCTCATTGGTAGGCATGCAGAAAGGCTAGGTGTGCCCTACCGACGATGCTGCAGGAGTTGCAAAGATGATGAGGAGGAGGAAACAGTGGAGCACCTCATCTGCAACTGTCCGGCTTTAAGCGGCGCGAGAACGCGCTTTTTGGGAGTTCCGTTCCTGGATAGCCTAAGCCAGATCGCGGAACTGGACATAAAGGACTTGATGGGCTTCATAAAGTCATCTAAGTGGTTCGAGGAGGAGTAACGGTGTCGGTTTAGGAGTGTCAGTCCCGGTATTCTGCTATGTGGAAAATCCCAACAACTCAGGGATTTTCCATATGGCTGGGTCCCGGGACTGACTTTCCTTGTGTTGGTGGTATCACAACGGGCCTTTCAAAACTGGCCTAAGTGTGCCTCTGCGGCAGCCACTTGAACCTAACCTAACCTATACTAGCATAATAGGGAGCATACCTGATGTAATTGGACGAAATCGCTTTCCGACCACGCCCACTTTGGATATGGAACATTTCGAAAATCTAATAAATTGACATAATTCGGTGACAAAAATGGCTAAAATGATATAGGTTGGTAGGATGAACCCCTCAATCAATCTATTATGATTTTTGATAAATGTTTAGATGTGGGCGTGGCAACGCCCACCTTTAAGGGAGGCATTAGGAATATTCGACTGGTTAAAACTTTTAAACTTATTACTTCAAACTCATGAAATTTGGCACAACATATACTAGCAATATAGGTGATGAAATTGGACGAGATTACTTCCCGACCACGCAAACTTTCGATATGGAAAATTTCGAAAATCACATAAATTGACATAATTCGGTAAGGTAAATAGCTAAGATAGTAAAAACTTTAGGTAAATCCTCCTACGGCCTATATCTTTGTTATCCCGTTCGGAAAATTACCGCTGGGTATTTAATGTTCGGTTCACCCGAACTTAGACTTCCTTACTTGTTTTATATGGAGTTTGACATTTCTGGGCAGGTGAGTAGCCCGCTATGTAAAAAAACGCTCAAGAAATGGTCAAGAAACGTTTTCACACGTCAAATTTTCTTAAGCCAATACTCAGTTCATAAGAAAAAATAAAGCACTTTCCGATAGTTGGTAACGCCGGTTTACCTCAAGATATAAATATACTCGTATATATTTCTTGAGGTAAGCGTGCAGATTCACGGAAAAGGTGAGTACATATTTCGCTACACATGTTTTATACATTTTTATAACAGCAATTTACAAAAAAAAGCAAAATGTGGTAAACGTCAAAATTTCTTGACCAAGCACAAGAAATATATGCTCGTTTTTTTCTTTAGGCATTTTTTGGCAGGTGGGTAGCCCGCTTAACGTACCAATCTAATAACGATTTTTTACGGTCTTCAATTAACTGACATTTACATTAGGGCGATAGAAACTGAGATTTTGTGGGTAAGTACCACAACAAAACGCATGAGCTCAATGAGCTTGTTATTTTATTAAACCGAAAACCCCTTACCGCTGGTGGGGGGAAGTTGTTCAGTTTTGTTGAATTAATGCAACAAATTAGGATGAGTTTGTAAGACTCATGAGAGTCAAACGACTTCTGATTTATTAAAATATGTACAAAGGTTTATATGGTAGGTAGGTAGGTAGGTAGAAGTGGCTGCCGCAAAGGCACACCTAGGCCAGTAATAAAAGGCCCGTTGTGATACCACCAAACACTAGGAAAGTCAGTCCCGGGGCCCGGCCATATGGAAAATCCCAGTGCTGTTGGGACTCTCCATATAGCCGAAACCCGGGACTGACACTCCTAACCGACACCGCTACCCCTCCTCGAACCATTTTGATAACTTGATGAAGGCCATCAAGTCCTTTATGTCTAGCTCCGTGACCTGGCTTAAGCTAACCAGGAAGGGAACTCCCAGAGAGCGCCTTCTCGCTCCGCTTAAGGCCGGGCAGTTGCAGATGAGGTGCTCCACCGTTTCCTCTTCCTCATCATCTTTGCAACTCCTGCAGCATCGTCGGTAGGGAACGCCTAGCCTTGCTGCGTGCCTACCAATAAGGCAGTGCCCGGTTAAAACACCTATTAATATGGAGATTTCCTTCCTTTTTAGGGCGTATATGTGTCTAGATCTTTTAAGATCGCATTTTGGCCAGGTTTGCTTGGATATCCGGCACCCTGGGGCTTGTAGCCATCTTTCGTTGGCTTCGCGGAGTGTATGCTCCTTCAGCATTAGCTTGCACGTGGCAAACGGCATACCTATGCGCTCTTTATCTTGAAGAATCTGCTTGGTCGTGCCCTGCCTGGCAAGTTCGTCTGCCCTACAGTTTCCCTCAATGTCCCTGTGTCCCGGGACCCATGTGAGGTTCACGCGGTTCTGTTGGGCCATCTCTTGAAGAGATCGACGACAGCTGAGCGTCAGTTCAGAGTTGAACGAGTAAGAACCAAGGGATTTGATGGCCGCTTGGCTGTCGCTGAAAATACAGATATCCTGTCCGATGGTGCGTTTACCTATCCAAGTCACGGCGTCCATGATTGCAGAAACTTCAGCCTGGAAGACGCTGCAGTGATCAGGTAGTCTAAAGGAGAGTTCTAGGTCCAAATCCCTTGAGTAAACCCCTCCTCCGACTCTGCCGTCTAACTTCGAGCCGTCGGTGTATATAAAAGTGCCGCCATTAGTAGCGGGACACCGATCTATGTTCTCCCAGTCTTCCCTGCTGGGAATGTTTATTCTAAAACAACAATCTCCGACTGTTGTGGTCGCACACCGATCTGTGCTCAGAGGGAGAAAGCTGTAAGATCTTAGAATACAGGAGTGTCCAATAGTGCTTGCGCCCCAGACGGACGTTTCCCTTAGACGCAGAGCCGATGCCGCTGCTGCCCGGTACCCTTCCAGATCGAGTGGCAAAAAGCCAAGAATGGCCTGGAGAGCTTCATTGGGCGTTGTTCTTAACGCCCCGCTTATACAGATCATGCTCGATCTGTGGACTTTTCCTAACAGATTTAGGTTTGTTGCCTTTCCTAGCGCAGGCCACCATACCACGACTCCATACAGCATAATTGGCTGGATTATCGCAGTGTAGATCCATCTGCAAATTTTGGGGCTGAGCCCCCATTTTTTGCCAATGGCTCTTTTACACGTGTAAAGTGCAATGCACGCTTTCCTCTGGCGCTGGATGACATTCTCCTTCCAGTTAAGCTTTCTATCTAGAACTGTGCCTAGGAATTTGGCTTTATCAGCTAAGTTCAGGCGCACGCCATCTAGTTCTGGTAGGTTCAGCGGTGGTATCTTGTACCGCCTGGTATAAAGGACAAGCTCCACCTTTCCCGGGTTGATGCTAAGTCCGCAGCGAGAGGACCATGAAGAAACTTCTCGCAGTGCTACTTGCATCACGTCACACAGGGTTTGTGGGAATTTGCCCCTATATGCAATAGCTAAATCGTCTGCATATGCCACTATCTTCCCGCCCCCCCACCTTGTGTCTCGTAGCAGCGAGTTTACGGTGAGGTTCCATAGGAGCGGGGAGAGAACACCACCCTGAGGCGTTCCTCTTGTGACATAGCGTGAAAGATCAACTGTTCCCAGTGAAGAAACTATTTTCTTTCCCTTTAGTAGTTGATCAATTAGTCCAATAAGAGACCTATTTATGCCCAGGTTTGTTAAAGCAGTGTTAATAGCCTCCGGCCTTATATTGTTGAAAGCCCCTTCGATGTCCAGAAAGGCCACGAGACAGTACTCCTTTTCGTGCAATGATTTTTCAACAATAGAGACTAGGCTGTGGAGCGCAGTTTCCGTTGATTTACCTTTGGTGTATGCATGTTGATAGCTAGAAATAAGGTTGCTATCAATAGTAGAGGAGAGATAATCGCTAATTATCCTCTCGAAGGTTTTAAGTGCAAAAGACGAGAGACTGATCGGTCTGTAGTCTTTAGGCTCATAGTGTGAGGCCTTCCCAGCCTTTCGGACTTTCCAGGGTCCACATCATACGGCTTTTCGGACACAGAAGTACTGTGTCTGCACCAAAGCGGTTAAAGCAATTGCTTATAACAAATCAGCTACGATGCCCTGTAGTATTTCTAAGTCAACTTTCTTCCGTCGTCTGATGTGGACCCTGGAAAGTCCGAAACGCGTCATGGTATCCATCGCTGTATAAATCTTTGTCAATTTTCTCTAAGTATCAAAATTCATAAAAATTTCGTAACATCAAAAATTAGAATACCCTAGTACTAGTAAAAAGTACAACAGGTATAAACAATTTTCGAGCTAAGCTCCAATAAGAAACATTCATAATTGATACATAAGTACACACCATAGGTAGAGCAAACCAATAATACACAAAAAAGTGGTATGAAGGAATGCAATTAAAAACCTCAGTGTGCTTCTGCATAAATATGCACGCCTAATAATATACTCATATTCCGTGTATCATATGGAAAATATGTCGCGGCCTTATGTCTAAAGGTATGAAATTGGCACGCTTATAAGAAAGTTGACTTAGAAATACTACAGGGCATGGTAGCTGATTTGTTATAAGCAATTGCTTTAACCGCTTCGGTGCAGACACAGTACTTCTGTGTCCGAAAAGCCGTCTGATGTGGACCCTGGAAAGTCCGAAACGCGTCATGGTATCCATCGCTGTATAAATCTTTGTCAATTTTCTCTAAGTATCAAAATTCATAAAAATTTCGTAACATCAAAAATTAGAATACCCTAGTACTAGTAAAAAGTACAACAGGTATAAACAATTTTCGAGCTAAGCTCCAATAAGAAACATTCATAATTGATACATAAGTACACACCATAGGTAGAGCAAACCAATAATACACAAAAAAGTGGTATGAAGGAATGCAATTAAAAACCTCAGTGTGCTTCTGCATAAATATGCACGCCTAATAATATACTCATATTCCGTGTATCATATGGAAAATATGTCGCGGCCTTATGTCTAAAGGTATGAAATTGGCACGCTTATAAGAAAGTTGACTTAGAAATACTACAGGGCATCGTAGCTGATTTGTTATAAGCAATTGCTTTAACCGCTTCGGTGCAGACACAGTACTTCTGTGTCCGAAAAGCCGTCTGATGTGGACCCTGGAAAGTCCGAAACGCGTCATGGTATCCATCGCGGTATAAATCTTTGTCAATTTTCTCTAAGTATCAAAATTCATAAAAATTTCGTAACATCAAAAATTAGAATACCCTAGTACTAGTAAAAAGTACAACAGGTATAAACAATTTTCGAGCTAAGCTCCAATAAGAAACATTCATAATTGATACATAAGTACACACCATAGGTAGAACAAACCAATAATACACAAAAAAGTGGTATGAAGGAATGCAATTAAAAACCTCAGTGTGCTTCTGCATAAATATGCACGCCTAATAATATACTCATATTCCGTGTATCATATGGAAAATATGTCGCGGCCTTATGTCTAAAGGTATGAAATTGGCACGCTTATAAGAAAGTTGACTTAGAAATACTACAGGGCATCGTATCTGATTTGTTATAAGCAATTGCTTTAACCGCTTCGGTGCAGACACAGTACTTCTGTGTCCGAAAAGCCGTCTGATGTGGACCCTGGAAAGTCCGAAACGCGTCATGGTATCCATCGCTGTATAAATCTTTGTCAATTTTCTCTAAGTATCAAAATTCATAAAAATTTCGTAACATCAAAAATTAGAATACCCTAGTACTAGTAAAAAGTACAACAGGTATAAACAATTTTCGAGCTAAGCTCCAATAAGAAACATTCAAAATTTTTTTTGTTTGACATCAAGTACACATAAATTTATCTAGCGCGTTCATCTAACTTAGCTGATAAATGTATAAATTTACGCATTTCGCAAACTCATACATAAGGTTCGATGAATCCCCCTATTGTTTGGCTAGCAAATTATTTTGGTACGTTTTTTTATGTTTGGTACGAATTTTGGTACGAAAAACTTTAGGCAAACGGCAACCGTGGTTGGGAGTATACCTAATGAAACTAGAAAAAATCGCTCTCCAACCACGCCCACTTTCGATATCGAAAATTTCGAAAATCACATAAATTGACATACTCCGGTAACGGAAATGGCTAAAATGATATAGTTTGGTAGGACGAACCCCCTAGTCATTCTTTTATGATTTTTTGATACATTTTTAAAAGTAGGCGTGGCATCGCCCACTTTTCAGGGAGGCATATTTGAAAATTTAACGGGTCATAACTTTTAAACTGATTACGGTAGAACGATGAAATTGGTACAAGGTATACTAGCATAATAGGGAGCATACCTGATGTAATTGGACGAAATCGCTTTCCGACCACGCCCACTTTGGATATGGAACATTTCGAAAATCTAATAAATTGACATAATTCGGTGACGAAAATGGCTAAAATGATATAGGTTGGTAGGATGAACCCCTCAATCAATCTATTATGATTTTTGATAAATGTTTAGATGTGGGCGTGGCAACGCCCACCTTTAAGGGAGGCATAGCTAAGATAGTAAAAACTTTAGGTAAATCCTCCTAGGGCCCGTTCGGAAAATTACCGCTGGGTATTTAATGTTCGGTTCACCCGAACTTAGACTTCCTTACTTGTTTTATATGGAGTTTGACATTTCTGGGCAGGTGAGTAGCCCGCTATGTAAAAAAACGCTCAAGAAATGGTCAAGAAACTTTTTCACACGTCAAATTTTCTTAAGCCAATACTCAGTTCATAAGAAAAAATACAGGGGGGTCACTCTGTATTGCGATGCGAATGAAAATTTTTTCGCATTTGCCTTATCGACACTCTGTACCTCAACTTTTGCTAGTGACGTTTGACATTTTCGGATTTGCTTTTTCCCTTTCGCATTCATTTTTTCCCTCTCGAATTGCGTGCACTCTGTAACCCGAAAGCGAATGTCAATTGCTCTGTAAATTCGAATTTGTCTTCCTACAACAAAACTCAGTCGCGCGGCAAAAAAAAATTTAAAAGTTTTTAGCAAAAATTGTGTGTTGTTTTATTTTTTATGTTTATTTAAACACTTAATAAATATTGTTTGCTAATGTTTTTTATGGAAAAATCTAAAATGAAGCACACGCAACAAAAACAATTCGAAGTTCTCGTGGACTTCATGAAGGCGCATCCGGACTTGTCGAAGGGATTACTAAAGTCCGCGAATGGTCGAAATGCTGCCTCAAATTTATGGAAGAGGGTAACATCACAACTAAATGCAATTGTTCCACCATCGCGCGATGCTCCTGGTTGGAAAAAAGTAGGGTATTAGTTTCCTTTAGGGGTCAACTACTAATAAATTAGGGAGACACCTCAAACTTTGATTGCAAATATCTCTGCAGAGATGCAAAATATTAAAAAAGCGCTTCCGGATTCGTGATCCTGAGGCCGAACCCCGTCTTTTGGGCTATATCACATAATTTTAGCTAATTTATTAGCAGTTGACCCCTAAAGGAAACTAATACCAAAAGTAGGTTCTTCTCGGTACCTATTTATGTACATAGTTAAATGCAATACATTTTAGGTGTGGGCTGACTATAAAGTGCATCTAAAATCGAAAATGCGACGCAATAAAACAAGCGTTTCCGGAACTGGTGGGGGTCCGTCGAGGTTTGTACCGTTAACACACCTCGAAGAAGAAGTATGTAAGCTATTGGGTGCAGAAAAGTTAATTAGTGGAACCAGTAGCACCTCGAGGTTTGGTGCGAAGTCAAAGTCGGCTTCGATGCATTTTGTGGTCACAAATCTGAAATATATATGCAGCTGCATCAAAATTTGTATCTATGAATGCTTTATCACACTTACCACCATTGCATTGATGCTATGCTTAAGCTTTCGATTGAAATAGAGATGCTCGTCTCTCGCCGGTCGTATCATTTGGATGTGAGTTCCATCAACTGCACCAATCACTCCTGGGATTCCGCAAGCCTTATAAAATCTTTTATTTGCTTCCCGTGTTTCTTCTTCCGACAATGGGAAGTTGATATGTTTTGCACATAACACCTTCTCAATAGCACCACACACCTCGGAGACACAACGGGAAACTGTTTGCTGGGCTAAACCTGAGTGGCGATCTTGACCAACCAAGTGTTGGTACGCTCCCTGCCCAAGAAGCTTCAAAGTGGCCGACAGCTTCAATATATTTGGTACTGCGGTTGGTCTTTGCGGATGCTTCAGTTCCGGCATTATGCTTTCCAAAACATATAAAAATGCGTCCTTATTTAACCGGAAATTTTGCACGAAACTAAACACAATATATATAAATGAACAACTTGCAATTTAAAGTTATAAATTTTAAACACATACCTCTTATCGCTGAGGCTTCGGATGTTGGAGTTGTCTCGAATGACCCTCCTCTCAATCCTTTCATCATTTTCTTCGTCATATAATGCCACAGTATCCATTTTATTTTAATTTTTTAATTTAAGTTTCAAATTTCAAGTAAACAAACGCAATTGTCAAATACTTCTTTTTCTCTTTTGCTTCTACATTCTTTGACATTTTCTAAGAGTAGTGCCAACCCACACAAGAAAACAAGCAAAGGCCCCAAAAGCAGCACTGTTTGCAATGCTATAGCAATGCAGAGTGCCATTTGCTTATCGCATCGCATTTCACTTTCGAATCGCATTGAATTTCGAATCGCAATACAGAGTGACCCCCCAGCACTTTCCGATAGTTGGTAACGCCGGTTTACCTCAAGAAATAAATATACTCGTATATATTTCTTGAGGTAAGCGTGCAGATTCACGGAAAAGGTGAGTACATATTTCGCTACACATGTTTTATACATTTTTATAACAGCAATTTACAAAAAAATGCAAAATGTGGTAAACGTTAAAATTTCTTGACCAAGCACAAGAAATATATGCTCG
The DNA here is from genome assembly GCA_964058755.1 of Campiglossa producta. Classification (NCBI taxonomy): domain Eukaryota; kingdom Metazoa; phylum Arthropoda; class Insecta; order Diptera; family Tephritidae; genus Campiglossa; species Campiglossa producta. The sequence goes on from CAXKVI010000007.1 coordinate 1,846,638, forward strand.
TTTTTTCTTGAGGCATTTCTTGGCAAGTGGGTAGCCCGCTTAACGTACCAATCTAATAACGATTTTTTACGGTCTTCAATTAACTTACATTTACATTAGGACGATAGAAACTGAGATTTTGTGGGTAAGTACCACAACAAAACGCATGAGCTCAATGAGCTTGTTATTTTATTAAACTGAAAACCCCTTACCGCTGGTGGGGCGAAGTTGTTCAGTTTGGTGAATTAATGCAACAAATTAGGATGAGTTTGTAAGACTTATGAGAGTCAAACGACTTCTGATTTATTAAAATATGTACAAAGGTTTATATACAAAATCTTAAATCTATGTTCCTATTTTAAATGTATTAGTTTGTGTGAAGTAACAAAAGGGCAATAAAAAAGGGACTGATACTAATCATAATTTTACGATCAGTTGGTCTTTGTTGCTTTTATTGCCTTTTTACCACTTCTCAAGTGTTTCTATTTTAGAGATTATTTTAAATGGATATCAATGCTAGGAGTAGGTATTAATACATGTCTAGCATATTGATTATTTATAGTTATTGTGGCGAATGTTCTCCAGAATCGCTCATCTCCCAACTCTAGCGTATTTCCACCACTAGCGTCACTACCACAACTACAGTTGCTTAGGTACATGACGCGAGAGCGAGAGAGTGCGAATGTGACACAAAGAGGAGATGAAGATAGATAAATGTTTCGAGAGCACTGTTGCGCGAATAGCCCAGAGGTGTGTAGACGTTTCTAGGTTATGAAGCTGCTGTCTGCTAGGGTATATCCTATCCCTTTTTTTTTTAATTATGGAGCAAGATATGCCAATATAGGTATCATATGAAAGGTATTTTCGGCGAGATACCAACTAAAATATTTTCAAGTAGGGTTGCCACCTAGGGTTGCCACCTTACCACAATATATTTCTATATCCGGTACTATCTCGAGAACCGCTTGACCGATTTGGATGAAATTTGGTATGTAGATAGTATGATTGATTCTAAGTCTATCAATTTGGGGTTGCCACGTCATCATTTGGGATAATTTTTGGGTTATTTTGGGAACACCTGGGGGACTATTCAAGGATTATTTTGGGATCATTTTTGGATAATTTTGTGGTAATTTTCGAATCGTTTAGGGTACATTTAAGGGTGTTTTTGGGGTAATTTGTGAATTATTTTTGGACCACTTTGGGATCATTTTAGGGTCATTTTGGGATCATTTTTGGGTATTTTTGGGTATCAAAGTAAAGGTATTGTCGCCGACATACCAGCTAAAATATTTTCAAGTAGGGTTGCCACCCAGGGTTACCATTTTACCGTATTGTAATTGTATTTTGTATTTTGGGATCATATTTGGATATTTTAGGATTATTTTGAGAACATCACTTTGGAATAATTTGGGGCTTGCTTGAGATCATTTTGGGTTCAATTTCGGATTAATTTGGTGCAATTTTGGGTAATTTTCGGTTCATTTTGGAGCCATTTTTGGATAATTTTTGTATCATTTTGGGATAATTTTTGGGTTACTTTGGGAACATTTGAGGGTCTTTTTGGGGTGGTTTTGGGATTATTTTAGGATATATTTGGGATCATTTTGGTGTATTTTTTGGATCGTTTAGTGTGCATTTAAGGGTATTTTTGGGGTAATTTTGGAATTATTTTTGGACCAATTTGGAATAATTTTAGGTTCATTTTCGGATCATTTTTGGGTCGTTTTGGGTTCAATTTCGGATCATTTTGGGAACACTTAAGGGTCTTTTTGGGATCATTTTAGGATTATTTTTGGATTATTTTAGGGTCATTTTGGGATCATTTTGGGTAAGTAAATTTAGCGCTAAATTGATAGCACCGAACAAGCTCGGTCACCCAGGTACTGTACATACATTAAAACCCGTTTCTGTGTTAAATTATGGCAGCAGATGAACCGCTTAAAGTTGTTTTAATAAATGTTATATTAGCTTTGTTTTTTGAAATCTCCAGCAAAGAGCTGTCAGCAGAAGAGAATCTTGTAAAAAGCTGTCAAAATCTCATTTCTGCTAATTTTTCGTCGAACAGGGTTCAGCAGAAACTTGCAGACAAAACAGCGGTTACGTTTCTGATTGGCTAACAATTTGAATTTACAATTTTTGTTGTTGCTTTGCTCTGTCACCGATCAGCTGTTCCTGCTTGCTAGTTTCTGCTGGACGAAAAATCTCCAGCCATAAATTGCAGCGAATTGGCGCTCTCCCTCTCAATTAAATGTCAAATAGCTGCTGAATTCGCTGCTATTTTTGTTCAAGAAACGGTTTTTCAGGAATAATTATTCATAATTAGCAGGAAAGAAACGAAGCTATTATTATAAATTTATCAAGCGTGTAAATGAACTGTCGAAATTGTATGGGACGAATTTTACATAAATTTGAAGAAGAAGGATATGCTGAAAACGGGTCGAAAATAACTTTTTAATGAGAATTTCGAAGTAAAATTTTTTTTGAAGTTTTATTTGTGGATTGAATCCAATGTATATATTTATACGCTAATTTTGTAATTATAGGTATTAGAAAGAATTGAATGCAAAATTTTATACAGCGGAATGGTAATTCACTGACTAGTTTCACATGGAAGGAAGGAAATAGCTTCAAAAAGCTCGCCATATACAAATTTACTTGCTTCCTGTTATCACCTTGGATCAAAGTTGTACAAGAAGTCTATAAAGTAAGGAAAACACATGGCAAATATTAGTAAGAATATAAATGCAAAATTGCATGCAGGGCACATGGCTCAAAGCGTTAAGAGAACGCAATGCCAATGCAGTCTGGTAGGTTCGATGCCAGCCAGACCGGATAAAACACTACCTCTAAATGCTTGGTCGCATGGAAACTAGTCAGTGAATTACCATTCCGCTGTATAAAATTTTGCATTCAATTCTTTCTAATACCTATAATTACAAAATTAGCGTATAAATATATACATTGGATTCAATCCACAAATAAAACTTCATATACATACAAACATTTCCGCTCCCCATGTACAAGAACCAAAAAAACCGGAAATATACACCCTGTGGTTCACATGGAAGGAAGGAAATAGCTTCAAAAAGCTCGCCATATACAAATTTACTTGCTTCCTGTTATCACCTTGGATCAAAGTTGTACAAGAAGTCTATAAAGTAAGGAAAACACATGGCAAATATTAGTAAGAATATAAATGCAAAATTGCATGCAGGGCACATGGCTCAAAGCGTTAAGAGAACGCAATGCCAATGCAGTCTGGTAGGTTCGATGCCAGCCAGACCGGATAAAACACTACGTCTAAATGCTTGGTCGCATGGAAACTAGTCAGTGAATTACCATTCCGCTGTATAAAATTGTGCATTCAATTCTTTCTAATACCTATAATTACAAAATTAGCGTATAAATATATACATTGGATTCAATCCACAAATAAAACTTCATATACATACAAACATTTCCGCTCCCCATGTACAAGAACCAAAAAAACCGGAAATATACACCCTGTGGTTCACATGGAAGGAAGGAAATAGCTTCAAAAAGCTCGCCATATACAAATTTACTTGCTTCCTGTTATCACCTTGGATCAAAGTTGTACAAGAAGTCTATAAAGTAAGGAAAACACATGGCAAATATTAGTAAGAATATAAATGCAAAATTCCATGCAGGGCACATGGCTCAAAGCGTTAAGAGAACGCAATGCCAATGCAGTCTGGTAGGTTCGATGCCAGCCAGACCGGATAAAACACTACGTCTAAATGCTTGGTCGCATGGAAACTAGTCAATGAATTACCATTCCGCTGTATAAAATTTTGCATTCAATTCTTTCTAATACCTATAATTACAAAATTATCGTATAAATATATACATTGGATTCAATCCACAAATAAAACTTCATATACATACAAACATTTCCGCTCCCCATGTACAAGAACCAAAAAAACCGGAAATATACACCCTGTGGTTCACATGGAAGGAAGGAAATAGCTTCAAAAAGCTCGCCATATACAAATTTACTTGCTTCCTGTTATCACCTTGGATCAAAGTTGTACAAGAAGTCTATAAAGTAAGGAAAACACATGGCAAATATTAGTAAGAATATAAATGCAAAATTGCATGCAGGGCACATGGCTCAAAGCGTTAAGAGAACGCAATGCCAATGCAGTCTGGTAGGTTCGATGCCAGCCAGACCGGATAAAACACTACGTCTAAATGCTTGGTCGCATGGAAACTAGTCAGTGAATTACCATTCCGCTGTATAAAATTTTGCATTCAATTCTTTCTAATACCTATAATTACAAAATTAGCGTATAAATATATACATTGGATTCAATCCACAAATAAAACTTCATATACATACAAACATTTCCGCTCCCCATGTACAAGAACCAAAAAAACCGGAAATATACACCCTGTGGTTCACATGGAAGGAAGGAAATAGCTTCAAAAAGCTCGCCATATACAAATTTACTTGCTTCCTGTTATCACCTTGGATCAAAGTTGTACAAGAAGTCTATAAAGTAAGGAAAACACATGGCAAATATTAGTAAGAATATAAATGCAAAATTGCATGCAGGGCACATGGCTCAAAGCGTTAAGAGAACGCAATGCCAATGCAGTCTGGTAGGTTCGATGCCAGCCAGACCGGATAAAACACTACGTCTAAATGCTTGGTCGCATGGAAACTAGTCAGTGAATTACCATTCCGCTGTATAAAATTTTGCATTCAATTCTTTCTAATACCTATAATTACAAAATTTTTTTTGTTTGACATCAAGTACACATAAATTTATCTAGCGCGTTCATCTAACTTAGCTGATAAATGTATAAATTTACGCATTTCGCAAACTCATACATAAGGTTCGATGAATCCCCCTATTGTTTGGCTAGCAAATTATTTTGGTACGTTTTTTTATGTTTGGTACGAAAAATTTTAGGCAAACGGCAACCGTGGTTGGGAGTATACCTAATGAAACTAGAAAAAATCGCTCTCCAACCACGCCCACTTTCGATATCGAAAATTTCGAAAATCACATAAATTGACATACTCCGGTAACGGAAATGGCTAAAATGATATAGTTTGGTAGGATGAACCCCCTAGTCATTCTTTTATGATTTTTTTATACATTTTTAAAAGTAGGCGTGGCATCGCCCACTTTTCAGGGAGGCATATTTGAAAATTTAACGGGTCATAACTTTTAAACTGATTACGGTAGAACGATGAAATTGGTACAAGGTATACTAGCATAATCCCTCGTGAAGGGTGGATACCTTGCCGCGGTACGAGGGCTTAAGTCGATAGCCACAGGGCTACGCTGCCCTTGTGATCATAGCTCCGTACGGCACTTCATCACGAGAGCAGCCTAGCCTCTCTGGCGCGACGACAAAGATCTTCCCCCTCCCAATCCAGGGAGGCAAATCGTGGCTGTATTTGAACGGAGCCTCTCTGATACCGGGTCGCCTCAGAGAGTAAGCATGGCCTTACCGCGGTACGGGGCTCTGCCGCGGCGGATGACACATTTTCCCCTACTCTTCCCTTGACCCTAAGCTGGCCGTGTCCGGCGATGGGTCGTACGAACAAGATGAACTCAAATAACCCAAATAAAAACGATAAACCTAAAAAACAAACAACGCCAAATTTCACTCCTCAGCAAAGGAGAGCTATGGAGGAACAGGCGAGAAAGCAACAACAACGCCGGAGGACAACCTCCGTTCCACAATCAAGGGGGGGATCGACAGCGATGGCAACTACGAGTCGGTCAACCAACCCTCTATCGACTAAGATTGACTTGATGGGAGCTAGCACCAGTGCGGTTGCCAACGCAACTAAGCGGACAACGGCAGATGCTAAACTCCCATCAAACGCTGATATGAAAACCAGTATCTTTACGTCTGTGGCAGCGGTCTCACGACCTGGCCTCGGAGTTTCGAAGGAGAAGGAAGCTGCAACTGAGATTTCGGCAAGGAGAGCGACCGCGATGGCAACTACGGGTCCGCACTCCCAGGAGACATCTCCCCGCCGCTTCACATACCACGAAAAAAGATTGGCTGCAAAGATCCTGAAGAGGTATGAAGGGGTACCGCAGGAAACACTGTCGCCGAATTCCAGTAAATCGGTAGAGCTAGCGAAAGCTGTGATACCGGATTTCCAAAATTCTTACATGCCAAAGAGGTTAAAAGTTAACCCTCTCAAGCGCCAGAGATCGGACCTGGAGTTAAATCCCCCTCCCAAGCGGCATCAGAATACCCCTGGAGCGGGCAAACTAAGCTTTGCTGAGGTAACCAAGGACAGGATCCTTATAGGCGTCCTTGACCGAGGCAATGACCGTCTGGCCATCCCTAAGGACCGGTGGCGTTACGTGCGAAATGAACTCGGCAACATTCTTCTCAATGTTGCTCCAGAGTTTCCGGGTAGTTCGGCGCGAGTAACGGACGCGGGTTGGCACCAGGGTCAGATTAAATTACTCGCATGCAAAAACCGTAGCACTGTACAAGGCAGCAGCTGCTAAGCTGGGTGAAGTCTACAAGCGCGCAAAGATAGAGGTCGTCGACTGGAAGGACATTCCAGCTCGTCCAAGGGCAAGGGCGTGGATTCCGGCCATCCCTGACGAACCCGACAGAATTCTCGGGATGCTACGGCTAATGAATCCGTCCCTGCCAACGCATGACTGGAGTGTCAATCTGGTCGGGGATGCGGTAGGGCCCGACAGACAGGTGGTGGTCACCATGAATAAAGAGTCAATCGAGCCCCTCAAAAGGTGCAATGGCCTAGTACACTACAGCGTAGGCCAGATCGTTATCCACGTATATCGTGGTGATGCTCAGCGCGCTGCCTTCTCGGCTGCTCCGGGGGAACCGGAAAACGAATTACCAGAAGAGGAAGCGGAGGATTCCGATGCGGAAAGCATGTTATCCGCCACGTCCCTTGGCGATAGTGCTGTGAACAACTCGGAGATGGAGGACAGCCTACAGGACGAGGAAGCCCTCGACGTCACGGTGGTAGCAGCCAACGCTGAGCGATTAACATCTAACGCTACAGACAGCAAGACTCCTGCAACGCCATATCGGGCAGTTAATCGGAACAACTCGTCGTTGATAGGCAACCTCCGGGATGGGGCAAACCTCGACGATATGGGGACGGCAGGGAAGTCTGTGCGCTCTCATGTTGGTGGTGCTTCAGATTAATCTGCACAAATCTAAAGTAGCTTCGGCTGCTTTAAGTAGTCGTCTTTCTAAAAGCGACATGGATGTGGTCCTCATCCAAGAACCCTGGGTCAATAGCTCGAGAATCTGCGGATTGGGGACTAAGGGCTTCAAGCTCATTCGAGCCAGCGAGGAGAGCAAAGTCAGAACGTGTATTTTGGTCAAGTCTGAGTTGAACTCCTTTCTCCTATCTAACTACACCAATGGTGATATTACCGCTATCAGTCTAACGGTCGACAGCACCCGCCTGACGGTGGCGTCGGTCTCTATGCCCTACGACGCCGAAGAACCCCCACCACAAACGGAGGTGAAAGACCTGGTGTCAAATTTCTGCACGGGTAATCTTATTATTGGAGCGGACGCTAATGCTCACCATGTCCAATGGGGGAGCTCCGACATCAATGCCAGGGGCGAGTCTCTGTTTGATTACCTCTTAACAACCAACCTGGTGATTTGCAACGTGGGTAATGAGCCTACTTTTATCACTAAGACCCGCAGGGAGGTCATAGACCTCACTATCTGTAGTGAAGGCGCTTATGAGTGGGTCAGAAAATGGCGGGTTCTGGAAGAACATTCTTTCTCCGACCACCGTTACATAGAAATGGTTTTAGACTTTATTGTAGAACAACCAATCATGAAGCGCAATCCACGTAACACTGATTGGCAGTTACACAATGAAATATTAGACAGAGACCTACCAGTATTGCCCTTACAAGCCCCCTCATCAGTAGAGGAGCTGGAGGATCTTGTTACTACATTTACATCGGCGCTCTCAAATGCTCTAGGACAGGCTTGTCCAGTGCCAAAACCACGCGGTAAACACAGACCACATTGGTGGTCCTACGATTTGGACTCGCTCCGAATATCATGCCGGAAACAATTTAACAAGGCCAAGAGCTTCGGCTCTGAGCCTCATTGGCACGAATATAAAGCTAAACTAAGGGCCTACAAAAAAGCTCTGAGACAGGCGAAGAGAACCTCGTGGAGAAATTTCTGCACTGGCGTCGAAAAGGTCGACGACACAGCGAGACTTAGACGAGTCCTCTCGAAAAGTCAAACAACCATCAGCTATTTGCGAAAACCTGACGGATCCTGGACCAGCACGGAAGAGGAAACCCTTGAGCTGCTCTTGAATACACATTTTCCGGGGAATCTGCATGATGCACCACTAGCACCTGCAACAAACCTGGCAGTAAATATACCCATCACTGAGGAAAGAGTAAGGTGGGCAGTTAAGAGCTTTGAACCGTATAAGGCTGCCGGGCCGGACGGGATTATCCCCGCGCAGCTTATAAACACGTTAGAGACATCAGCTAAATGGCTGGTATTTCTCTTCACAGCCTGCCTGGCTCTCAACCACATTCCGGGCTCCTGGAGAAGCGCCACGGTAGTGTTTATCCCTAAGGCTGGGAAGGCATCCCACTACGAGCCAAAAGACTACAGACCGATCAGTCTCTCGTCCTTTGTACTAAAAACCTTTGAGAGGATACTAAGCGACTACCTCTTAACGACTATTGATAGCAACCTTATCTCTAGCTATCAGCATGCATACACCAAGGGTAAATCAACAGAAACCGCTCTGCACAGCCTAGTGTCTGTCATTGAGAAATCGCTGTGTGAAAAGGACTACTGTCTAGTGGCCCTCCTAGACATTGAGGGGGCTTTCAACAATGTAAGCCCGGAGGCTATCAACTCCGCTCTAACTAATCTGGGCGTAGATAGACCTCTAACTGGTTTAATTGACCAACTTTTAATGGGAAGGAAAATAGCTTCTTCACTTGGTACGGTTGAGTTATCACGCTATGTCACAAGGGGAACACCCCAGGGTGGTGTTCTTTCCCCGCTTTTATGGAACCTCACAGTCAACTCGTTGCTACGTGACATAAGCTGGGGGGCGGGAAGATAGTGGCATACGCAGACGATTTAGCTATTGCATTCAGAGGCAAGTTCCCACAAACTCTGTGTGACCTGATGCACGTAGCACTGCGAGAAGTTTCGACGTGGTCCTCTCGCTGCGGACTTAGTATCAACCCAGGGAAGGTGGAACTTGTCCTCTTCACCAACCGGTACAAAATACCGCCACTAAGCCTACCAGAACTAGATGGCACGCGCCTGGGCTTGTCGGATAAGGCCAAGTTTCTAGGCATAGTTCTGGACAGGAAATTGAATTGGAAGGAGAATGTTCTTCAGCGCCAGAAGAAAGCTTGCATCGCTCTTTACACATGCAAAAGAGCCATTGGCAAAAAATGGGGGCTCAGCCCTAGAGTATGCAGTTGGATCCTCACGGCCATCATTCGCCCAATCATGCTTTATGGAGTCGTCGTATGGTGGCCTGCGCTGAGCAAGGCAACGGTGCGCTAAGGACAACGCCCAACGAAGCCCTCCAGGTCATTCTGGGCATTTTACCACTTGATCTGGAAGGGTTTCGGTCAGCGGCGGCATCAGCTATGCGCCTAAGAGAAACCTCCAGTTGGGCTGCGGGTACTATTGGACACTCCAGTGTTCTGGAATCTTACAGCTTTCTCCCTCTAAACACAGATCGTTGTGCGACTACTACAGTCGGGGATAGCTGTTTCAAAATAAACATTCCCAGCAGACAGGACTGGGAGAGGACGGATTGGTGTCCCGAAACAAATGGTGGCACTTCCATATACACCGACGGCTCGAAGTTGGACGGCAGAGTTGGAGGAGGCGTTTATTCAAGGGATTTGGACCTTGAGCTCTCCTTCAGACTACCTGATCATTGTAGCGTCTTCCAGGCGGAAGTCTCGGCAATCCTGGACGCCGCGGCCTGGTTAAGCAAACGTGTTATCGGAGAAGATATCGCTATTTTCAGCGATAGCCAAGCGGCCATCAAATCCCTTGGCTCATACACGTTCAACTCTGAACTGACGCCCAGCTGTCGTCGATCTCTTCAGGAGATGGCCCAACAGAACCGCGTAAACCTCATATGGGTCCCGGGACATAGGTACATTGAGGGAAACTGTAAGGCAGACGAGCTTGCCAGGCAGGGCACGACCAAGCAGGTTCTTCAGGATAAAGAGCGCTTAGGTATGCCGTTTGCCACATGCAAACTAATGCTGAAGGAGCACGCACTCCGTCAAGCCAACGAAAGATGGCTGCCATCCCCAGGGTGTCGCATATCGAAACAAACCTGGCCAAAATGGGATCTTAAAAGGTCTAGACGCATTTATGCCCTAACTAGGAGGGAAATCTGCATATTGATAGGGGTATTAACCGGTCACTGCCTCATTGGTAGGCATGCAGAAAGGCTAGGTGTGCCCTACCGACGATGCTGCAGGAGTTGCAAAGATGATGAGGAGGAGGAAACAGTGGAGCACCTCATCTGCAACTGTCCGGCTTTAAGCGGCGCGAGAACGCGCTTTTTGGGAGTTCCGTTCCTGGATAGCCTAAGCCAGATCGCGGAACTGGACATAAAGGACTTGATGGGCTTCATAAAGTCATCTAAGTGGTTCGAGGAGGAGTAACGGTGTCGGTTTAGGAGTGTCAGTCCCGGTATTCTGCTATGTGGAAAATCCCAACAACTCAGGGATTTTCCATATGGCTGGGTCCCGGGACTGACTTTCCTTGTGTTGGTGGTATCACAACGGGCCTTTCAAACCTGGCCTAAGTGTGCCTCTGCGGCAGCCACTTGAACCTAACCTAACCTATACTAGCATAATAGGGAGCATACCTGATGTAATTGGACGAAATCACTTTCCGACCACGCCCACTTTGGATATGGAACATTTCGAAAATCTAATAAATTGACATAATTCGGTGACAAAAATGGCTAAAATGATATAGGTTGGTAGGATGAACCCCTCAATCAATCTATTATGATTTTTGATAAATGTTTAGATGTGGGCGTGGCAACGCCCACCTTTAAGGGAGGCATTAGGAATATTCGACTGGTTAAAACTTTTAAACTTATTACTTCAAACTCATGAAATTTGGCACAACATATACTAGCAATATAGGTGATGAAATTGGACGAGATTACTTCCCGACCACGCAAACTTTCGATATGGAAAATTTCGAAAATCACATAAATTGACATAATTCGGTAAGGTAAATAGCTAAGATAGTAAAAACTTTAGGTAAATCCTCCTAGGGCCTATATCTTTGTTATCCCGTTCGGAAAATTACCGCTGGGTATTTAATGTTCGGTTCACCCGAACTTAGACTTCCTTACTTGTTTTATATGGAGTTTGACATTTCTGGTCAGGTGAGTAGCCCGCTATGTAAAAAAACTCTCAAGAAATGGTCAAGAAACGTTTTCACACGTCAAATTTTCTTAAGCCAATACTCAGTTCATAAGAAAAAATAAAGCACTTTCCGATAGTTGGTAACGCCGGTTTACCTCAAGATATAAATATACTCGTATATATTTCTTGAGGTAAGCGTGCAGATTCACGGAAAAGGTGAGTACATATTTCGCTACACATGTTTTATACATTTTTATAACAGCAATTTACAAAAAAATGCAAAATGTGGTAAACGTCAAAATTTCTTGACCAAGCACAAGAAATATATGCTCGTTTTTTTCTTGAGGCATTTTTTGGCAGGTGGGTAGCCCGCTTAACGTACCAATCTAATAACGATTTTTTACGGTCTTCAATTAACTGACATTTACATTAGGGCGATAGAAACTGAGATTTTGTGGGTAAGTACCACAACAAAACGCATGAGCTCAATGAGCTTGTTATTTTATTAAACCGAAAACCCCTTACCGCTGGTGGGGGGAAGTTGTTCAGTTTTGTTGAATTAATGCAACAAATTAGGATGAGTTTGTAAGACTCATGAGAGTCAAACGACTTCTGATTTATTAAAATATGTACAAAGGTTTATATGGTAGGTAGGTAGGTAGGTAGAAGTGGCTGCCGCAAAGGCACACCTAGGCCAGTAATAAAAGGCCCGTTGTGATACCACCAAACACTAGGAAAGTCAGTCCCGGGGCCCGGCCATATGGAAAATCCCAGTGCTGTTGGGACTCTCCATATAGCCGAAACCCGAGACTGACACTCCTAACCGACACCGCTACCCCTCCTCGAACCATTTTGATAACTTGATGAAGGCCATCAAGTCCTTTATGTCTAGCTCCGCGACCTGGCTTAAGCTAACCAGGAAGGGAACTCCCAGAGAGCGCCTTCTCGCTCCGCTTAAGGCCGGGCAGTTGCAGATGAGGTGCTCCACCGTTTCCTCTTCCTCATCATCTTTGCAACTCCTGCAGCATCGTCGGTAGGGAACGCCTAGCCTTGCTGCGTGCCTACCAATAAGGCAGTGCCCGGTTAAAACACCTATTAATATGGAGATTTCCTTCCTTTTTAGGGCGTATATGTGTCTAGATCTTTTAAGATCGCATTTTGGCCAGGTTTGCTTGGATATCCGGCACCCTGGGGCTTGTAGCCATCTTTCGTTGGCTTCGCGGAGTGTATGCTCCTTCAGCATTAGCTTGCACGTGGCAAACGGCATACCTATGCGCTCTTTATCTTGAAGAATCTGCTTGGTCGTGCCCTGCCTGGCAAGTTCGTCTGCCCTACAGTTTCCCTCAATGTCCCTGTGTCCCGGGACCCATGTGAGGTTCACGCGGTTCTGTTGGGCCATCTCTTGAAGAGATCGACGACAGCTGAGCGTCAGTTCAGAGTTGAACGAGTAAGAGCCAAGGGATTTGATGGCCGCTTGGCTGTCGCTGAAAATACAGATATCCTGTCCGATGGTGCGTTTACCTATCCAAGTCACGGCGTCCATGATTGCAGAAACATCAGCCTGGAAGACGCTGCAGTGATCAGGTAGTCTAAAGGAGAGTTCTAGGTCCAAATCCCTTGAGTAAACCCCTCCTCCGACTATGCCGTCTAACTTCGAGCCGTCGGTGTATATAAAAGTGCCGCCATTAGTAGCGGGACACCGATCTATGTTCTCCCAGTCTTCCCTGCTGGGAATGTTTATTCTAAAACAACAATCTCCGACTGTTGTGGTCGCACACCGATCTGTGCTCAGAGGGAGAAAGCTGTAAGATCTTAGAATACAGGAGTGTCCAATAGTGCTTGCGCCCCAGACGGACGTTTCCCTTAGACGCAGAGCCGATGCCGCTGCTGCCCGGTACCCTTCCAGATCGAGTGGCAAAAAGCCAAGAATGGCCTGGAGAGCTTCATTGGGCGTTGTTCTTAACGCCCCGCTTATACAGATCATGCTCGATCTGTGGACTTTTCCTAACAGATTTAGGTTTGTTGCCTTTCCTAGCGCAGGCCACCATACCACGACTCCATACAGCATAATTGGCTGGATTATCGCAGTGTAGATCCATCTGCAAATTTTGGGGCTGAGCCCCCATTTTTTGCCAATGGCTCTTTTACACGTGTAAAGTGCAATGCACGCTTTCCTCTGGCGCTGGATGACATTCTCCTTCCAGTTAAGCTTTCTATCTAGAACTGTGCCTAGGAATTTGGCTTTATCAGCTAAGTTCAGGCGCTCGCCATCTAGTTCTGGTAGGTTCAGCGGTGGTATCTTGTACCGCCTGGTATAAAGGACAAGCTCCACCTTTCCCGGGTTGATGCTAAGTCCGCAGCGAGAGGACCATGAAGAAACTTCTCGCAGTGCTACTTGCATCAAGTCACACAGGGTTTGTGGGAATTTGCCCCTATATGCAATAGCTAAATCGTCTGCATATGCCACTATCTTCCCGCCCCCCCACCTTGTGTCTCGTAGCAGCGAGTTTACGGTGAGGTTCCATAGGAGCGGGGAGAGAACACCACCCTGAGGCGTTCCTCTTGTGACATAGCGTGAAAGATCAACTGTTCCCAGTGAAGAAACTATTTTCCTTCCCTTTAGTAGTTGATCAATTAGTCCAATAAGAGACCTATTTATGCCCAGGTTTGTTAAAGCAGTGTTAATAGCCTCCGGCCTTATATTGTTGAAAGCCCCTTCGATGTCCAGAAAGGCCACGAGACAGTACTCCTTTTCGTGCAATGATTTTTCAACAATAGAGACTAGGCTGTGGAGCGCAGTTTCCGTTGATTTACCTTTGGTGTATGCATGTTGATAGCTAGAAATAAGGTTGCTATCAATAGTAGAGGAGAGATAATCGCTAATTATCCTCTCGAAGGTTTTAAGTGCAAAAGACGAGAGACTGATCGGTCTGTAGTCTTTAGGCTCATAGTGTGAGGCCTTCCCAGCCTTTGGAATAAAGACTACCGTGGCGCTTCTCCAGGAGCACGGAATGTAATTAAGAGCCAGGCAGGCTGAATAGAGAACTACCAGCCATTTAGCTGATATTTCCAGCGTGTTTATAAGTTGTGCGGGGAAAATCCCGTCTGGCCCGGCTGCCTTGAACGGCTCAAAGCTTTTGATTGCCCACCTTACCCTTTCCTCCGTAATGGGTATGTTTACCGCCAGGTTTGTTGCAGATGCTACAGATGCATCATACAAGTTCCCCGGAAAGTGTGTGTTCAGGAGCAGCTCCAGGGTTTCCCCTTCCGTGCTGGTCCAAGATCCGTCAGGCTTCCGTAAATAGCTAATGGCTGTTTGAGTTTTTGATAGCACTCGTCTAAGTCTCGCTGTATCATCGACTTTTTCGACCACGGTGCAGAAATTTCTCCACGAAGTTCTCTTCGCTTGCCTTAGAGCCTTTTTATAGGCCCTCAGTTTAGCTTTATATTCGAGCCATTCAGGCTCCGTACCGATGCTCTTGGCCTTGTTAAATTGCTTCCTGCATGATATACGGAACGAATCCAGGTCGTAAGACCACCAGTGGGGTCTATGTTTGCCGCGTGGTTTTGGTACTGGACAAGCCTGCTCTAGGGCATTTGAGAGCGCCGTTGTAAAGGTCGTTACCAGATCATCCAGTTCTCCCACTGATGAGGGGGCTTGTGGAGGTAATACTGGTAGGTCCCTAGCTAATATTTGGTTATGTAGCTGCCAGTTAGTGTTGCGTGGATTTCGTTTCATAACTGGCTGCTCAACAATAAAGTCTAACACAATTTCTATGTACCGATGGTCAGAAAATGAATGCTCATCAAGAACACGCCATTTTCTGACCCACTCATAAGCGCCTTCGCTACAAACAGTGAGGTCTATAACCTCCCTACGAGCTTTAGTTATAAAAGTAGGCTCGTTACCCACGTTACAAACCACCAGGTTAGTTGTTAGTAGGTAGTCAAACAGAGACTCGCCCCTAGCGTTAATATCGGAGCTTCCCCACTGGACGTGATGAGCATTAGCGTCAGCTCCAATAATAAGATGGCCCGCACAGAAATTATCCACCAGATCTTTCACCTCCTTTTGTGGAGGAGGTTCTTCGGCGTCATAGGGCATATAGACCGACGCCATCGTTAGGCTGGTGCTGCCGACTGTTAAGCTGGCAGCTGTAACGTCACCATTTGAGTAGTTGGGTAATAGAAAGGTGTTTAGCTCAGACTTTACCAAAATACAGGTTCTGACCTTGCCCTCATCATTGGCTTGGATGAGCTTGTACCCCTTAGTCCCCAATCCACAGATCCCAGAGCTATTGACCCAGGGCTCTTGGATAAGGACCACGTCTACGTCGCCTTTAGAAAGACGACTGCTTAAAACAGCCGAGGCTGCTTTAGATTTGTGCAGATTTATCTGAAGCACCACCAACATGAGAGAGCTCAGACATCCCTGCCGCCAGCGTGTCGTCGAGGTCTGGCCTGTTCCGGGGGCTGTCTCTCAACGAGGACTTGTTCAGAGCACCTGCACGATTTGGCGTGGCGGGAACCCTGCTGTCTGAAGCAGCATCAACGTTAGTGTGCTCAGGTTTAGCCACGATCGTGACGTCGAGGCCTTCTTCGTCAAGCAGGCTTTCTTCTATCGCCGAGTTGTTCGCAGCACCATCGCAATTTGACGTGGCGGATAACATACTTTCCGCGTCGGACTCCTCTGCTTCCCCTGCCGATGCCTCGATCTCCGAGTCCTCCGGAGCGTCCGGAATAGCAGCGCGCTGTGCATCGCCACGGTATACGTGGATCACGATCTGACCCAAGCCGTAATGCACTCGTCCGTTGCACCGTTTAAGGGGCTCGAGCGCCTCCTTATTCAGAGTGATAACCACCTGTCTATTGGGCCCAACCACATCATCGACCAGATTGACGCCCCAATCCTGCGTCGGGAGAGACGGATTCCAGACCTGCAGCATCTCAAGAATATTCTCGGGTTCTGCAGGGACGGCAGGAATCCATGCCCTTGCCCTTGGCCGAGCAGGAATGTCCTTCCAGTCGACGACATCTAGTCTTGCCCCTGGATAGACTTCACCCAGTCTTGCAACTGCTGCCTTATACAGTGCGACAGTTCTTGCATCCTCGCACGCGAATATTTTGATCTGACCTTGGTGCCAGCCCGCGTCAGTACCTCGCGGCGGACTACCCGGAGACTCACGCATTAAGTGGAGGAGGGCCCTGCCCATTTCATTCCGGACATACAGCCACTGGTCTTTGGGGATGGACCAACGGTCGTTACCTCGGTCAATGAAACCTATAAGGATTCTGTCCTTGGTTACTTCAGCAAAGCTGAGTTTTCCCACTACGGGGTTGACCTGATGCCGCTTCGGATGGGGGTCTACCTCTCCGTCCGATCTCTGGCGGATGAAGGGATTACCGTTCACCCTCTTAGGCACATAGGGCCTCTGGAAATTTGGTATCAGAGCTTTCGCTTCCTCCACCATCTTCCTTTCTTCCGGCGACAGCTTCTCCTGCGATGCTCCCTCATATTTTTTAAGGATCCTTGCGGCCTTTCTTTTATCCCAGTAAGCAAAGCGTCGGGGAGATGCCTCTTTGGGGGGATTCAGACTCGTAGTTGCCATCGCGGTCTCTCCCTTTACGGCGTCGTCCTTCTCTTTCGAAACTCTGAAACCAGGTCGTGAGACCATTGCCCCAGATGTGAAGAGATTGGGTTTCGTACCAGCGCTTGATGGAAGCTTAGCTTCCGCCGTTTTCTGCTTGACTGCGTAGGCAGCCGCACTGTTGCTTGCTCCCATCAAGTCACTCTTACTTGATAGCAGTTTGGGGGATGACTGACCCGTAGTTTCCATCGTTGTCGGCCTCCCAGTTAACTTTGAGGCGGAGTTTGTCCTCCGGCGTTGTGTTTTCGCTTGCTCCAGCATAGTTCTTCTCTGCTGACGAAGTCGTTAATTGCTTTGTATTTTGTGTGTTCTTCATCTTGTTCGTACGACCCCTCGCCGGACAAGGCCAGCTTAGGGTCAAGGGTAGTGTAAGGGGAAGTGTGTCGTCCGCCGCGGCAGAGCCCCATACCGCGGTAAGACCATAGTTACTCCCTGAGGCGGCCCGGTATCAGTGAGGCTCCGTTCGACTACAGCCACGATTTGCCTCCCGGCTGCAAACGTCCAATGGGCACGGTATCGCATAACACCCTGGATTGGGAGGGAAAAGTTTTGCACATTTATATAGCGAGCCGCTTGCTTCAAGACAGACGCCCGCTTACAGCCGCACCTCTTGGTGTACAGACGCTGCGAAAAAGACCCCGGTGAGCCCTTAAACCAAGTATGTCAGAGTGGCCCCCCCGGGGCTCCCTCTCTTTCTGCCGCGAGCCTAGGTAGCTCAACGTTGCCCAGAGTGCACGAACGAGGACGCAAGAGTCGGGATTGAGCGCGGTCACTCAGCAACCACACCCCATTACACTCCAAAGGTTTATATACAAAATCTTAAATCTATGTTCCTATTTTAAATGTATTAGTTTGTGTGAAGTAACAAAAGGGCAATAAAAAAGGGACTGATACTAATCATAATTTTACTATCAGTTGGTCTTTGTTGCTTTTATTGCCTTTTTACTACTTCTCAAGTGTTTCTATTTTAGAGATTATTTTAAATGGATATCAATGCTAGGAGTAGGTATTAATACATGTCTAGCATATTGATTATTTATAGTTATTGTGGCGAATGTTCTCCAGAATCGCTCAACTCCCAACTCTAGCGTATTTCCACCACTAGCGTCACTACCACAACTACAGTTGCTTAGGTACATGACGCGAGAGCGAGAGAGTGCGAATGTGACACAAAGAGGAGATGAAGATAGATAAATGTTTCGAGAGCACTGTTGCGCGAATAGCCCAGAAGTGTGTAGACGTTTCTAGGTTATGAAGCTGCTGTCTGCTAGGGTATATAAACCGCGCCAAGACAACGCACTTCAATCAGTTTATTTTGAAGTGTTGTACAGTGAAGTACTGAACAGTAAATTAACCCGCGATATTGTACTACGGTTTTTTAGTACTGAATAAAGCGTACTACTTATTAAACAGAATCGGAGTGTTTTATTTATCGTACAGTGATCGAACTCAGGGAAAATAATCAAGGAATCACGAATTCGTCACAATTGGTGTCAGAAGCGGTATTGTTAAATAAATACAGGATAACAAGGACATTGTAAAGTCAACAAGGATATTGCGAGGATAACAAGGACATTGTAAAGGTAACAAGGACATTGCAAGGATATGGCAAAGTTTAATGAATTGAAGATCCAGCAACTCAAAAACGAGTTGGAGAAACGTGGATTGGTAACAACAGGCAATAAGCCAGAGCTACAATCACGTCTACGCGAGGCTATGGAAGCGGAAGGAATCAACGTTGACGATAGGTTCCCTATGTACAGTCACTTCTCAGAGCAGAAAACCCAGGACATCGCCATGGATCTCTGCGCAGTGGAACCACCCGGGGTTTTACCTCGGCCAAGGACTGTCACTTTCAATGTAACCCTGTTTAGTATGTTTTGTCCCATTCCGAAACTATCATCCTCCCCCCTTGCAGCAGGGCTGCAAGATATTCTATTGTTACGGGCGGGCGTTGAGCCGAACCCCGGACCGAAATAATGGATATGCAGTGTCTGTTGCAAAAAGATATATATTAAACGGTCGCATTCTGTGCAATGCTTCTCGTGTAAGAGATGGCTCCATAAATCTGGATGTTCAGGGCTTAACCTTAACATCCACAACCCCGTACTTTCTTTAGTACTTTCGTGGCCCCTTGTTGTTTGCGCCCTCGGGCGTCCCGCGGTAAGCGCCGTTCAAGCGCACCCCTACCGCCGCTTTCTAGTAGCAATACTAACAATAATAATAATAATGTTTTAACGACTAGCAGCACTTCTGCTATACCCGCCACACAAACTCCAGACTGTTGCTCGTGTCTTATGGCGTCAACACCACGCGCAGCAGCTCAACACTCTCGCTCCCACAGGAGCAGTTTAGACATGAGCAACTCCGAGCACCAGTCTCTCTCTGTTTCTATATCAAACTAGGCTGAGGCACAGCCTTGGTCTTAGCCTACCAACACCTGGCCGAACACATCCGTCTCTCACGCCTATGGTTAACTCGACATCGACCCCACCGGCGCACTTCCAAGTCTTACAGCACAACTGTAACGGATTAACTGGTAAGATCGCAGAGATAACTAATTTGATGACGCAATATGACATAAAACTTGCCGCAGTCCAAGAAACCAAACTCAGTCCTAGGTCGGACCTCATTATCGGATATAACATCCACCGGAAAGACCGTCATAGAGTAACAGGAGGTCTGGGAGGTGGTCTAGCGTTCATAACGCACAACTCTGTACAGTATCATCTGTTTGATACCGACATCGAAGGAACGGATGATATATTAGAAAGCCAAGGTATTACCATCCGTACAGGAGATGTCGATCTTCAAATCATTAATATCTACATACCCCCTGTCTCAAGTTGTCCCACCGGTTATCACCCCGATATTAGCTTGCTATTACGAGGAGATAACCGCGTGATCCTGGGCGACTTCAATGCGCACCACGACATGTGGCACTCAAACTTGCCAGCAGACAATAGGGGGCATGTACTTGCAGAACAAATAGATCATACGGCTTTCTGTACATTGAACGGAGACGCCCCAACGAGAGTATCGGGTAACTGCTATAGTTTGCCAAATATTTCTATCGTAAGTGCAGGACTATTGAACAACACCAATTGGCGACCCATACTCACGATGGCGTCTGACCATCTCCCAATAGTCATTACCATCGAACGACCGACGGACTTTATTACACCTGAGCATGGTACATATATTAACTTTATCAAGGCGGACTGGGACAGTTTTCAGACATATACGGACGAATCCTTGGCTGCTCTATCCATTCCTACGGACGTATGCAAAGGCGAACGAAACTTCCGCAACATCATTGACTCAGCCTCTAAACGCTTCATTCCTGCGAGTCGAATATCTCAAATAAGACCAAATTTCCCCGCGGAGGCAGCGGCCATGGCTAGAGAAAGAGATGAAGTGCGAAGTCTCAATCCCGCAGACCCCCGTATAAAGGACCTCAACGCGGAAATTCGTAGGTTGGTCGATAAACATAAACTGTCCAAATGGAAACAACACCTAGAGCAATGCAACCTCTATGATGGTGTTGGCAAATTATGGACTACGGTCAAAGCTCTATCTAATCCAACGCAACACAAGGATAAAGTAGATATTACTTTCGGTGACAGGGTGAAGAAGGACCCTAGGGGATGTGCGAACTCCTTCTGTAGACAATTTTTACTACATTCCCCGCCCGATAGAGCTAAACGTAGAACCATGCGACAGGCGCGTAAATATAAAAACCAAAATACGCCCATTGTCATCACTGCCTCAGGAGTCAAGGAAGCCATCAGACAGGCTAAGCCCTCAAAATCCATCGGCCCCGACGGCGTTGTCATGAAGATGCTGAAACATCTAGGCCAGGAGGGACACAAATACTTAGCGGCTCTATTCAGTCTTTCACTGAATACTTTCGTCATTCCTGAAATATGGAAAAAGGCGAGAGTGGTTCCATTACTAAAACCTAGAAAACCGGCAAACATCGGCGTTGTCATGAAGATGCTGAAACATCTAGGCCAGGAGGGACACAAATACTTAGCGGCTCTATTCAGTCTTTCACTGAATACTTTCGTCATTCCTGAAATATGGAAAAAGGCGAGAGTGGTTCCATTACTAAAACCTAGAAAACCGGCAAACATAGGCGATTCATATCGTCCTATATCACTTTTGTCACCGGTAGTGAAGACGCTAGAGTCCATTTTGCTCCCGTATTATACTGCAAATCTGCACCTGGCTGGTCATCAACATGGCTTCCGTAAGCTGCACAGCACCACCACCGCACTCAATGCCATTACAACTCAAACAAATAGCGGCCTAAATCAAAACAAACCAAATCACAGGACTGTGTTAGTGGCACTTGACCTGTCGAAAGCTTTTGACACAGTCAACCATGCCACTCTCATACAAGATCTGTTTGAGACACAGATACCTGATGGTTTAAAGAGATGGACCGCTAATTATTTGAATGAACGGCAGGCGTCGGTTAACTTTAGAAACGCAACCGACACTGTTTAATTTCTATCTATCGAAGATGCCCCCACCACCAGAGGGCGTCTCCGTCGTTTCATATGCCGACGACTGTACAATAATGGAGACGGGGAAGGGCCCCTATACTTATGAACTCTGTACGAGAATCAATGGTTACCTCTGCGACCTTTCCAGGTTTTTCACTGAGCGAGATCTGACAATATCTCCGACAAAATCAACGGCGACGCTTTTTACGACATGGACGCACCAACTGTCAGCCACCCAAAGTTATTAGGGATGACACTGGATAATACTTTCTCATTTGCTGGTCATGTGTCCGCAATGATCTCAAAGGTACGTGGTCGCAAGAAGATCCTCAAGTCACTTGCCGGCAGTACTTGGGGAAAAGATAAAGAAACGTTGCTGACTACATATAAGGCCATTGGCCGACCAGTCTTTGACTGCACCCATATGGTCGCCTAATGTACATACATAACACCAACTGGACGAAGTTACAAGTCTGCCAAAATACTGCCATCAGAACTGCTACGGGATGTCTCCTCATGTATTCCGAGTCTCACCTCCATCAGGAGGCAAAACTGCTCAATGTAAAAGAGCATGCGGAAATGCTGAGCAGGCAATTCCTTCTGAACTGCCACAAGCCAGCACATCCAAACCGTCATCTTTTGCACATAGATCCGCCCCCGAGAGACATAAGGAGACATCTCCGTAAGCATTATGATGAGATCCGGCATCATATTACCTTGCCGTTTGGCTTGCAGAATCATAAGCGGGCTCTAACCGACATCCACACCGAGTCGGTAGACACTTTTGTCGGATCTCTACCTGTGAATCCCGTTCTGAACAGTCCTCCACCGGATATTGCTGAAGAAGAACGCACCTTACCAAGGGAGACAAGAGTGACCTTGGCACAGCTTAGGTCTGGATATAGTGTAACGTTAAACTCCTACTTATCCAGACTTAATGATACAATCTTAAATACATGCCCTGCATGTGGTAGGACCCCCATGATACTCTACATCTCTTCAATTGTTCATCTGAACCTACTCTTCTAACCCCTCTGTCCCTCTGGACAAACCCTGTTGAAACTGCACGTTTCCTTGGACTCCCCTTAGAAGAGCTTGATGAAGATCTTCGGAATGATCATACACTCTAGACAGGGCAATGCATTGTTAACAACAACAACAACAACAACAACAACGTTGACGATCATGTTTTTCAACTTTCGGAAGAGGGAGCGACGAATATAGAAGAGCAAAAGGACTCTCCGGATTCAGTGGGAAATGTGGACACAAACTCTTTATTGGCTGCCTTGGCTCAGATGTCAAACAACATAACATCAAGCATGTCATCTCAGTTGGAAGAACAAGAGACACGCATGGCATCAAAGTTGGAGGAACAGAAGACACACATGGCATCTCAGTTGGAAGAACAAGAGACACGCATTACGTCTCGGTTGGAAGAGCAGGAGACACGAATGTCGTCGCAAATTTCGGCACAGGTATCATCACAGATCTCCTCCCAATTGGAAGAACATAAGGCTTATATGTCATCTCAGCTGGAGGCACAGGAGGAACGTATATCAGCACAGCTAAATATGCAGGACAGGAAAATAATACAGCTTGAGGAGAAAGTCGAAGCCGAGGTGGATGCGTTAAGAAGTCGTATCCAGGAGTTGCAGCTGAATCGTCCAAGTGTTTCAGCAGGTATTTAAGCTACAATTTGAGAAGACAGCAGCTGTGAACAACTGGGGCGCTGAAGACAAAGTCGCTGCTTTATTTGTGGCACTGAAAGGACCTGCAGCCGAAATCTTGCAAACTATTCCGGACGCTGAAAGAAACGACTATGAAGCGTTGATGGGAGCCCTTGAAAGACGTTATGGTACCGAGCACCGGAAGCAAATTTACCAGATAGAGCTACAAAATCGATTCCAGAAACCCAATGAGACTTTACAAGAATTCGCATCGGACATCGAGAGGTTAGCACATCTAGCAAACGCGGACGCACCAGTAGAGTACTCGGAAAGGGTAAAGATACAAAGTTTCATAAATGGCATACGTGATGTGGATACGAAGCGGGCAACCTATGCAAATCCAAAGAAATCATTTGCGGAGACGGTATCACATGCTCTAACTCAAGAAACAGCATCACTTTTGTGCAAGCCCGCGTACAAAGCTCATCGTGTGGAAGTAGAACGACCAGAATGGGTGGACGCAATCCTAGAAGCATTGAACGGAAAGCAACAGAAAAATGAAGCTGCCATTAAATGCTTCAAGTGCGGAAAATCTGGTCACATTGCACGTTATTGTGGATCGGGATCCAATAATTCCAGCAATGCAAGCGGACGTAAGCGCAAGGCTGAAGGAGATGAGCAAGTATCCCAATCTAACCAACCGTTAAACTAAAGAGAGCCAGCCGCAAGGGGCGTAGGCTGGCTCCCGCAATTAGATGCCCCATAATCTTTGTCTCACAGATCGGATAGAAGTCGAGTAATGTTACTGTTGGAGGACTCGTGGACGGAAAGGAGCGCTTACTGACTGTTGATACGGGCGCATCTCATTCCATTATTCGATCCGATTAAGTCAACAAAGAAGTGAGGCCATTACATGGAGAAAGCTGCGTACGGCGACCTGTGAGGACACCCAAGTCCAAGGAGAAGTAACATGTGAAATCGCAATTGGGAATGTCACCGTACTGCGTAATTTTATAGTGGCAGATATTGTTGATGAGATCATCGTTGCTGTGGATTTCTTAAGCAACCAAGGCATCAAGATCGACATGCAAAACAGGACTATGAGCTATAAGAACATGGATGTGTCACTCAATTTTCGTTACGAGAACAAGTACATCAGTAAGCGGGTCCTCGTGGAAGATAGTCAACAAATTCCACCAAAGTCGGAGGCAGTCGTTTGGGCAAGGATTGATGGAGATTATGGGACAAACAAATTGTGGGTTGTCGAGGCAGCAAACAAATCAAAGACGGATATACTAGTAGGAAAAACACTGGCTATGACAAAACATGATGGACGTATACCGGTAAGAGTACTAAATGAGTTTCGATCGCCGATCAAGCTGTCCAAAGGAGCTATATTGGGACAATGTCAGGAGGTGGAGGTGATTATAAATTGTGAACAGCTCCAGGAAAATGTCTCTACCAGCAACATTAATCTATCAGATGATATCACGGTTTGGACGCAAGATCTCGAAGAAGACCACCAGAATAAGGCAAAACAACTTCTACTAAAGTACTCTACCATATTTGACAAGGATGGCTCCAAACCAGGTCGGACCAATGTAGTGAAGCATCACATTGATACCGGTGACGCGAGACCAATCCGCCAAGCTCCTCGCAGTGTTCCATGGGCCAAACGCCAAGTGGTAAGAGAAATTATACAAGAAATGAGTGACAGCGGCGTGATCGAACCATCAGCTAGTCCATGGAGCTCACCGGTAGTGCTAGTGAAGAAAAAGGATGGAAAAATGCGGTTCTGTGTGGACTACCGGAAGTTGAACGACGTAACGAAAAAGGACAGCTATCCATTACCCAGAATTGATGATACTCTGGACTCACAATCTGGTACGAAATGGTTCTCTACACTGGACTTGAAAAGCGGCTATTGGCAAGTGGAGGTTAAAGATGAGGATAAGGAAAAGACAGCCTTCAGCGTTGGAGAGGGGCTGTGGCAATTTACAGTAATGCCCTTTGGACTATGTAACGCTCCAGCTACCTTTGAGAGACTCATGGATCAAGTATTGAAAGGGCTACATTGGAAAACATGTTTGGTGTACCTAGATGACATCATCGTGTTGCAAAAAAGCTTTGAGGAACACCTTAAGGACTTGGAGGAAGTTTTCCAAAGGATAGCTGGCGCCGGTCTGAAAGTAAGTCCTAAAAAGTGTGCACTGTTCAAGAAGGAAGTAAGTTACTTGGGTCACAAGGTTACTACGGAGGGAATTTGCACTGCTAAAGAAAAGATCGAAGCAGTAAAGGATTGGCCAAGACCGAAAAATTTACATGAGTTACGAAGTTTCCTTGGACTGTGCACGTATTATCGTCGATTTGTACCGAATTTCGTAGCCTTCATGAGTTGACCAGGAAGAATATGTCATTTGATTGGAAGAAGGAACATGAAGTGGCTTTCCAAACCTTGAAGGAACGGCTGTGCACTGCCCCAATGTTAGCGTGTCCAATCCCAGGTTCAACGTTTATTCTGGATACAGATGCAAGTGGTTATACGATTGGAGGAGTTTTGTCACAGATTGTCAATGGGCAGGAGAAGGTAGTGGCGTATTATAGCCGCACAATTGGAAAGCCCGAAAGGAACTATTGTGTAACACGAAGAGAACTACTGGCATTGGTAGAGTGCATCAAACATTTCCACAAGTATCTCTATGGACAGCGATTCCACGTCAGGACAGACCATGCAGCGTTGAAATGGCTCTTGCAGTTCCGTAATCCGGAAGGTCAATTGGCACGGTGGATAGAGCGACTACAAAGTTATGACTTTTCCATAGAGCATCGCAAAGGCAGCAACCACGGCAATGCTGATGCAATGTCCCGGCGACCATGTAACCTAGAATGCAAGCATTGTTCGAAATCTGAGGCCAAGGAAGATGTTATAGATGTGCGGCTGATGACTATAACATCTACGGACGAATGGAACATGGATCAACTAAGGAAGCATCAGCTAGAGGACCCAGATCTGGTACGTGTGATGCAAGGAATCGAGCAAAACGAACGACCAACAAGAGAGGAGATGTCAGCAGAGAGTCCTGTTGCCAAGTCATATTGGGCACAGTGAAACAGTCTGAAATTGGTATCCAGTTGCTTACATAGAGTATGGGAAAGCGAAGATGGTCAATGCGCTTGGAAGCTGGTAGTTGTCCCAAGGAAGAAAATCTCTGATGTTTTGAATGAGCTACATAATGGTCCAAGTGGAGGTCATCTCGGAGTCACGAAAACGTTGGAGAAAGTCAAGCAGAGATTCTATTGGGTTGGTTTCCGGCAGTCGATCGCGGAGTGGATTGCCAACTGTGAGGTGTGCATCAAAGCAAAGGATCCGAAGTCGAGAAGCCATGGACAGATGAAGCAGTACAACACAGGTGCACCGTTTGAGAGGATTGCCATGGATGTAGCTGGTCCAGAAGTTAACCCGATTCCAAATCAAGAGGCAGAAACCATTGCAGAGGTGTTCACTAACAATTGGATAGCGAGATTTGGTGTACCGATGGAGTTACATTCTGACCAAGGTAGGAATTTCGAATCAGTCGTATTCCAAGAAATGTGCAAGACATTGGGTATTCGGAAAACACGAACAACTGCACTGCATCCTCAGTCAGATGGCATGGTGGAACGTTTCAATCGAACCTTAGAAGAGCACATGAGGAAAGTAGTGGATAAGTTCCAGAAAGATTGGGACACGCACATCTCCTTGTTCCTGATGGCATATCGCTCGGCAATACATGAAACAACGAGTCAGACTCCGGGAAAAGTAATTTTTGGGAATGATCTTCGGTTGCCAGCTGACTTGAAGTTTGGAATAAATGCTGATGAAGGAATAAATGCCAGGAAATCCACTAGCACCTTGGAAGAAGAAATGAGAGAAATACACGACGTTGTAAGACAACGGACGAAGATCATGAGTGATAAGATGAAAGCCAGATACGACAAAGCAATCAACTCGGAAGGTTTTAAAGAAGGAGATATAGTGCTGTTATTCAACCCACAACGAAAGAAAGGTTTGTCCCCAAAACTGCAATGTAACTGGGAAGGCCCATATATAAAGTAATAAAGCGGATAAATGATGTTGTCTACCGCATACAAACTGTTGGAAGACCACGAAACAAAATGAAGGTGGTTCACCTGGAGAGGCTAGCAACGTTTGGATCGGGAAACGTGTCTGATCGGGACGATCAGACTTAGGTGGAGGGCAGTGTGGCGAATGTTCTCAAGAATAGCTCATCTCCCAACTCTAGCGTATTTCCACCACTAGCGTCACTACCACAACTACAGTTGCTTAGGTACATGACGCGGGAGCGAGAGAGTGCGAATGTGACACAAAGAGGAGATGACGATAGATAAATGTTTCGAGAGCACTGTTGCGCGAATAGCCCAGAGGTGTGTAGACGTTTCTAGGTTATGAAGCTGCTGTCTGCTAGGGTATATAAACCGCGCCAAGACAACGCACTTCAATCAGTTTATTTTGAAGTGTTGTACAGTGAAGTACCGAACAGTAAATTAACCCGCGATATTGTACTACGGTTTTTAGTACTGAATAAAGCGTACTACTTATTAAACAGAATCGGAGTGTTTTATTTAACGTACAGTGATCGAACTCAGGGAAAATAATCAAGGAATCATCGAATACGTCACATTATTTATGTTAGAAAGTATAATGGAGTGTGTGTAAATAGGTTGACGCAACTTATAATATTTGTGGGTAAGTATGTGAGTAAGTATCAAAAGGTTTAAATACATTTATACTTAAACATACTCCCAAGGGTAAAATATTTATTTATTTCAATATTTCCTTCAATTTTAGTGGACTGTATTAATTTTAATTGCTTACAATTATTTCTTTAGAATATTTGTTTTACTTTTAGTGGACTGTATTATTTATTAATTTTTGTTTTTACACCTCGGCAGAATTTTGAAAAGATATGTTTAGGAATTATTAAAAAGAGCTTGTTCTAGGAAAAAATTGGCAGCAAAAATCGGTGTATCACACTTTAAAATCCGACAATAAATGCCGAAGATATGAAGAAAAATGTTATGTCACTTGTACTTGCTTCTTTCAAATTAAACGATTACGTTTGACAGCAGCGAGGGTTGCCAAAAGGCACAAAGGAGAAAACCAAATGTATGCTTACACTGTGTTTACATTATACGATTATAACTATGATTGAATGGCGGAGTTTCCAACATTCTCCCCCCCCCCCCCCCCCCCCCGGTATTTCCCACTGGGAATACCTAACGTTCTTGAAATCCGCCGCTTCGCACGTCCAGTACTGCTATCTTCGTGGCTGGTCGATGAAATTGTCCTTGACTTATTCTGATTACGGCACTCCTACTTGACCGTCCTTTGTTGAAACAACAATTCCTTTGGGCCAGGTGTACCGTGGTAACTTGGTCTGCGGTGTCCAACGAGAGGTAAGTGAGTGGTCGACTATTCACTATCTGTTCTACCTCGATTAGCAGGTTAGACAATTTTTCGTCGGTTAGTTTTGTTTCGGGTGTCACGATGTGGTACAACACGTTTTTGATGGAACGAATAAGACGTTCCCATGCGCCGCCCATATTTTACCTGGTCCAGAGCATTACGAAGTTCTTTTTCTGTTGCTTTTAGATTAGTTCCATTATCACTAAAGAATGCTCTAGGCGATCCTCTTCGCGCAATAAAGTTACGCACTACTATACAGCAAGAGTTGGTTGTAAGGCTATACGCCATCTCAATGTGGACGGCTCGGCATGTCAAGCAAGTAAATAACACACCGTAACGCTTTTTGGTTCTTCTGCCAACTGTTACCAGGAATGGTCCAAAGAAGTCTACCCCCACATTTGTAAAGGGCCGTGTAAATGCGGACAGTCCAGCTTCTGGTAAATCGGCCATTTGTGGTGGTCGAGGGCTCGCCGTTCGGTTCTTGCAAGTTTGACATTTAAATCGCACTGCACGGAGCAGTGATCGTAGTCCGGGTATATAAAAAATCTGAAATATTTCGTTTATCACGGTTTTGTGATTTATATGTTTCCACTTTCTGTGGTACCAATCTACAATGAGGTTAGTCAGATCACTAGTTTTAGGCAGTATAATAGGGTTCTTTGTAGCATCGTCTATACACGACGCTCTTTCTAAATGGCTACGCATACGTAAAGTACCAGTTTCATCTATAAATGGTGAGAGCTTTCTCAGTTGGCTTGTCTTTGGCAATGGGCTTAAGCAATCTTTCGTTAGTAATTTAATTTCATAGGAAAAGGCTTGGGCTTGGACAAGGCGATGCAAATAGTTCCGGCTCCAGGCAAGTCCTTCGGTTGTCAGGTTACCCTTAATTGGTGCCCCCCGCAGCTTGGTTATAAAGCATTTAACGTACGCCATAACTCGTTCAATCTTTTCCCACTTTGAAAATCGCGACACGTCTATTGTCGCATCTTTATCTTGTATATTAACTGCATCTAATTGCAGCTCCTGTTGATAATTGTCCTCTGCAACTGCTTCAGCACCTTTCCAATTCTCCGTTGGCTGTCGTAGATATGCAGGGCCTGTAATCCACCTGCTATTCGATGAAAAGTCTGGTGCGGCGTTGTACTTTGTTGCTAAGTCGGCTACATTTAGCTTTGTCGGAACGTATCTCCACTGCGATATTTCTGTAGTTTCCTGTATTTCTCCCACTCTAAACATGACAAACTGCTTGTACTTCCTGGGATCTGAGCGTATCCAACATAGAACTGTTTTGGAATCTGCCCAATAATAAACATGGTCAGTCCTTATCGCTGCGGCAAGTAGTTCCATGCGCGGGATCGATACGGGTCGTAAAGGCGCGACCTTTGACTTGGAAGATACCAGGGATACCTCTATCTTGCCTCGAGTCGCAGATAGGCCACTGCTGTGTACGTGTTTTCGCCGGCATCCACGAATATATGCAGCTCTGTTGCTGCGCTTCAATTTCAATTTCTTCATAAAGCAAGTTAACCTACGCATAGCCATCATATAATTATCCGGTAATACTATGGTCTCCGATTTCCATAGTAACTTAACGACGAAATGTCGATAATCTCGTGTTATTTTCTGCTTCATTTCAGGTTCGTCTTTCCGATTATATAGCTGTGGGTAATCATAAAACTCCTTCTCTTGATACAAGCCTTCCATTACCAACTTCTGTAAAGCTACTTCGTCATCACATTCGCAGATATGGCTCAAACTCCTCTTTACGCTGTTGATGATTCACAACGCCATACACAGTCCAACCGATTCGAGTTTTAGTCGCTGCAGGCTCATGTTTCTTGCCCTCTCGGAACTTCAACGGAATCGCTAAATGTTTATTACTCAAACCATTAATAACCTGTGGTCTAACTTTGTAGTAGGAATCCACCGGTATTCCACGTAAGTGTTTGTATTTGCTAGTGATATCTTCTATATTTAGTGTTTGCTCAGGCAGATCAAGTGTTTCAACAGAATGCACATTATGTAAGCCAAGTCTCTGGGCTTTCCCACGCGGCGAGACTTCCAAATCAATTACCTCTGAATTCGCTTCGACCCGTGTGGTACCATCTGTCCATCTTTCTTTTTTCCCCGTAGCTGCAACTGCTGCAAAACACTTCCTTCTTTCAGCGTGGGACCAGAACCGTAATCGAGAAACGCATACACTTCAAGTGATACACCGTCTCCATAAATTGTTATGGGAGCAACTCGATAGAGTGTGTTCGAAGTTTCCTGGTAGTGCGTGGCTACCACTGCTGCTGCAACGCTATCTTCGCTAAGCCCCATATACACATCTTTTTGATCGTGAACGCGGGTGAGCGTGAACAATTTTCTTTTGTGTAATATGTTGATAGTACTCCACTATTCCAAAAAAATCATGCGTAAGTGGAAAAACAACTAAAATATCTTTGATATTAGAGCATTTAAAATTAATTGAAAGTGTTAAATATGCTTTGAAATGCTTATTTTACTATCTCACAGTGAATTGTGTGCGAACACAAAGTGACACAAACCCTTCGCAAGTGAGTGTTGAAATTTGGCAATTACCACGCTAAACTTTGATTTTTTTTCACATTTTTTGGAGAATTGAACTCATTTGACAGATGTGCGTGAACGCACAAAAGAATTGATTTGGAATTCTTTTCCTTTGCGTACGCAATAGAAAGTCTCCACTATTCACGCTCACGTTCACACGGAACTGTATGAGGGTCTTTACCTTCACTAGGCTTATGGAGCATCGGGTTATGTCTTAAGTCCCGTTTACATTGCTCGATTTTTCGTTCAACATGAAAGATTCTGAAAATTGACTCGTGTCAACGGGTCTTGCAAAATTGCATGCAACAAAGTTGGTAGCCAGCCGACTTTTGTTCAACTCATCATTCAACTTTTGTACAACCTTGCGTTTGTTTACGAATGGCAGATTTTGAGGTAATATTTAGAAAATAAAATTTTGATATATTTTTCACAAAATTTTTCATCAATAAAGTTGTAGCAATTCTAATTGGCATGAATTAGCCTAGACCTTTATAGGACTCTTTTGAGGAGCGTTTACCAAATAGTGAAAAAAGTGTTCCTTCAAGAAATACTCCTTGGATGGACTCTGCTGACTCCTCTTTTCAAATCCGTAGACACTTCAATTAAGATTCCTTCAAGAGAGTTTTGACGGAGTCCCTTTTCGCTCCTTTTGAGCGCTCCTTATTTTGTTGGATTTGATTCGTAAAGTATTTCCTAGCTAGGATGTCCGATAATTATATACCCTTTTGACTAGATCTCTATTTCCGTTTTTGTTGTTGTAACGAAATGTTGCCCTACCTAGAAGTAACGCTCATTGTTCCTAAATTGCCACCTTTTAATAGGAACAGAAAACAAACAGTTTCAATATCGTTAGGCCAGAGTGAGAATGGTGTTAAAAGAGTATGCTTCGAGGGGCAAGTGAACAAGTGGTTAGTGTCGTGAGGAGAAGACCCACATACAGCGCAAACATTTTGGCCATTGGGATTCAGTCTGGATAAGTTTCGCATATTACATTACCCAGATCCGAGTTGAACGAGAGTGCCTCCGGTCTCTCTCGGGCGATCGTGTCCCTCTGCAGAAACCGGTGATACTTGTTGCAGCAGGACGACATTCGCCTGACGGGAGCTGGCAAAGGTGTTCCCTGTCTCTGTGTGGATACTGTTGAGGAACTGTGTATGAACCCGTGAATCAAAAGAGGTGGTTTTATAATGCTTTTGTTGTAAAAAAAATCAATAAATAAAAAAAATTGATTAATGTCAACTCAATTTGGAATCAACGGCACATGTGACGAAAATTTATTCCAAAATTGAACAATGTAAACAGGCCTTTACGTTGCAGTTGTTTACCCCACATTCTCTGCGTTCTCGGCAGGATTTAACGTCGTGCTTTCTTAGGCGGCCCATACATAGCACAGATTTACATGCGCAAAACATACATTTGCACAAGTACTTGTGTGGTGTGTGCGTTGGTTGAGCTATTTGCGCAAAGAACTGTGCTAAAATCAAAACAATTTAGATTTTAACGCAAGTCTGCGAACATTGCGCATGCTTTTTTTTTTCGTGTGTGGCAAACTTTGTGCCAAGTTCGACTATAAAATAGCATTTAAATTAAATAAAATTAATTTTCTGCACAATAATGGATAGCAAACGTTTTTGGTGCGAATTCCTGGACTTATATCGGGAATTACCAGCGTTGTGGCAAATCAAAAGTGTTGATTACAGCAACAGAACGCTAAAAACCAGCAGCTACCAAAAAATTATAGACAAATTGAAAGAAATTTATCCAGAGGCGAATAGGGAAATGGCAGTAAAAAAAATTAACAGCTTCCGTACCACATATCGAAAAGAACTAAAGAAAGTGAAAGAGAGTCAAAAGTCAGGTGCCGGAACCGACGATGTATATGAGCCCACCCTTTGGTATTTTGATAGGTTGTCGTTCTTGGAAGATCAGGAGGAGTGCATAGAGGGAATATCTACAATGGAAAACAGAAAAGAAGAGCAAGTAGGAAATAGTATAATGTAATTAATATGGTGATGTTGAAATTTTTTCTTTGAATTTTAGAAAATAGCTCCGCGTTCAAAGAAAAAAAAGATATCGGATGAAGATCAGCTGATACAATTGGCTTGTAACAAACTACAATCAAACGGTAGCAACAACTGTGAGCTTGAAATGCTGGGAAAATCATGGGCCTCGCAATATCAAGAAATGAACGAACAGCAGAAAGTTATTGCACGTAAATTAATTTCCGATATTTTGTACCATGGATGCATGGGCGCTCTCAAGAAAAATCATGCATTAGAAATACAGAATTTTTTACTGGCGTCTCCTGTTCAACCACCATCTTATCATTCAAATTCGCCTTTGCCTGAATATGTTGTAGCAGACAATATAATTGACTTCGCAAACCAAGAGCTACCAATGAGTAGCCCTGAAACGGTCTCCAATCATCGTGGCAGTGATCTGCAATGCTTTTATGAAAGCTTTACTGAAGAGTATTAACTCAAAATAACTTAATATTGATCAAAAGTACAAAATGAACTAAAAGTGCAAAGATAATTATATGTTTTAAGCCGTTTATTTATTTTTAGCAAGTTGAATTATACTTAATTTATTTTTTTTTTTGTGTACCAGTTTTATCATAAAATGCAAAAGCAATAAATGAAAATGGAAGTAAAGTGCGGTGGTGTTATTGTTCTTGCGCGAGTACTTCCTGCAATCTTGCGAGCTATTTTCAGTATGTTGGAGTATTGAGGGTATTCCATGGAGTACTTGAACTAAGCCAGCAGTGTGAAGTACTGTTTGTCGGCACAGAATATATGTGTCAAGAGTGCCATCGGTCAAATGCAACACCTACCTTGGTCAATGTCACTTGCGCATATGCTCTGGGCCCGCAAACAGAAATCTATGGACTAATACGTTCGTTGCGCCATGTTGTCGAGCTGCGCAGCCCACAACGCCGACTGATTCTAGCTCGTTTCCAAACGAACGGTGTCGGTTTAGGAATGTCAGTCCCGGGATTCTGCTATGTGGAGAATCCCAAAAACTCCGGGATTTTCCATATGGCCGGGTCCCGGGACTGACTTTCCTAGTGTTTGTGGTATCACAACGGGCCTTTCAAAACTGAGCTGAGTGTGCCTCTGCGGCAGCCACTTGAACCTAACCTAACCTAAATAATTTTGATGTTAGTTTTAGATATAATCCAAAGTAATTTTTTATTGTTATTTAAACTACATATTCACATACATGTTTTGTGTTAGGCGCTTTATAACCTGTTTGAATTTTTGTTTGTCAGTTTATCATAAACCTTGTTTTGCCATGAAACCATTCCCACAGTGCTAAAATACCTTTTAAATTTACTTCGCACGTCTTTTGCATTTGCTGATGCATTTTTAATTGATGTAGAACTTAAAGAATCCAAGAGGTATGCTTTTCCTTGGGTATCAACGTTTTCCGAGATTTCTATGTTTTCCACATTGGTAAAATATGTGTCACATTTGGACTTACGTAAAAAGTTGTGCAAATAACAACAAGCCAAGACAAATTTGGTTGCTTTTTCTGGTGAGAAGTTTAAAGTATTCAAAAGAATTCTAAAACGTGAAACCAAGATTCCGAAAACATTTTCAACTAATCCACGCGCGCGCGATAATCTATAATTAAATATGATATCACCCTTCTCGAGGGAATTATGACTGAAAGGCTTCATAATATTTTCTGTTAATGGAAATGCATCATCAGCAACAAACACAAACGGCATTTTTTCACTACATCCTGGAAGCGGTTCAGGTTTTGGCAATCCTAATTCATTTGCTTTAAGTCTTTTGAAAAACTTAGTTTGGCCAAACAAGCCAGCATCAGAAGCTCGTCCATTCGCTCCAACATCAACCATCAAAAATTCATAATTTGCATTTACTACAGCCATCATAATAATTGAAAAATGTTTCTTATAATTAAAGTAAAACGACCCCGATCCAGGTGGCTTCTTTATATTTATGTGCTTGCCGTCAATCGCGCCGATGCAGTGTGGAAAGTTCCACCGCTGACTAAATGACTGTGCCTCCATTTTCCAATCACCTTCATTTCTAGGCAACTGAAGTATGAGAGAAAGTTAAAAATAGTTTTTGATATAACATTAGATTATCTACCTGTATGTAGTCTTTTAGCTCTTCAATGATAGCGTCACAAGTCTCACTTACAATCTTGCCGATGGCTTGCGGAGAAATGGCTGTAAGAAATTTAAGGTCCTCAAAACTATTGCCGCTTGCTAAAAATCGCAATGTTAAAGATAACCGATGACGCGCTGAAATAGCTTTTCTCATCAGAGTGTCTCGCTTGTAAATTCGAGGCGCTACTTTCGTCAAAAGTGCTTCAAATGTATCCTTATCCATTCGTACGTAATTTTTGAAATCACGTTGCGAGGTGAATTCCAGCTCTTGCAGTAGTTTTTTCTGCCCAAGTATATCACGTTTTTTATACCACAATTGCGCCCAAATCCGTTTGCGCCTTTGTTTTCTTTTCTTTCTTCTTAGTGCAATTATAAGAAGTAAAGCGGCACTTGATTTTCTTGTACAATTTCCACACATGTTTCTTCGGCTATGCTTGATCAGAAATGAATATTGCACAGTTTGTTTGAGTTGTGTATGTAAAAAGTCTTATTTGCACAAATTTATGCTTTCGGTACTTGCGCAAGGATTTTGTGTAATGTATTTGGCGCTTTAAGCATACCTTACACAGCTTCAAATCACGAACTGCGTTCCATTTTTCACTGTAATCTAGATTTTTGAATTTGTCGCATTTCATTATTACATGTGCCTCTTTGCAAAAGTAACATGGCAACTTTCCCACTGAACCCTCAGATCTGCCCTTAGCCTCCCAATTTTAAGTATGGAAACTCACACGCAGTGGTTTACGTTTTTCGGTATCAACAGTAGCTGTTGTGGTAACGGAGGCCACGCTGCTAGCCGCCTCGGCTAAATCAAAAAGCCACTCACTAAATATATTTATTGTGGCGTTTGGATACTAGCGAGAAAACAATGTCCATTGCAGGCGCATTTGCGCAGGCAACTTTTCAATAAGCTCCTGTATTAATAACGGATTATTCATGTGCGACTGAAGGCCTGAAGCTTGCATAGTCGCTGTTAAATTCTTTACCTCCAACGCGAAGGTTACCAAAGTGTCCAATTTATTAACATTGACAGGTGAGGAGGTGCGAAACTTAGACAACAAGCTATTTATTATTTTTCTCCGGTTTGCCAAACACCATACGTAAAGTTGAAGCTATCTCTGGTACAAGAGCTGGTATCATCAGCTTACTGCTTAGGAATTCAAGCGCCTTTCCCTTTAAAGCACGTTGCAATCATATATTTGCGCCACAAATATTTAAAAGAAATGTTGGCGATCCAACCAATTGTTTAGCATGGCTATTCTTTGTTTAATAATATAGCCGAAGGCTTTTAAATCTTTATTCATTGATTAAAGAAAATAAAAGGAATATTAAAGCAATTATACATTTCACATATTAAAAGAAATACTTACATTTGGTAATTATAGGTATTAGAAAGAATTGAATGCAAAATTTTATACAGCGGAATGGTAATTCACTGACTAGTTTCCATGCGACCAAGCATTTATACGTAGTGTTTTATCCGGTCTGGCTGGCAACGAACCTACCAGACTGCATTGGCATTGCGTTCTCTTAACGCTTTGAGCCATGTGCCCTGCATGCAATCTTGCATTAATATTCTTACTAACATTTGCCATGTGTTTTTCCTTACTTTATAGACTTCTTGTACACCCTATGATCCAAGGTGATAACAAGAAGCAAGTAAATTTGTATATGGCGAGCTTTTTGAAGCTATTTCCTTCCTTTCATGTGAACCACAGGGTGTATATTTCCGGTTTTCTGGTTCTTGTACATGGGGAGCGGAAATGTTTGTATGTATATGAAGTTTTATTTGTGGATTGAATCCAATGTATATATTTAAACGTTAATTTTGTAATTATAGGTATTAGAAAGAATTGAATGCAAAATTTTATACAGCGGAATGGTAATTCACTGACTAGTTTCCATGCGACCAAGCATTTATACGTAGTGTTTTATCCGGTCTGGCTGGCAACGAACCTACCAGACTGCATTGGCATTGCGTTTTCTTAACGCTTTGAGCCATGTGCCCTGCATGCAATTTTGCATTTATATTCTTACTAACATTTGCCATGTGTTTTTCCTTACTTTATAGACTTCTTGTACACCCTATGATCCAAGGTGATAACAAGAAGCAAGTAAATTTGTATATGGCGAGCTTTTTGAAGCTATTTCCTTCCTTTCATGTGAACCACAGGGTGTATATTTCCGGTTTTCTGGTTCTTGTACATGGGGAGCGGAAATGTTTGTATGTATATGAAGTTTTATTTGTGGATTGAATCCAATGTATATATTTAAACGTTAATTTTGTAATTATAGGTATTAGAAAGAATTGAATGCAAAATTTTATAAAGCGGAATGGTAATTCACTGACTAGTTTCCATCCGACCAAGCATTTATACGTAGTGTTTTATCCGGTCTGGCTGGCAACGAACCTACCAGACTGCATTGGCATTGCGTTCTCTTAACGCTTTGAACCATGTGCCCTGCATGCAATCTTGCATTTATATTCTTACTAACATTTGCCATGTGTTTTTCCTTACTTTATAGACTTCTTGTACACCCTATGATCCAAGGTGATAACAAGAAGCAAGTAAATTTGTATATGGCGAGCTTTTTGAAGCTATTTCCTTCCTTTCATGTGAACCACAGGGTGTATATTTCCGGTTTTCTGGTTCTTGTACATGGGGAGCGGAAATGTTTGTATGTATATGAAGTTTTATTTGTGGATTGAATCCAATGTATATATTTAAACGTTAATTTTGTAATTATAGGTATTAGAAAGAATTGAATGCAAAATTTTATACAGCGGAATGGTAATTCACTGACTAGTTTCCATGCGACCAAGCATTTATACGTAGTGTTTTATCCGGTCTGGCTGGCAACGAACCTACCAGACTGCATTGGCATTGCGTTCTCTTAACGCTTTGAGCCATGTGCCCTGCATGCAATCTTGCATTTATATTCTTACTAACATTTGCCATGTGTTTTTCCTTACTTTATAGACTTCTTGTACACCCTATGATCCAAGGTGGGTTTTTTTCCCAACCGCTCTCGTTGCTTGTATTTGCTTCTTTGAAATCAAACGATTACGTTTGACAGCAGCGAGGGTTGCCTAAGGCTGTGTGCTAATTGAAAACAGTTTTCGTCAGAGTAAAATGGGGTGAACAAATTTCCTATGGTGAACGAATATTTGCCATTTTGCGATGATGATGAAACGAAACGATAAATTATGACAGTAGTAAATTTTGACGTATGGAAAAAGCACGTGCAAAAGCAGATGCTTTGTGAATCAATTCTTATTTTACGTGTTGTTCATGCATTTATATTGCGTATTATTAGCATTATATTATATTTTAGTGTTAAATAACGCATGTGAACATAAATTTATGTGAAATAATATGAATGTTAACAGCACATGCATCCCTGTGCTCACATTATTGATTGTCAAAATTTGACCTAGCGCCCAGGGCTAGGTCAAATTCTGACGTTCATATTCACCACGATAACTGTCAGAATTTAACATCGCTCTGTCAAAATTTGCTTTTTTAAAACGTTTGGCACACAGCCTAAAGGCACAAAGGAGAAAACCAAATGTATGCTTACACTGTGTTTACATTATACGATTATAACTATGATTGAATGGCGGAGTTTCCAACAGGAGTTGATGAGAGTTTTAAGAAGTCATGTTAAGTTCTTTGTGAGAACCCGTTTCCGAGATATTGACCAAAATGTAGGAAAGTTGCGGCCCTAGAAAGTGTTTGTGCAATATGGGTATCAAATTGGTATTTCTATATGAGAACCCGTTTCCGGGATATTAATCAAAATATGGACCAGATGTGGCCAGGAAAGTTTTTATTCGATATGGGTATCAAATGAAAGTTCTATGGATGGTAACAACCATTTTAATTTTTTTATGTTGAAAGGGGCGTGCCACCTCTCAAGAAAATGGAATTTTCCATGGTATATATCTCTGGAAGTATTCATTCTATATGACTGAAATTCGATAAGAAGTTTGTTACGTGCTGGCTGCCGGTTGACCTAAAAAAGGGCTCGCGTGACTCGTCAACCCCATGTTGCATGCCCCGGGAGTCTTGCAGGTATGCTTGCCTACTGCGCGAACTAGCTCGCCGGACTGTGGGGTGGATCTTTGACCCCGAGGCATACCCACCGCACCATACAAGAAAAAAAATCATACCTGGCTCTTCACTTCACATTGGGGCACTCGGCCCGCACCCCCTCCAGGTTCCCCGCCCCTCGGCCATAGGTGTTGTTATGGCCGGCCACTCTATACCCACCCTACCATGGTCGACCGTGGCGAATGTTTGATGTCGACCCCAATATCAAAACCCCCTTGTACCCCCTTTACAACTTCCCCTCTGTCATCGTCCAGTCCGTCTGTCCACACCACATCTGAAAGAAAGAATCACTTGGTTATAATGCAAATTAACAAATCATATTGTTTATTAATATAAAAAGAGTCAAAAGTGTATGTGTATGTTTGCGTACATGGTACTACGTGTAAGTGTGTGTTACTATAAAACTATGATAACCCTTATTATAAAAGGTGGGCAGTACGCCCTCAAAAATTTCAGTCAGGGACCCAACACTTTGGCCCTTATATATATATATAAAAAAAAACGAAATGAATTAACAAAATAAATCAGCGACCTGATATTTTGGTCTTACTATGCTCTTCGTGAGCTTGCTTAAACATTAACAGTCCTAATGTGTGGACTTACAACAGTAATACTAGTGTCTTAAACTAAAATCAGAAATTTGACTAAGTCATAAATATATATATATATATGTGTTTGCCAACCGCAATTAAATTTCATAGACCATACGCGTATATGTATGTGTGGGTTGTCGACTATCCAAGAGTGTGCATGCAGGAGAGAGTCGGGGCTGAGACTCGTTGAGCCCACTTATAGGGGTGGAAATATCGACTCCCACTTAGCTCCGTCCGACCCACTTACACCCCCATGCACGCCCTTCAAGCGTCAGAAAAAGAAAAATGTTACAAAGTTAAGTTGGCTTGAACCAGCCTATAAAAATGAATGGAAAAAAACCAACTGAAAATTTATGACTTATT
Source organism: Campiglossa producta (assembly GCA_964058755.1). Lineage (NCBI taxonomy): Eukaryota > Metazoa > Arthropoda > Insecta > Diptera > Tephritidae > Campiglossa > Campiglossa producta. The sequence continues at coordinate 1,887,107 of CAXKVI010000007.1, forward strand.
ATCTGGCCACACAAGTGGAAGGCTTCGGTTACCCCCCCTTCGGATATCAAAAAAAACAAATTGGTAACTTCCTAACCCCGCCCTGGCCTACAAGACGTCTTGTTATAAGGGTGGTGGAAAGGGACCTACTACAACAGGTGCAACTTATTTCATGCATTTATGTACGGCGGACTATTTCACCGATCATGGGGTAAGGAGGCCGTCGACTTGGGACCTAACAAAGCATGTATCCTTCATACATAGTGCTTACTCATTACAATCTGAATTTTCATTTTTTTAATAATTTTTTTTTCTTTTAAGCCTTTGAGCTAAGATCGAACAAAACGTTTGGATTGCGCCACTTATCGAGTGCGCAGGGGTCTTACTACCCTACCCTGAAGGGGTCCCAACATAAGTGGTCCTGGCCGGCCGTCCCGGCTCAGGTCTGACTTCCTTATCTAATTAACCACTACTCACTACACTTATAACTAAAACCTGGCCTTGATCTGCTCCCTTGTTGTGGTGATTGTGGTGATGGCGCTGGTTGTTGTAGTTGTAGTTGTTGTTGTCGTGGTGGTTGTTGTTGGTGGTGGTGGTGGCAGTCCTCTTGATGGGTGCTTTGTTGTCGGCGGCGTGGAGTACCTGTGGCAGACCGCGGCTGGTGATGGCTTTTGGCCATGTGTCCCGAGCTGTTCCCGGTTTTTGCTTGTACTGCGGTTGTTCTCTCTCCGCCTTCACTAAAATTACTGTGCTTGGGTGGTACCCGGTACCAGTGGTACAATTTTCTGCGACTTGCGCCGGTTGTGGCAACAGGAAACCGGTTAGCGTGCTTCAGTCGCACGTGTGTGTGACACCAGTGGCGGTACTGGAAAAGTTTGGTCACTTCGGCGTTGTTGATCCTGCGTGCCCCAGCTGAGTGGCACTGCGTGGGGATTCGCGTTCCTACACACAAAGAGAATTATTAGCCCTAGTTTTACCCGACTTCCCTCTTAAACAACTTACCCACAGAAATTCCTGTTCCGACGACCGTAGTCCTGGCAGGTGTCTTCCCCCCAAGGACAGGATTTGTGATGGGGCCCAAATATTGGGGAACGTATGTTCCTGGTGCACTCCCCGGTGGAGTGATCACCCACTTATTAGTCCAGATTGCATCCACTTCTGGATGCATAGAATTTTTAACACCACTAAAAAATTTGTTTTTTCTTTATTTTACCGGTTGCTGCTTCTGGTCTCTGCTGCTGCTGCTGAAGGAAAGGCCGGAAATCGGAAATCCTGAAGTTGGCTGCATTTTCTGTTCTTCTGACGTTTGCTTGCTGACGTGGCATGACGTTTGAAGGAAGTGTTCTGAAGTGGGGTTGCCAGATCGCGTATTTTACTTGTTGCAGTGCTGGGTAGCCGTAACATGACCGTAACAAGTTATACGCAAGAAGGACTATAAGGGAAAAGTAGATGGAACCCACGGGTATAAGCTAGTTGATTTCCGCCAATTTCCGACCACTTATGTGGGGAAAGACAATCAATATTTATTTAAATTTATTTACATATGTATATCCCACGGAGTGATATGTGTAAATAAATTTTTCGGTAGCACAAAATTAGTATTTCCTATAAAATTAGCAAAAATCTACTTAAAGTTACAAGTATAGTCCCGTTTACATTGTTCGATTTTTCGTTCAATTTCAAGTTGATTCTGAAAATTGCAAAATTGCATGCAACAAAGTTGGTAGCCAGCCGACTTTTGTTCAACTCATGATTCAACTTTTGTACAACCTTTCATTTGTTTATGATGACTGATTTTAAGAGAAAATTTTGAAAATAAAATTTTAATATATTTTTCACAAAATTGTTCATCAATACAATTGTAGCAATTCTAACTGGCATGAATTCGCCTAGACCTTTTTTTCTTGATCATTACCAACACCCAGAGTAAAACCTCTGCGTTCCATCCTATCCAACTAGAAGAGTCCTCAAGGCGCTCCGTTCGGACTCCCTGGGCGGCGCGCCTATAAGGTATACCTACCAATTTAGGAAACTTTAAAAGTTTGTTTATCAGATAATGAAAAAAGTGATCCTTCGAGAAACACTCCCTGGAAGGACTCTGCTGACTCCTCTTTTCAAATCCGTAGACGCTTCAATTACAATTCCCTCAAGAGACTTTTGACAGAGTCCCTTTTCGCTCTTTTGAGCGCTTCGTACTTTGTTGCATTTGATTCGTAAAGCATTTTCTAGCAAGGATGTCCGATAATTTTATACCCGCTTGACTAGTTGTAGTTATAACGAGTATTCACAAGCTATTTGCAATAATAAAAAAATTTCGATAACTTGGCTCTTGCGATACAATCGCAAATAAAGCTCGATATGGTGATTCAAATATAAGAAAGTTTCACTTGATACCCATATAGGCATATCTTGCTCAATATTAAAAGAAAAAAATAGATAGGTGGCAACCCTTTGAACCGCCCCAAGTGGCAACCGCCATGTATATAGTCTTAGAATGAATCATACTACTAATAATGCCAAATTTAATACAAAACGGCAAAGCGGTTCCCGAGATATAAGGAAATATAAATAAAATACGGTTTGGGGTCAACCCTAGCTGGCAACCCTGGTAGAAATTGTCATATTTGAAATGCGACCGAAAATACCTTTTATTTGATACCCATATTGTTATATATTGCTCAATATTTAAAAAAATTGAGATTGGTGGCAACCCTGTGAACAGCCTCAAATGGAAACACCCACGCATATAATCCTAGAATGAGTCATACTATCTATAAAGCGAAACTTTATCCAAATCGGTCGAGCGGTTCCCGAGATATAGAAAAAAAAAATTAAATGCGGTTAGGTGGCAACCCTATGTGGCAACTCTTCTTGGGATATACATTTCATTTAAAAAATTGAGATAGGTGGCAACCCTGTGAACCGCCCCAAGTGGCCACACAATCTAAAAATGAGTTATACTATCTATAATGTCAAACTTTATCCAAATCGGTCGAGCGGTTCCCGAGATATAGAGAAAAACAAATAAAATGCGGTTAGGTGGCAACCCTGCTTGAGATTTCCATATTTGGAAGACGGTCGAAAATACCTTTCATTTGATGCCCATATTGGCATATCTTGCTCAATATTTTAAAAAAATTCAGATAGGTGGCAACCCTGTGAACCACCCCAAGTGGCAACACCCACGAGTATAATCTTAAAAAGAATGATACTATCTATAATGCCAAACTTTATCCACATCGGTCAAGCGGTTCCCGTGATATCAATAAAAATAAATAAAATGCGATTAGGTGGGAACCTTCGGTGGCAACCCTATTTGAGATTTATATATGTCCAATACTGTACTGGGGATCGAACAGTGAAAATCGTGACGCTTATTCATGAAAGGTTTCTAGTTTTCCTTACTTGTTTATATTTGTAGCAGTGTCATTGGAGTTGCGTTTAAGTTAAAATGGCAAAAACGTACCATATTTGGAAGTTGCGTACTAACGTACCGTGGTTGGCAGTCTGTGCAGTCACAGACGTGTAAGGCCAAATTCTCTATTTATCAATCGTTTGCGTGTTTGAACATATATTATTCTATTCCTGCGTACTTCGCCCCACATACCTGCACTTGAACGTCCCTCACCATGCACCTAAATGCGCAAAGCTCGCCCGTATGTGCAAAATTCCATAAGAGCCGTTTTGTCCATCGCTGACTTAGGGCCGCTTGCATAAAAGCCGACAACGACTAATCGGTGATTAGTTTGACAGCTAACCGAACAAAATACCAAAGAGAATATATCAACAAGAGCCACCACTCGTTATGAAAGCAACGAACAAGATGGATGCCGTTTTCTTTCAGGGTTTCGGTAATTTCGATATAAATATGTTATTGTCTAATCGAAACAAAATGTGTAAAAGTAAATAGACGAGAACTGAAATAACACAAGATTCGAAACAAAAATTTACCAGCTGTCGAATTTACAAAACTGAGGAAAACAAAATTACCGAAACCCTGAAAGAAAACGGCATCCATATTTTTCCTTGCATTTCTAACGAGTGACGGCTCTTGTTGATATATTCTCTTTGAAAATACGTAAATTAAACCCCGGTAACCGGGCGATTAACCGTTATCGGCTTTTATGCAAGCGGCCCTAAAGGTGATGGCCCAATGCACGCTTGCTTTGTTGGCTTTGCCTCGAGAAATGTCAAAATTCTTTTGAACTCTACTGAAATGTATGAAAGTTGGCCCAGTGGCAGCCTTACTTGGTTGCTTGAAACGCTTCAAAGCGTCGAATAGCCCAAACCTCTATTTGACAGCGCTTTACACGCTTCGCTGTTTGTCTTTTTTGTCTCATACTGTATTTTTGACAACTTTTGTAGCTTCTATTGGGCCATAGAAGCTTTAAAAGGAAAGCAAGGTAAGCCTAGGTAAGCAAGGCAAGCAAAGCAAGCGTACATTGGGTTATCAGCTTTAGGTTGCTTATTTGTGTGTATATGCAGTCAGCAGAGGTTCTCGCTAAAACTGCAATGCTAGGCATTGTTGGTAAGGTATGCGAAGTGCATATACATGGCGTTTAAAAAAAAATTGTTAATATTTTCCCGGTTTCTGTAATTTAGTGGTTAAGTGTTCGGCCTTCTACACCAAGTCGTGGCGGTTCGAAAAATATTTAGAAAAAAAAGAATTTTCTAAAACGGGGCCGCCCCTCGGCAGTAGTTTGGCAAACCTCCGGGTGTATTTCTACCATGAGAAGCTTCTCAGCAAAAAATTCATTTGCTTTGCAAGTGCCGTTCGGAGTCGGCAAAAAACTGTAGGTCCCGCCAACTTGTAGGAAAAACTCAAAAGCAACACACCACAAGTTGGAAAGAGAAGCTCGGCTAAAAAATCTCGTTAGAGATTATGATGACCTGTTGGTATATCTCCGCCATTAGTTTTTTTTTTTTTTTTTAATTATAACAAAAAGGCAGTTCGGGTGGTGGGAAATCTCTATTTCAATAATATTATATAGTTTCACGTGTAAAATGTTGGGGAAATCGATTAACTCTTTCCGTCACACTTTCATATATTTGACTTTATAATTGAAAAAGTTGTATTTCTGGATTGGTTTAGACATATTTATTAAGGGGAAAAAGTTCACAAACATAACTCACATAGTTTTAGAGATATGAGGTGGGAAGTTTACTAATCGAGGTCCTCATATTAGTCGAACCCGAAGACTTATCGAATTAAGGGATACCTTAAATCTTAAAGGGGCTACTCACCTGCCAAGAAATTTCAAACGCCATATAAAAAAACGCACACGTCAAATTTTCTTGAGCCAATACTCAGCTCATAAGAACAAATACTACAATTTTCGATGTTTGGCAACGCCGGTTTACCTCAAGAAATAAATATGCTCGTATATATTTCTTGAGGTAAACGTGCAGGATCACGGCAAAGATGTGTTTATACTTCGCTGCACATGTTTTATACATTTTTATAATAGTAATCTGCAATAAAATGGAAAATGCCGTAAACGGCAAATTTTCTTGACCAGGCATAAGAAATATATGCTCGTTTTTTTCTTGAGGCATTTCTTGGCAAGAGGGTAGCCCGCTTAAGTTAGATGTCTAGTAATGTAATACGAAAAAAGGCATTCAGTTACATTATCCAGTTCTTGAATGATGCGCGCGCAAACACACGGACCGATAGAAAGGAAATTCTAAAAACCTTTCATTGGGATTCTATTGGCCTAAAAATTACCCTTTTTATAGGTTTTTCTTGAATATGAGACATCGAATTGTTACAATTTTTTTATACTAGGTGGACCCGTGCGCGCCTTGCGCAAAAATAATAAAACAAATGGTTTGAAATCGTTTACTTACGTCATACAAACTTATGTAAAATTTTCGGAAATTTGATAAAAAGCAATCGATTTTTTCTATAAATATGACCCAGTGACCACATGAATTTTTTACAAAACTTCCTTAAATACAACATTTGACGTAAAAATAAAATCATTTGTAGTTTTTTGTTTGAATGTCACTTGGGCTGAAAAAGTTATATCTTGGAATCGCCTGACTCTAGAAAATGCCACATACAACTGTCCGTGTGAAAACACTAGGCTAGGTAAATACAAACCGGCTTTATCAAATGTTTGGCCTGGGGCTTTGTTGATAGTCATAGCGAAAGCTACTTTTAAGGAAAACTGTTTCCTAGTCATCTGGAATGGTACTGTTGGATCTGAAGGAGTAATGGGTGAGTTACATAAAGCTTTATTTTGGCTTTACCTCAAACTTTGACTTTGACAGAAAAGGTCAGTATACGTATTTAAACGAAGCATGGCAAATTGGAGACCTCAAAGTTGAAGCAAGGTTAAAATTTGGCAAACTCTCAAATTTTACTTGCTTTGCTTGCTTTGACAATCAGATGTTGATGAATTTGCTTAAATTAAAGAATAAAAAGTTGGAGGAAATAATAATTCATTAATTTTTTCTCTATTAAATTAATAAATTAACCAAAACACTCTGAATGTAAAGAAATAAATAACGAAAACAAATATATAAAAGAGAAGCGTCAAGGCGTTCATTGTAGCATACCTCTGGAGTTGGACGCAAAGTTTTGAGGTAGCAAATGTCAGGCGAGGTTAACAAAGCTTTATGTATTCGACCCTTTAGTTTAACTCGCGGTATTATAGCAACTTTTCCCGAACCGATTAATTTGACACTGATTGCGTTCTCGCCGAAATGACTGACCACCATCCTGGCACCATTTATAAGTCCTTCTTTGGCATTAAGATTACGAATCAACATTATGATTGCATTTTTCTTCAAAATTAGTTTATGTGTAGGTAAGACGGAAGGATTTAGAGAGTTAAGAAACTCAGTTGGATAATACTCGGCATTATTAGTTTCATTTTTTCGACTGTATCACAACTTAGGTAAACTTTACTATCCCGGGTAATAATTTTGATATTATACACTAATTAAAAGTTGAGCATTCGTCACTTTTTGGGCATAAAATAGCTGCTGAGTAAAAATTTTATATGTTACTGTCATTTATTTCATTTGTGCCGTAAACCTTAGAAATTAGGCTATCATAATCAGCGTAGTATTGTCGTGCTATTTTAATAGTATCCTCGCATATTTTATGTTGGATTTCTAAATCACCATTTCCCAGTTTGAGTAGCCGGTTTTTAAACTCAGGGTTATTATTTGGTAGCATATTTTGAACTAATCTACGAATTTTCACCTTTGGCCACAGCGGTGAGAGTTTAATGCAATACAAATTTTAGAACTTACCAATTATATATTTTATCACGGTGTATAATAAAATATCCAATAAGAAACATCCATAAAAGATTTTCAATTAACAAATAAAATCAACTGCACTTGTTGTGAGAAAGAATAAGAAAAATATTCGCAACAGGTCATTGTGTATCAATACAAAGTGCAAACTCTTCTGCATAGACGTCAAAATTCCAAAATGAGTTTAACACCTGTTTGAGATTGTGGTTAATAACAAGTGTGATATCATAGGCATAGGCGTGAAAATTTCAAAGTGAGTTTAGTCACCTGTTTTTAATTTCCTTTTTTGTCTCACTTCTTTCCATCTTCCCATCTCTTTCTACCATTAGGTAAAAGATAGGAGATCGCCATGTTGATGTGTGCAGGATGTTAAACAACGCCATTGCTTTTCTGTTATTCGGTGCTGGCGACATTTTAATATGTGCAGGATGTAAACAAACCGACATTTTAATGTGTGTTGTCAAAAGAAGAGTTCACACTTGTTATTGATACACTATGCAACAGGTGTTTGCTAAAGACTTTCTTCGCTAAAGACTTTCACCACTGGCAATTACCTGCCCGCGCGCCATCTACATTTGAACATTTGAAAAGAATGTCCATACACCATTGTCCTTTTATAATCAAAATCGAAGACTTGCACCACTACCAGTCCAGCGCAGTGCTGCCACTCACATTTATTTTTTTGTACCAAAACAGTTTCAAGATTGCCAAATTTTTTTCTAGCATGGAAAAACACACCTAAAAAGAACTATGGCGCGATAAATGTAAAGGTTATCATTAGAATCTTCAAAAATATTTCTCTTCAAATTTTTGTAGTGCTGCTCTGAGTTTGTTCCTCGGCGGAAAAAACAAACGATGTGGCTTATATAATGAATTGGGGATTTTATAGCCAAAAAGCATTGGTATTTGTTTCCTTTAGGGGTCAACTGCAAAAAAATTTTAAAAATTTATGGGAGAGGGCTCAAAAAACGTGTATTGGCCGCAGGATCACGAATCCCGGAGCGCTTTTTAATTTTTTTGTTTCAGTGAAAAATTATGACCAAAATCCCGGAAAAGAACTCAGGTCCGATCCCAATTCGGATCGGGATTCATGGTATTTGTGTGCAGAACAGCTTTCCGAGTTGCTTATAAAAAATAATGCCCGTCCGGTCCAACACAGGCTACGCCATCCTCAGCATTTCTGCACAGAACACTTTTTTGGACATTTTTAGGGATGGCCTAATGTGATTACAACAACTACATGAAAACTTGCAACTTTTATTGCAAATAACCCCTACAATAGTTTGGCAACATATTTTCTTCTTCTTACGAATTTGAGTGGAAACCACCGACTGAGTGACTCCAAATGAAATGGAATGAAGGAATAGTGTGAAGCCCAATAAGCCATTTTGTTTGATATCAACCTGAGACGCATTTGAGATGAAACCGTCAACGTCAATTATCAGTTTTTGAAAACTTAATATCAATTAATCAAAGAATTAATTTTCGATTTAATGATAAATATAAACATTATAATATAAATGTCCGACAGTTTCTACCTTCACAGTTTTTATACATACGACCCTCTCTGCCATTCCCTAAAATAAATGTTGTCCAAATCTTCTACTATTCTAAAATTTGACCCTTATTATTTACCAAACGTTTGAGAATATATTTTTCTGAGCGTATGGGGAATATGCTGTGCGTGTGTATTAGAGTGTCGTAGACACGAATAGAAAACACAAAAGAGAGCGCCACCAGAGTTGAAAGCAATACTTGACAAATGTAAAACCGGACTAAGGTATACAATGGTACAATGCTCCGTGTTTTTATCTGACTAACACAGTGATCGAACTCAGTAATAACTATCGAGGATTCATGACAACCAGGGACACATTTTTTTTGGGTTGTTTATCGATAGTTCCTTTGATCACATGCTAATTGCTATCTAATGTTGAATTTATTGACAGTCCGACTGATAAAATTTCGCTTATTGTAGCCATAATTAATGAGTGTAAAGATAAATATTTTAGGTAGGTGTCATTAGGTTTACAGAGCATCCCCATATTCATAAAAAATATAAAAGGTTTAAGCAGCTCCTATATGTATATAAACAAATGGTAATTGTCTACTTTAGCTGTCAACTGCTAATAATTTAGCTAAAATTATGGAAGTGGGCTGAAAAGGCGCGATTTGGCCTCAGGATCACGAATACGGAAGCTATTTTTTATTTTTTTGTTTCAGTGAAAAGTTGTCAAAATACCGGGTATTTGTTTCCTTTAGGGGTCAACTGCTAATAAATTAGATAAACTTATGTGATTTACAGAGCATCCCCATATTCATAAGAAATATAAAAGGTTTAATCAGCTCCTATATGTATATAAACAAATGGTAATTGTCTACTTTCGCTGTCAACTGCTAATAATGGTATTAGTTTCCTTTAGGGGTCAACTGCTAATAAATTAGCTAAAATTATGTGATATAGCTCAAAAGACGGGGTTCGGCCTCAGGATCACGAATCCGGAAGCGCTTTTTTAATATTTTGCTTGGTATTAGTTTCCTTTAGGGGACAACTCCTAATAAATTAGCTAAAAATATGAGAGATACCTCAAAAGACGCGTTTTGGCCTCAGGATCACGAATCCGGAAGCGCTTATTTAATTTTTTGTTTAGTGAAAGTTATGGTCAAAAAACCGAAAAATTACCCGGGTCTGATACCAAAATTGGGGCGGAATCCATGGTATTTATGTGCGAAACACCTTTTTGAGTTGGCGGCCTTCGGCCGAGCACATAAAAAATAACCCTGGACTACGCCATCCCAAGTCCGGACGTGTGACATAACCGTGGCTACCGCCACGGCGCGACATTTTTTGCACGTTTTTAGGGACAGTCTAATAATATTACAACAACCACATGAAAACTTGAAACTTTGATTGCAAATATAAATATCTCTGCATAGAAGCAAAATATTAAAAAAGCGCTTCCGGATTCGTGATCCTGAGGCCAAAACGCGTCTTTTGAGGTATCTCCCATATTTTTAGCTAATTTATTAGGAGTTGTCCCCTAAAGGAAACTAATACCTTTTGCTTCTCTGCAGATATATTTGCAATCAAAGTTTCAAGTTTTCATGTGGTTGTTGTAATTTTATTAGACTGTCCCTAAAAACGTGCAAAAAAAGGCCCGCCGTGGCGGCAGCCACGGTTATGTCACACGTCCGGACTTGGGATGGCGTAGCCCAGGGTTATTTTTTATAGGCGCGGCCGAAGGCGGCCAACTCAGAAAGGTGTTTTGCACATAAATACCAAGGATTCCGGCCCAATTTTGGTATCGGACCCGGGTCATTTTTCGGTGTTTTGACCATAACTTTTCACTAAAACAAAAAATTGAAATAGCGTTTCCGGATTCGTGATCCTGAGGCCAAAACCCGTCTTTTGAATTATCTCCCATAATTTTAGCTAATTTATTAGAAGTTGACCCCTAAAGAAAACTAATACCCCGTTTTGGGGTCAAGATCACGAATCCGCAAGCGCTTTTTTAATTTTATGTTTCTGTGGAAAGTTATGGTCAAAAATTGGAACAATGACTCTGGTCCGATACCAAAGATGGGCCGGGATCCATGGTATTTATGTACAGAGCACTTATCTGAGTAGGCGGCATTTGTTTTCTTTAGCACCCAACTACTAAAAAAATAGCTAAAGTTATGGGAGAGAGAGGGCTCAATGGGCGTGTTTTGGTCTCAGGATCAAGAATCTGGAAGCGCATAATTTTTTGTTTCAGTGAAAAGTTATGGCCAAACAACCGAAAATTTACCCGTTATTCATATGATCATGGGAGTGAGGCATGTAAGGGTGAAAAAATATTTGTTAAATGTGGCGGAGACCACTTGGCAAAGGACTGTAAGTCAGAAGTATTGAAATGTAATTAACAGTAGGTTACATTTAAAGTTGGATTATAACCATAGTGTTTTCAGCAGTGAGTGTCCTGTGTACAAAAGAAAAATAAGTATTAAGAGAAGAGCAGTTAGGTATGAAAGCATATAGCAACCCAAGCAAAGTGGCACTGAATTTGATAAGAGTTTAATAATTTTAAATGTTAATGGTCTGATTGCGAAAAAAGAAATGGTGTCGGTATTACTTTTTGAAAGCCGGGCAATCATTGCAATAATTGTTGAATCACACGTAACAGATGTTGATGCGGATACACTGGTAGATATTAAGGGATATTCTAGTATTAGATGCAATTCAGATTCTGTACACACCGGAGGAATAGTAATATATGTAAATGAAGATTTTTCGTATGAGGTGTTAAAAACCCAAAGTAATCCGAAAAAGTGGTGGATAGTGGCCAAATTAAGTTTTTTTTTAAAGCAGCCGAGATAGGTACATTTGCTGGTGTTTATAAATCCCCAAGTTATAGCAAAGGTGAATTTATTGATGAGTTCTCTTTGAGCATGGAAAGATTGTATTATAGGAGGAGATTTTAATGTTGATTGGATGAAGGAAGATGATTTTTACACCAGAAGGTCGAAGTCCTGTGTTGTGGGAATAGGTATGGAAAAAATTGTATCAAATGCTACTAGGGTGACCAGAGACAGTGAAACTCTAATTGATTGGGTCATAACTGATAATAGGTATATTGGATGTAAAGTATTGCAAACGCCAAGGATTTCGGATCATTATATAATTGACATTGATATTGCAGGGCTACTGAACTGTTCTATAGGAAACAAACGAAGTTTCTTATGAAAGGGAAAATAGATTACCAGGTGGTGTCTTTAGTAGTCCAGAATAAGTTGAGAAATGCAGAGTATCCAAGTAGGGATTGTGGAACTAAATATGAAGTGTTAAAGCAAATAATTACATTAGTAAGAAGAAACTCAGAAGTGCATCAGTACCTAAAGACAAGCTAATCAATTTCACCTTGAACCTGTACGTACAAGTAAGGGCTTAAAATCGGTATTTAACAATGGAATTGCAACATATAATGCTGTACCTGATGATATTAAACATGTGAGAACTGTCGGAATGTTTAGAGAAAAGATTGGTCTGTGGTTAGGCGCTGATGTAATAAATTCAGCAATAAGTTGATGTATTAGAATTATATATAAGTACCTAATGAAATTGTAAGATTGAAATTGATAATTAAAATTAAATTTATATACAGCTGGCTGTTAAATAACTATATATATAATACTATTTTTTTCTCAGTAAATAATAATTGTATAAGATAACATGTATTAGCGGTAGACTATTTTTTTATAAATAAATAAATAAATAAAATACCAACATTGTGGCGGAATCCATAGTGCAGAACACCTTTTTAAGTTGGGGGCCTTCGGCCGCGCTTATAAAAAATAACCATGGGCTACGCCATGCCAAGATCGGACGTGTGATATAACGGTGGCTACCGCCACGGCTGCGTGGTTTTTAGGGACAGCCTAATGTAATTACAACAACCACATGAAAACTTGCAACATTGATTGCAAATATCTCTTCAGTGAAGCAAAATATTAAAAAAGCGCTTCCGAATTCGTGATCCTGAGGCAAAAACCCGTCATTTGAGCCCTCCCCCATAATTTTAGTTATTTTTTTAGTAGTTAGGTGCTAAAGGAAACAAATGCCTGGTAGCCGAAAGCCGTGTACACAGAAAGGTGATCTGCCTGAAGCATGGCGCTAGCGCGAATGCGTAACTTACTGAGCACATATAGCACCTTTAAACGAATAATAATAATAATACTAGGTGGACCCGTGCGCGCCTTGCGCAAAAAAAAACAAATGGTTTGAAATCTTTTACTTACGTCATACAAACTTATGTAAAATTTTCGGAAATTTGATAAAAAGCAATCGATTTTTTCTATAAATATGACCCAGTGGCCACATGTATTTTTTTACAAAACTTCCTTAAATACAATATTTGACGTAAAAATAAAATCATTTGTAGTTTTTTATTTGAATGTCACTTGGGCTGAAAAAGTTATATCTTGGGCTAGGTAAATACAAACCGGCTTTATCAAATGTTTGGCCTTGGGCTTTGTTGATAGTCTTAGCGAAAGCTACTTTTAAGGAAAACTGTTTCCTAGTCATCTGGAATGGTACTGTTGGATCTGAAGGAGTTAGTTTAACTCGCGGTATTATAGCAATTTTTCCCGAACCGATTAATTTGACACTGATTGCGTTCTCGCCGAAATGACTGACCACCATCCTGGCACCATTTATAAGCATTGAGATTACGAATCAACATTATGATTGCATTTTTCTTCAAAATTAGTTTATGTGTAGGTAAGACGGAAGGATTTAGAGAGTTAAGAAACTCAGTTGGATAATACTCGGCATTATTAGTTTCATTTTTTCGACTGTATCACAACTTAGGTAAACTTTACTATCCCGGGTAATAATTTTGATACTATACACTAATTAAATGTTGAGCATTCGTCACTTTTTGGGCATAAAATAGCTGCTGAGTAAAAATTTTATATGTTACTGTCATTTATTTCATTTGTGCCGTAAACCTTAGAAATTAGGCTATCATAATCAGCGTAGTATTGTCGTGCTATTTTAATAGGATCCTCGGATATTTTATGTTGGATTTCTAAGTCACCATTTCCCAGTTTGAGTAGCCGGTTTTTAAACTCAGGGTTATTATTTGGTAGCATATTTTGAACTAATCTACGAATTTTCACCTTTGACCACAGCGGTGAGAGTTTAATGCAATACAAATTTTAGAACTTACCAATTATATATTTTATCACGGTGTATAATAAAATATCCAATAAGAAACATCCATAAAAGATTTTCAATTAACAAATAAAATCAACTGCACTTGGTGTGAGAAAGAATAAGAAAAATATTCGCAACAGGTCATTGTGTATCAATACAAAGTGTAAACTCTTCTGCATAGACGTCAAAATTCCAAAATGAGTTTAACACCTGTTTGAGATTGTGGTTAATAACAAGTGTGATATCATAGGCATAGGCGTGAAAATTTCAAAGTGAGTTTAGTCACCTGTTTTTAATTTCCTTTTTTGTCTCACTTCTTTTGTTGTTGTAACGAAGTGTAGCCCTGCCCAGCGTGTACTTTTCCTTAACCTAAATTGTCATCAATTTCTTCTAACGGGAGTCCTAGGAAACTTGCAGTTTCAACAGGGTTGGACCAGAGGGAGATGGGTGTTAGAAGAGTGGGCTCCGAAGAGCAGATAAATAAATGGTTGGTATTATGGGGTGACGAGCCGCATGCCGGACATTCATTCGGCACGTCAAGGTCTAGTCTGGATAAGTAGGAGTTTAACCTGCTACAGTATCCAGAGCGTAATTGAGCCAGAGTGACCCTTGTCTCTCGAGGAAGATGACGCTCCTCAGCCGCGACGCGAGGTGGTTTGGCGTGCAAAACGGCGTTCAGTGGACAGAGCGAGACATAAGACGCAACGGACGTGTCATGGATGTGCTTCAGGGCCTGCGCATGTACCTTTGGATCAAACGGCGAAAGTGTGAGGTGCCGGATCTCATCAAAATGCTCACGTAGATGTGCCCTTACGGTCCTAGGAGGTGGCTCATACTCACTTCTTTCCATCTTCCCATCTCTTTCTACCATTAGGTAAAAGATAGGAGACCGCCATGTTGATGTGTGCAGGATGTTAAACAACGCCATTGGTTTTCTGTTATTCGGTGCTGGCGACATTTTAATATGTGCAGGATGTAAACAAACCGACATTTTAATGTGTGTTGTCAAAAGAAGAGTTCACACTTGTTATTGATACACTATGCAACAGGTGTTTGCTAAAGACTTTCTTCGCTAAAGACTTTTACCACTGGCAATTACCTGCCCGCGCGCCATCTACATTTGAACATTTGAAAAGAATGTCCATTCACCATTGTCCTTTTTTAATCAAAATCGAAGACTTGCACCACTACCAGTCCAGCGCAGTGCTGCCACTCACATTTATTTTTTTGTACCAAAACAGTTTCAAGATTGCCAAATTTTTTTCTAGCATGGAAAAACACACCTAAAAAGAACTATGGCGCGATAAATGTAAAGGTTATCATTAGAATCTTCAAAAATATTTCTCTTCAAATTTTTGTAGTGCTGCTCTGAGTTTGTTCCTCGGCGGAAAAAACAAACGATGTGGCTTATATAATGAATTGGGGATTTTATAGCCAAAAAGCATTGGTATTTGTTTCCTTTAGGGGTCAACTGCAAAAAAATTTTAAAAATTAATGGGAGAGGGCTCAAAAAACGTGTATTGGCCGCAGGATCACGAATCCCGGAGCGCTTTTTTAATTTTTTGTTTCAGTGAAAAATTATGACCAAAATCCCGGAAAAGAACTCAGGTCCGATCCCAATTCGGATCGGGATTCATGGTATTTGTGTGCAGAACAGCTTTCCGAGTTGCTTATAAAAAATAATGCTCGTCCGGTCCAACACAGGCTACGCCATCCTCAGCATTTCTGCGCAGAACACTTTTTTGGACATTTTTAGGGATGGCCTAATGTGATTACAACAACTAACAAATAACCCCTACAATAGTTTGGCAACATATTTTCTTCTTCTTACGAATTTGAGTGGAAACCACTGGCTGAGTGACTCCAAATGAAATGGAATGAAGGAATAGTGTGAAGCCCAATAAGCCATTTTGTTTGATATCAACCTGAGACGCATTTGAGATGAAACCGTCAACGTCAATTATCAGTTTTTGAAAACTTAATATCAATTAATCAAAGAATTAATTTTCGATTTAATGATAAATATAAACATTATAATATAAATGTCCGACAGGCTATCATAATCAGCGTAGTATTGTCGTGCTATTTTAGTAGTGTCCTCGGATATTTCATGTTGGATTTCTAAGTGACCATTTCCCAGTTTGAGTAGCCAGTTTCTAAACTCAGGGTCATTATTTGCTCACATATTTTGAACTAATCTACGAATTTTCACCTTTGACCACAGCGGTGAGCGTTTAATGCAATACACATTTTAGAACTTACCAATTATATATTTTATCACGGTGTATAATAAAATATCCAATAAGAAACATCCATAAAAGATTTTCAATTAACAAATAAAATCAACTGCACTTGTTGTGAGAAAGAATAAGAAAAATATTCGCAACAGGTGTTTGCTAAAGACTTTCTTCGCTAAAGACTCACCACTGGCAATTTAGAAATAAGAGTGTAAGAGTAGGTCGCCTCCCCGTTGGTGCACCCTGGGTAACGCAAATGACCTACATGGCCTATACGGCTAGTTTCTTGTTTTGCCGGTTCTACGAGAACGGTGCCAGTACTTGTGCTGTACCCATCGTGCCGAAACGACCAGGGCCGTTTTCTTATATCGACCCGGCCAAGAGCAATACACTCGGGGTGACCCTGTCTGACATTTAGGCAGGGCTACCCCTCGCTACAACAACAACAACAACAACCACTGGCAATTACCCGCCCGCGCGCCATCTACATTTGAACATTTGAAAAGAATATCCATTCACCATTGTCCTTTTTTAATCAAAATCAAAGACTTGCACCACTACCAGTCCAACGCAGTGCTGCCACTCAAATTTATTTTTTGTACCAAAACAGTTTCAAGATTGCCAAATTTTTTTTCTAGCATGAAAAAACACACCTAAAAAGAACTATGGCGCGATAAATGTACAGGTTATCATTAGAACCTTCAAAAACATTTCTCTTCAAATTTTTGTAGTGCTGCTCTGAGTTTGTTCCTCGGCGGGGAAAAACAAACGATGTTGCTTATATAATGAATTGGGGATTTTATAGCCAAAAAGCATTAAAACGTGTATTGGCCGCAGGATCACGAATCCCGGAGCGCTTTTTTAATTTTTTGTTTCAGTGAAAAATTATGATCAAAATCCGGAAAAAGGACCGAAAAGGACCGCCTTCAGGAAATCCACAATCCTGGTCGGCTTAAGTTGATGTATGTGATTGCACTCTAGAGACATAGACCCGAGAATCTTCTGTCTTCTTCTAGAGATAGCGTCACCTTTACATAGTATGTGCTCCACTGTTTCGTCCTCATTATCACAGAAGCGGCACAGGCTGCCGGACGTAATCCCCAATCTATGCATATGGGCTTTGCCGCTTTTCTGGCTAGCTGATCGGCTCTTTCATTGCCTTCCACCCCAGCGTGGCCCGGAACCTAGGCTAGTCGGACGTTGTTCCGCTTTGACAGGTTATCATTAAAACCTTCAAAAACATTTCTCTTCAAATTTTTGTAGTGCTGCTCTCAGTTTGTTCCTCAGCGGGGAAAAACAAATGATGTTGATTAAATATTGAATTGGGGATTTAATATCCAAAAAGCATTGGTATTTGTTTCCTTTAGGGGTCAACTGCAAAAAAAATTTTAAAAAATTATGGGAGAGGGCTAAAAAAACGTGTATTGGCCGCAGGATCACGAATCCCGGAGCGCTTTTTTAATTTTTTGTTTCAGTGAAAAATTATGATCAAAATCCCGAAAAAGGACCCAGGTGCGATCCCAATACGGATCGGGATCCATGGTATTTGTGTGCAGAACACCTTTCCGAGTTGCTTATAAAAAATAACGCTCGTCCGGTCCAACACAGGCTACGCCATCCTCAGCATTTCTGCGCAGAATACTTTTTTGGACATTTTTAGGGACGGCCTAATGTGACTACAACAACCACCTGAAAACTTGCAACTTTTATTGCAAATAACCCCTAAAGGAAACAAATACCAAACCATTTCGAAATTACATTGACAGACGGAAAATCCCCGAAAAAGGGCGATATCCCCGATTCTGGCAACACCGCTATGAAGTCTGATGATTGTCAGTCACAATAGCGTTGCAGTACAAATTGATTTTTTTGTGAATTCACAATGGTTTATTTAAACAAATAAATTTTTATACAATACGCTTAAACAAAAGCAACCCGCTAATTAATATATCGTTACCTTAATTCACAAAAGGCCCAAACTGACATAAAAAAATTTTTACAGGAGAAGCAAAAAACAAAATTTTTTTTACATTGAACGCATATAAATATAGCTTTGTAAATTTTGAATATCTCCGCTATTACTGCTAGTAACTCCTTAAAATTTGTAGTGAGTGTATATTTTACTATGTCGTGCTTAAATATGTGAAAAATTCATTTTCGAAAAATGTGTCAATTAGGGCCTTTGTGAATTAAGGTAACGATATGGTTTCGCATATTTCGAAACTTCAGTCTTCTTCTAGAGATAGCGTCACATTTACATAGTATGTGCTCCACTGTTTCGTCCTTATTATCACAGAAGCGGCACAGGCTGCCGGACGTAATCCCCAACCTATGTTTATGGGCTTTGCCGCTTTCCTGGCTAGCTGATCGGCTCTTTCATTGCCTTCCACCCCAGCGTGGCCCGGAACCTAGGCCTAGTCGGACCCTGTTCCGTTTTGCCAGGCTATTCAGTATGTCAACACATTCCAGTACCAATGAGGATTTGATCTCATACGATGAAATGGCTTTGAGTGCTGCTTAACTATCACTTAGTATAGTTATGTTCTCATTGAAGTAACCGCGTTGCAGATTTATTATCGCACACATGTTTATTGCGGCCACTTCCGCTTGGAATATGCTCGGATATTCTCCCAGGGGTACGGACACGTTGGTGCGGGGGCCTGTTATACCCGCTCCAATCCCTTCAGGGGTTTTCGACCCGTCTGTGTACCATACCAGCGCTCTGTCCTGATGAAATCTCTCTATGCTCGAGGCCTCCCAGGTTGCCTTGTCACCCAGTTCGATTCTGAACCTTTTCTCAAATCGTATGCTTTTAGCAATGTCGTCCCTTGGAAGTTGACAGATCGGAAACTGGTTTTTTAGTCTTTCTGCCCCAGTGGACAAGATTACCTTACCTCTGCCAGTACCATCCCTTGATATATTCAGCATGGTCCTTTTGGCTGCCTGTTCGATTACTATGTGCAACGGGCTCAGATCTAGCAGCACTTCCATTGCCGCTGTCGGGCATGTACGCATGGCTCCCGTTATCCCCA
The DNA here is from genome assembly GCA_964058755.1 of Campiglossa producta. NCBI lineage: Eukaryota > Metazoa > Arthropoda > Insecta > Diptera > Tephritidae > Campiglossa > Campiglossa producta. The sequence goes on from CAXKVI010000007.1 coordinate 1,906,318, forward strand.
CGCAAGCCAGACGCTGGAGTTTAGTGAGTGATTTACGCACTGTGCTTAGGGCTGATCTTGGTGCCCATGCAACCGCTCCGTTTGTTATCATGGGTCTAACTATCATGGTGTACATCCACCTCACCATCTTTGGGCTACATCCCCAGGATTTCCCCGCGATCCCCCTGCACACCATAATAGCCCTGGTGGCCTTCGATGTCGTGTTATCAACATGTTTCCTCTATAATAACTTGGAGTTGAAAGTGACCCCCAAGTATTTTACTTCGGAAACCGGTGTCCCCCACCCAATGTGATTGTTCTCATTGCCAGTAAGGATCGCCTCTTTGTGAATGGAATTATGGCGGTTTTGTTGGCGTTTATGTTGAGGCCAACTCCAAAACACCATTCCTTCGTTATTTTTAAAGCCCTCTGGATAATTTCACAGAGAGTACCCTGAAATTTCCCTCTGGCTAAAACGGGTAAAAATTCAAATTCCATGATCACACCTAGTGGATTAATTGTCGTTAATTTGTCGTGAAAAAAGAAATTTTGTCGCTCTTTGTTTTTTAAAAATAACCCCTGGTAATGCTAACTTGACAGTCATTAGCCCACAAACAAAATTATGTAGTTATGCTCACCTTGACCAAGCCGAAATTATGGTCCACACTCAAATCCTTGTCCAATCCTACGGGTCCGCCGAAGAATGTCGACATCACCTTTGGTGACAAGACTCTCAACGACAAAAAGAAATGCGCATAGGCTTTTAGCAGACAGTATTTCCTTCATCTTGCACGGGACAGGACAATACGTGGACTATTCAGGCTTGCGCGTAAACACAAAAACTTTGCTCATGTTCCCATCACCGCTACTGAGATTGGGGAGTCATATCGCCCGATATCACTCCTCTCGCCAGTAGTAAAGACACTGGATGCGGTCCTCCCTCTACACGTCAAATTTGATGTTAGCCGAGCACCAACATGGCTTCAGGAACGGTAGGAGCACAATATCCGCTCTAAATCCCATAAACACTCAGATAACTGACGGGCTAAATCAAAATAGACCCAACGACAGGAGGGCTCTAGTTGTTCTTGATCTGTCTCAAGCTTTTGACACAGTTAATCATGCGTAGCTGGTGTCCGATTTGGAAGACTCGTCAATCCCCCCATGTCTTAAGCGTTGGTCCGCCAATTATTTCAGTGGTCGCCGGTCCTCTGTTGTGTTCAGGAACAAAAAATCAAAAGCCAGGAAGATGAAACAAGGGGTACCCCAGGGTGGTGTCCTTTCCCCGTTATTGTTTAACTTCTATATTTCGAAGAAGTTACGATTGTTTCTTACGCAGACGATTGCACGATATTGGCAACAGGCACTCCCGTCGATGAGCTGTTCTCTAAAATGAATGGTTATCTCCTCTCTCTTGTCGAATTATTCGCCGCTCGGAGCTTGACATTGTCGCCAACAAAGTCCTCGGCGACATTATTCACGACTTTGTCGGCGATCACAAAATACCTACTGTCGCTCACCCCAAAATCTTAGGAGTGACTTTCGACAAAATGCACACTTTCGCTGCCCATTCAGCTGAAATTGTCTCTAAAATACAGAGCCGCAACAAAATCCTCAAGTCACTAGTCGGCAGTACTTCATGTAAGCGTCGCCGATATGCTCGCCGCGGCTTGCAAACGTTAGACAGGGTCACTTCGAAATGTATTGCTCTTGGCCGGGTCATTATAAAAAATACAACCCGGGTCGATTCGGTACGAAGGGTAATGTACAAGTACAAATACCGTTCTCGCAGAACCGGCAATACGTGAAACGTTTATTGGAGTCAGCTGCTGGCCTGTCAGAATACCGCACTCAGGACCGCTACGGGGGCCGATCAAGCGCACCCCTACCGGCACCTTTGCCTTGTAGCAATAATAATAATAATGTCTTAACGACTAGTAGCACTTCTGCTATAACCGCCACACAAATCCCAGACTGTAGCTCGTGCCTTACGGCGTCAACATAACGCGCAGCAGCTCAACACTCTCGATATGAGCACTGCCGAGCAACAGTCTCTCTCTTAAATCCACACGTAACTCAGGACCATCATCTTCTCGTATCTGTCTCTACGTGTACTGTTTGTCGGCAAAGACTATACACGCTAGCTTAGGCTAATGCCACGTACATCTATGCGGATCGGGATCCATGGTATTTGTGTGCAGAACACCTTTCCGAGTTGCTTATAAAAAATAACGCTCGTCCGGTCCAACACAGGCTACGCCATCCTCAGCATTTCTGCGCAGAATACTTTTTTGGACATTTTTAGGGACGGCCTAATGTGACTACAACAACCACCTGAAAACTTGCAACTTTTATTGCAAATAACCCCTAAAGGAAACAAATACCAAACCATTTCGAAATTACATTGACAGACGGAAAATCCCCGAAAAAGGGCGATATCCCCGATTCTGGCAACACCGCTCTGAAGTCTGATGATTGTCAGTCACAATAGCGTTGCAGTACAAATTAATTACCGCATTAATTACACAATGGTTTATTTAAACAAATAAATGTTTATACAATACGCTTAAACAAAAGCAACCCGCTAATTAATATATCGTTACCTTAATTCACAAAGGCCCTAACTGACATAAAAAAATTTTTACAGGAGAAGCAAAAAACAAAAATTTTTTTACATTGAACGCATATAAATATAGCTTTGTAAATTTTGAATATCTACTGCTAGTAACTCCTTAAAATTTGTAGTGAGTGTATATTTTACTATGTCGTGCTTAAATATGTGAAAAATTCATTTTCGAAAAATGTGTCAATTAGGGCCTTTGTGAATTAAGGTAACGATATGGTTTCGCATATTTCGAAACTTCAGTCTTCTTCTAGAGATAGCGTCACATTTACATAGTATGTGCTCCACTTTTTCGTCCTTATTATCACAGAAGCGGCACAGGCTGCCGGACGTAATCCCCAACTTATGTTTATGGGCTTTGCCGCTTTCCTGGCTAGCTGATCGGCTCTTTCATTGCCTTCCACCCCAGCGTGGCCCGGAACCTAGGCCTAGTCGGACCCTGTTCCGTTTTGCCAGGCTATTCAGTATGTCAACACATTCCAGTACCAATGAGGATTTGATCTCATACGATGAAATGGCTTTGAGTGCTGCTTAACTATCACTTAGTATAGTTATGTTCTCATTGAAGTAACCGCGTTGCAGATTTATTATCGCACACATGTTTATTGCGGCCACTTCCGCTTGGAATATGCTCGGCTATTCTCCCAGGGGTACGGACACGTTGGTGCGGGGGCCTGTTATACCCGCTCCAATCCCTTCAGGGGTTTTCGACCCGTCTGTGTACCATACCAGCGCTCTGTCCTGATGAAATCTCTCTATGCTCGAGGCCTCCCAGGTTGCCTTGTCACCCAGTTCGATTCTGAACCTTTTCTCAAATCGTATGCTTTTAGCAATGTCGTCCCTTGGAAGTTGACAGATCGGAAACTGGTTTTTTAGTCTTTCTGCCCCAGTGGACAAGATTACCTTACCTCTGCCAGTACCATCCCTTGCTATATTCAGCATGGTCCTTTTGGCTGCCTGTTCGATTACTATGTGCAACGGGCTCAGATCTAGCAGCACTTCCATTGTCGCTGTCGGGCATGTACGCATGGCTCCCGTTATCCCCACGCAAGCCAGACGCTGGAGTTTAGTGAGTGATTTACGCACTGTGCTTAGGGCTGATCTTGGTGCCCATGCAACCGCTCCGTTTGTTATCATGGGTCTAACTATCATGGTGTACATCCACCTCACCATCTTTGGGCTACATCCCCAGGATTTCCCCGCGATCCCCCTGCACACCATAATAGCCCTGGTGGCCTTCGATGTCGTGTTATCAACATGTTTCCTCTATAATAACTTGGAGTTGAAAGTGACCCCCAAGTATTTTACTTCGGAAACCGGTGTCCCCCACCCAATGTGATTGTTCTCATTGCCAGTAAGGATCGCCTCTTTGTGAATGGAATTATGGCGGTTTTCTTGGCGTTTATGTTGAGGCCAACTCCAAAACACCATTCCTTCGTTATTTTTAAAGCCCTCTGGATAATTTCACAGAGAGTACCCTGAAATTTCCCTCTGGCTAAAACGGGTAAAAATTAAAATTCCATGATCACACCTAGTGGATTAATTGTCGTTAATTTGTCGTGAAAAAAGAAATTTTGTCGCTCTTTGTTTTTTAAAAATAACCCCTGGTAATGCTAACTTGACAGTCATTAGCCCACAAACAAAATTATGTAGTTATGCTCACCTTGACCAAGCCGAAATTATGGTCCACAGTCAAATCCTTGTCCAATCCTACGGGTCCGCCGAAGAATGTCGACATCACCTTTGGTGACAAGACTCTCAACGACAAAAAGAAATGCGCATAGGCTTTTAGCAGACAGTATTTCCTTCATCTTGCACGGGACAGGACAATACGTGGACTATTCAGGCTTGCGCGTAAACACAAAAACTTTGCTCATGTTCCCATCACCGCTACTGAGATTGGGGAGTCATATCGCCCGATATCACTCCTCTCGCCAGTAGTAAAGACACTGGATGCGGTCCTCCCTCTACACGTCAAATTTGATGTTAGCCGAGCACCAACATGGCTTCAGGAACGGTAGGAGCACAATATCCGCTCTAAATCCCATAAACACTCAGATAACTGACGGGCTAAATCAAAATAGACCCAACGACAGGAGGGCTCTAGTTGTTCTTGATCTGTCTCAAGCTTTTGACACAGTTAATCATGCGTAGCTGGTGTCCGATTTGGAAGACTCGTCAATCCCCCCATGTCTTAAGCGTTGGCCCGCCAATTATTTCAGTGGTCGCCGGTCCTCTGTTGTGTTCAGGAACAAAAAATCAAAAGCCAGGAAGATGAAACAAGGGGTACCCCAGGGTGGTGTCCTTTCCCCGTTATTGTTTAACTTCTATATTTCGAAGAAGTTACGATTGTTTCTTACGCAGACGATTGCACGATATTGGCAACAGGCACTCCCGTCGATGAGCTGTTCTATAAAATGAATGGTTATCTCCTCTCTCTTGTCGAATTATTCGCCGCTCGGAGCTTGACATTGTCGCCAACAAAGTCCTCGGCGACATTATTCACGACTTTGTCGGCGATCACAAAATACCTACTGTCGCTCACCCCAAAATCTTAGGAGTGACTTTCGACAAAATGCACACTTTCGCTGCCCATTCAGCTGAAATTGTCTCTAAAATACAGAGCCGCAACAAAATCTTCAAGTCACTAGTCGGCAGTACTTCATGTAAGCGTCGCCGATATGCTCGCCGCGGCTTGCAAACGTTAGACAGGGTCACTTCGAAATGTATTGCTCTTGGCCGGGTCATTATAAAAAATACAACCCGGGTCGATTCGGTACGAAGGGTAATGTACAAGTACAAATACCGTTCTCGCAGAACCGGCAATACGTGAAACGTTTATTGGAGTCAGCTGCTGGCCTGTCAGAATACCGCACTCAGGACCGCTACGGGGGCCGATCAAGCGCACCCCTACCGGCACCTTTCCCTTGTAGCAATAATAATAATAATGTCTTAACGACTAGTAGCACTTCTGCTATAACCGCCACACAAATCCCAGACTGTAGCTCGTGCCTTACGGCGTCAACATAACGCGCAGCAGCTCAACACTCTCGATATGAGCACTGCCGAGCAACAGTCTCTCTCTTAAATCCACACGTAACTCAGGACCATCATCTTCTCGTATCTGTCTCTACGTGTACTGTTTGTCGGCAAAGACTATACACGCTAGCTTAGGCTAATGCCACGTACATCTATGCGGATCGGGATCCATGGTATTTGTGTGCAGAACACCTTTCCGAGTTGCTTATAAAAAATAACGCTCGTCCGGTCCAACACAGGCTACGCCATCCTCAGCATTTCTGCGCAGAATACTTTTTTGGACATTTTTAGGGACGGCCTAATGTGACTACAACAACCACCTGAAAACTTGCAACTTTTATTGCAAATAACCCCTAAAGGAAACAAATACCAAACCATTTCGAAATTACATTGACAGACGGAAAATCCCCGAAAAAGGGCGATATCCCCGATTCTGGCAACACCGCTCTGAAGTCTGATGATTGTCAGTCACAATAGCGTTGCAGTACAAATTGATTTTTTTGTGAATTCACAATGGTTTATTTAAACAAATAAATGTTTATACAATACGCTTAAACAAAAGCAACCCGCTAATTAATATATCGTTACCTTAATTCACAAAGGCCCTAACTGACATAAAAAAATTTTTACAGGAGAAGCAAAAAACAAAAATTTTTTTACATTGAACGCATATAAATATAGCTTTGTAAATTTTGAATATCTACTGCTAGTAACTCCTTAAAATTTGTAGTGAGTGTATATTTTACTATGTCGTGCTTAAATATGTGAAAAATTCATTTTCGAAAAATGTGTCAATTAGGGCCTTTGTGAATTAAGGTAACGATATGGTTTCGCATATTTCGAAACTTCAGTCTTCTTCTAGAGATAGCGTCACATTTACATAGTATGTGCTCCACTTTTTCGTCCTTATTATCACAGAAGCGGCACAGGCTGCCGGACGTATTCCCCAACCTATGTTTATGGGCTTTGCCGCTTTCCTGGCTAGCTGATCGGCTCTTTCATTGCCTTCCACCCCAGCGTGGCCCGGAACCTAGGCCTAGTCGGACCCTGTTCCGTTTTGCCAGGCTATTCAGTATGTCAACACATTCCAGTACCAATGAGGATTTGATCTCATACGATGAAATGGCTTTGAGTGCTGCTTAACTATCACTTAGTATAGTTATGTTCTCATTGAAGTAACCGCGTTGCAGATTTATTATCGCACACATGTTTATTGCGGCCACTTCCGCTTGGAATATGCTCGGCTATTCTCCCAGGGGTACGGACACGTTGGTGCGGGGGCCTGTTATACCCGCTCCAATCCCTTCAGGGGTTTTCGACCCGTCTGTGTACCATACCAGCGCTCTGTCCTGATGAAATCTCTCTATGCTCGAGGCCTCCCAGGTTGCCTTGTCACCCAGTTCGATTCTGAACCTTTTCTCAAATCGTATGCTTTTAGCAATGTCGTCCCTTGGAAGTTGACAGATCGGAAACTGGTTTTTTAGTCTTTCTGCCCCAGTGGACAAGATTACCTTACCTCTGCCAGTACCATCCCTTGCTATATTCAGCATGGTCCTTTTGGCTGCCTGTTCGATTACTATGTGCAACGGGCTCAGATCTAGCAGCACTTCCATTGCCGCTGTCGGGCATGTACGCATGGCTCCCGTTATCCCCACGCAAGCCAGACGCTGGAGTTTAGTGAGTGATTTACGCACTGTGCTTAGGGCTGATCTTGGTGCCCATGCAACCGCTCCGTTTGTTATCATGGGTCTAACTATCATGGTGTACATCCACCTCACCATCTTTGGGCTACATCCCCAGGATTTCCCCGCGATCCCCCTGCACACCATAATAGCCCTGGTGGCCTTCGATGTCGTGTTATCAACATGTTTCCTCTATAATAACTTGGAGTTGAAAGTGACCCCCAAGTATTTTACTTCGGAAACCGGCTCCAGGTGTCCCCCACCCAATGTGATTGTTCTCATTGCCAGTAAGGATCGCCTCTTTGTGAATGGAATTATGTCGGTTTTGTTGGCGTTTATGTTGAGGCCAACTCCAAAACACCATTCCTTCGTTATTTTTAAAGCCCTCTGGATAATTTCACAGAGAGTACCCTGAAATTTCCCTCTGGCTAAAACGGATAAAAATTAAAATTCCATGATCACACCTAGTGGATTAATTGTCGTTAATTTGTCGTGAAAAAAGAAATTTTGTCGCTCTTTGTTTTTTAAAAATAACCCCTGGTAATGCTAACTTGACAGTCATTTGCCCACAAACAAAATTATGTAGTTATGCTCACCTTGACCAAGGCGAAATTATGGTCCACAGTCAAATCCTTGTCCAATCCTACGGGTCCGCCGAAGAATGTCGACATCACCTTTGGTGACAAGACTCTCAACGACAAAAAGAAATGCGCATAGGCTTTTAGCAGACAGTATTTCCTTCATCTTGCACGGGACAGGACAATACGTGGACTATTCAGGCTTGCGCGTAAACACAAAAACTTTGCTCATGTTCCCATCACCGCTACTGAGATTGGGGAGTCATATCGCCCGATATCACTCCTCTCGCCAGTAGTAAAGACACTGGATGCGGTCCTCCCTCTACACGTCAAATTTGATGTTAGCCGAGCACCAACATGGCTTCAGGAACGGTAGGAGCACAATATCCGCTCTAAATCCCATAAGCACTCAGATAACTGACGGGCTAAATCAAAATAGACCCAACGACAGGAGGGCTCTAGTTGTTCTTGATCTGTCTCAAGCTTTTGACACAGTTAATCATGCGTAGCTGGTGTCCGATTTGGAAGACTCGTCAATCCCCCCATGTCTTAAGCGTTGGTCCGCCAATTATTTCAGTGGTCGCCGGTCCTCTGTTGTGTTCAGGAACAAAAAATCAAAAGCCAGGAAGATGAAACAAATGGTACCCCAGGGTGGTGACCTTTCCCCGTTATTGTTTAACTTCTATATTTCGAAGAAGTTACGATTGTTTCTTACGCAGACGATTGCACGATATTGGCAACAGGCACTCCCGTCGATGAGCTGTTCTCTAAAATGAATGGTTATCTCCTCTCTCTTGTCGAATTATTCGCCGCTCGGAGCTTGACATTGTCGCCAACAAAGTCCTCGGCGACATTATTCACGACTTTGTCGGCGATCACAAAATACCTACTGTCGCTCACCCCAAAATCTTAGGAGTGACTTTCGACAAAATGCACACTTTCGCTGCCCATTCAGCTGAAATTGTCTCTAAAATACAGAGCCGCAACAAAATCCTCAAGTCACTAGTCGGCAGTACTTCATGTAAGCGTCGCCGATATGCTCGCCGCGGCTTGCAAACGTTAGACAGGGTCACTTCGAAATGTATTGCTCTTGGCCGGGTCATTATAAAAAATACAACCCGGGTCGATTCGGTACGAAGGGTAATGTACAAGTACAAATACCGTTCTCGCAGAACCGGCAATACGTGAAACGTTTATTGGAGTCAGCTGCTGGCCTGTCAGAATACCGCACTCGGGACCGCTACGGGGGCCGATCAAGCGCACCCCTACCGGCACCTTTGCCTTGTAGCAATAATAATAATAATGTCTTAACGACTAGTAGCACTTCTGCTATAACCGCCACACAAATCCCAGACTGTAGCTCGTGCCTTACGGCGTCAACATAACGCGCAGCAGCTCAACACTCTCGATATGAGCACTGCCGAGCAACAGTCTCTCTCTTAAATCCACACGTAACTCAGGACCATCATCTTCTCGTATCTGTCTCTACGTGTACTGTTTGTCGGCAAAGACTATACACGCTAGCTTAGGCTAATGCCACGTACATCTATGCGGATCGGGATCCATGGTATTTGTGTGCAGAACACCTTTCCGAGTTGCTTATAAAAAAAACGCTCGTCCGGTCCAACACAGGCTACGCCATCCTCAGCATTTCTGCGCAGAATACTTTTTTGGACATTTTTAGGGACGGCCTAATGTGACTACAACAACCACCTGAAAACTTGCAACTTTTATTGCAAATAACCCCTAAAGGAAACAAATACCAAACCATTTCGAAATTACATTGACAGACGGAAAATCCCCGAAAAAGGGCGATATCCCCGATTCTGGCAACACCGCTCTGAAGTCTGATGATTGTCAGTCACAATAGCGTTGCAGTACAAATTGATTTTTTTGTGAATTCACAATGGTTTATTTAAACAAATAAATGTTTATACAATACGCTTAAACAAAAGCAACCCGCTAATTAATATATCGTTACCTTAATTCACAAAGGCCCTAACTGACATAAAAAAATTTTTACAGGAGAAGCAAAAAACAAAAATTTTTTTACATTGAACGCATATAAATATAGCTTTGTAAATTTTGAATATCTACTGCTAGTAACTCCTTAAAATTTGTAGTGAGTGTATATTTTACTATGTCGTGCTTAAATATGTGAAAAATTCATTTTCGAAAAATGTGTCAATTAGGGCCTTTGTGAATTAAGGTAACGATATGGTTTCGCATATTTCGAAACTTCAGTCTTCTTCTAGAGATAGCGTCACATTTACATAGTATGTGCTCCACTGTTTCGTCCTTATTATCACAGAAGCGGCACAGGCTGCCGGACGTAATCCCCAACCTATGTTTATGGGCTTTGCCGCTTTCCTGGCTAGCTGATCGGCTCTTTCATTGCCTTCCACCCCAGCGTGGCCCGGAACCTAGGCCTAGTCGGACCCTGTTCCGTTTTGCCAGGCTATTCAGTATGTCAACACATTCCAGTACCAATGAGGATTTGATCTCATACGATGAAATGGCTTTGAGTGCTGCTTAACTATCACTTAGTATAGTTATGTTCTCATTGAAGTAACCGCGTTGCAGATTTATTATCGCACACATGTTTATTGCGGCCACTTCCGCTTGGAATATGCTCGGCTATTCTCCCAGGGGTACGGACACGTTGGTGCGGGGGCCTGTTATACCCGCTCCAATCCCTTCAGGGGTTTTCGACCCGTCTGTGTACCATACCAGCGCTCTGTCCTGATGAAATCTCTCTATGCTCGAGGCCTCCCAGGTTGCCTTGTCACCCAGTTCGATTCTGAACCTTTTCTCAAATCGTATGCTTTTAGCAATGTCGTCCCTTGGAAGTTGACAGATCGGAAACTGGTTTTTTAGTCTTTCTGCCCCAGTGGACAAGATTACCTTACCTCTGCCAGTACCATCCCTTGCTATATTCAGCATGGTCCTTTTGGCTGCCTGTTCGATTACTATGTGCAACGGGCTCAGATCTAGCAGCACTTCCATTGCCGCTGTCGGGCATGTACGCATGGCTCCCGTTATCCCCACGCAAGCCAGACGCTGGAGTTTAGTGAGTGATTTACGCACTGTGCTTAGGGCTGATCTTGGTGCCCATGCAACCGCTCCGTTTGTTATCATGGGTCTAACTATCATGGTGTACATCCACCTCACCATCTTTGGGCTACATCCCCAGGATTTCCCCGCGATCCCCCTGCACACCATAATAGCCCTGGTGGCCTTCGATGTCGTGTTATCAACATGTTTCCTCTATAATAACTTGGAGTTGAAAGTGACCCCCAAGTATTTTACTTCGGAAACCGGTGTCCCCCACCCAATGTGATTGTTCTCATTGCCAGTAAGGATCGCCTCTTTGTGAATGGAATTATGGCGGTTTTGTTGGCGTTTATGTTGAGGCCAACTCCAAAACACCATTCCTTCGTTATTTTTAAAGCCCTCTGGATAATTTCACAGAGAGTACCCTGAAATTTCCCTCTGGCTAAAACGGGTAAAAATTAAAATTCCATGATCACACCTAGTGGATTAATTGTCGTTAATTTGTCGTGAAAAAAGAAATTTTGTCGCTCTTTGTTTTTTAAAAATAACCCCTGGTAATGCTAACTTGACAGTCATTTGCCCACAAACAAAATTATGTAGTTATGCTCACCTTGACCAAGGCGAAATTATGGTCCACAGTCAAATCCTTGTCCAATCCTACGGGTCCGCCGAAGAATGTCGACATCACCTTTGGTGACAAGACTCTCAACGACAAAAAGAAATGCGCATAGGCTTTTAGCAGACAGTATTTCCTTCATCTTGCACGGGACAGGACAATACGTGGACTATTCAGGCTTGCGCGTAAACACAAAAACTTTGCTCATGTTCCCATCACCGCTACTGAGATTGGGGAGTCATATCGCCCGATATCACTCCTCTCGCCAGTAGTAAAGACACTGGATGCGGTCCTCCCTCTACACGTCAAATTTGATGTTAGCCGAGCACCAACATGGCTTCAGGAACGGTAGGAGCACAATATCCGCTCTAAATCCCATAAACACTCAGATAACTGACGGGCTAAATCAAAATAGACCCAACGACAGGAGGGCTCTAGTTGTTCTTGATCTGTCTCAAGCTTTTGACACAGTTAATCATGCGTAGCTGGTGTCCGATTTGGAAGACTCGTCAATCCCCCCATGTCTTAAGCGTTGGTCCGCCAATTATTTCAGTGGTCGCCGGTCCTCTGTTGTGTTCAGGAACAAAAAATCAAAAGCCAGGAAGATGAAACAAGGGGTACCCCAGGGTGGTGTCCTTTCCCCGTTATTGTTTAACTTCTATATTTCGAAGAAGTTACGATTGTTTCTTACGCAGACGATTGCACGATATTGGCAACAGGCACTCCCGTCGATGAGCTGTTCTCTAAAATGAATGGTTATCTCCTCTCTCTTGTCGAATTATTCGCCGCTCGGAGCTTGACATTGTCGCCAACAAAGTCCTCGGCGACATTATTCACGACTTTGTCGGCGATCACAAAATACCTACTGTCGCTCACCCCAAAATCTTAGGAGTGACTTTCGACAAAATGCACACTTTCGCTGCCCATTCAGCTGAAATTGTCTCTAAAATACAGAGCCGCAACAAAATACTCAAGTCACTAGTCGGCAGTACTTCATGTAAGCGTCGCCGATATGCTCGCCGCGGCTTGCAAACGTTAGACAGGGTCACTTCGAAATGTATTGCTCTTGGCCGGGTCATTATAAAAAATACAACCCGGGTCGATTCGGTACGAAGGGTAATGTACAAGTACAAATACCGTTCTCGCAGAACCGGCAATACGTGAAACGTTTATTGGAGTCAGCTGCTGGCCTGTCAGAATACCGCACTCAGGACCGCTACGGGGGCCGATCAAGCGCACCCCTACCGGCACCTTTGCCTTGTAGCAATAATAATAATAATGTCTTAACGACTAGTAGCACTTCTGCTATAACCGCCACACAAATCCCAGACTGTAGCTCGTGCCTTACGGCGTCAACATAACGCGCAGCAGCTCAACACTCTCGATATGAGCACTGCCGAGCAACAGTCTCTCTCTTAAATCCACACGTAACTCAGGACCATCATCTTCTCGTATCTGTCTCTACGTGTACTGTTTGTCGGCAAAGACTATACACGCTAGCTTAGGCTAATGCCACGTACATCTATGCGGATCGGGATCCATGGTATTTGTGTGCAGAACACCTTTCCGAGTTGCTTATAAAAAAAACGCTCGTCCGGTCCAACACAGGCTACGCCATCCTCAGCATTTCTGCGCAGAATACTTTTTTGGACATTTTTAGGGACGGCCTAATGTGACTACAACAACCACCTGAAAACTTGCAACTTTTATTGCAAATAACCCCTAAAGGAAACAAATACCAAACCATTTCGAAATTACATTGACAGACGGAAAATCCCCGAAAAAGGGCGATATCCCCGATTCTGGCAACACCGCTCTGAAGTCTGATGATTGTCAGTCACAATAGCGTTGCAGTACAAATTGATTTTTTTGTGAATTCACAATGGTTTATTTAAACAAATAAATGTTTATACAATACGCTTAAACAAAAGCAACCCGCTAATTAATATATCGTTACCTTAATTCACAAAGGCCCTAACTGACATAAAAAAATTTTTACAGGAGAAGCAAAAAACAAAAATTTTTTTACATTGAACGCATATAAATATAGCTTTGTAAATTTTGAATATCTACTGCTAGTAACTCCTTAAAATTTGTAGTGAGTGTATATTTTACTATGTCGTGCTTAAATATGTGAAAAATTCATTTTCGAAAAATGTGTCAATTAGGGCCTTTGTGAATTAAGGTAACGATATGGTTTCGCATATTTCGAAACTTCAGTCTTCTTCTAGAGATAGCGTCACATTTACATAGTATGTGCTCCACTGTTTCGTCCTTATTATCACAGAAGCGGCACAGGCTGCCGGACGTAATCCCCAACCTATGTTTATGGGCTTTGCCGCTTTCCTGGCTAGCTGATCGGCTCTTTCATTGCCTTCCACCCCAGCGTGGCCCGGAACCTAGGCCTAGTCGGACCCTGTTCCGTTTTGCCAGGCTATTCAGTATGTCAACACATTCCAGTACCAATGAGGATTTGATCTCATACGATGAAATGGCTTTGAGTGCTGCTTAACTATCACTTAGTATAGTTATGTTCTCATTGAAGTAACCGCGTTGCAGATTTATTATCGCACACATGTTTATTGCGGCCACTTCCGCTTGGAATATGCTCGGCTATTCTCCCAGGGGTACGGACACGTTGGTGCGGGGGCCTGTTATACCCGCTCCAATCCCTTCAGGGGTTTTCGACCCGTCTGTGTACCATACCAGCGCTCTGTCCTGATGAAATCTCTCTATGCTCGAGGCCTCCCAGGTTGCCTTGTCACCCAGTTCGATTCTGAACCTTTTCTCAAATCGTATGCTTTTAGCAATGTCGTCCCTTGGAAGTTGACAGATCGGAAACTGGTTTTTTAGTCTTTCTGCCCCAGTGGACAAGATTACCTTACCTCTGCCAGTACCATCCCTTGCTATATTCAGCATGGTCCTTTTGGCTGCCTGTTCGATTACTATGTGCAACGGGCTCAGATCTAGCAGCACTTCCATTGCCGCTGTCGGGCATGTACGCATGGCTCCCGTTATCCCCACGCAAGCCAGACGCTGGAGTTTAGTGAGTGATTTACGCACTGTGCTTAGGGCTGATCTTGGTGCCCATGCAACCGCTCCGTTTGTTATCATGGGTCTAACTATCATGGTGTACATCCACCTCACCATCTTTGGGCTACATCCCCAGGATTTCCCCGCGATCCCCCTGCACACCATAATAGCCCTGGTGGCCTTCGATGTCGTGTTATCAACATGTTTCCTCTATAATAACTTGGAGTTGAAAGTGACCCCCAAGTATTTTACTTCGGAAACCGGCTCCAGGTGTCCCCCACCCAATGTGATTGTTCTCATTGCCAGTAAGGATCGCCTCTTTGTGAATGGAATTATGGCGGTTTTGTTGGCGTTTATGTTGAGGCCAACTCCAAAACACCATTCCTTCGTTATTTTTAAAGCCCTCTGGATAATTTCACAGAGAGTACCCTGAAATTTCCCTCTGGCTAAAACGGGTAAAAATTAAAATTCCATGATCACACCTAGTGGATTAATTGTCGTTAATTTGTCGTGAAAAAAGAAATTTTGTCGCTCTTTGTTTTTTAAAAATAACCCCTGGTAATGCTAACTTGACAGTCATTTGCCCACAAACAAAATTATGTAGTTATGCTCACCTTGACCAAGGCGAAATTATGGTCCACAGTCAAATCCTTGTCCAATCCTACGGGTCCGCCGAAGAATGTCGACATCACCTTTGGTGACAAGACTCTCAACGACAAAAAGAAATGCGCATAGGCTTTTAGCAGACAGTATTTCCTTCATCTTGCACGGGACAGGACAATACGTGGACTATTCAGGCTTGCGCGTAAACACAAAAACTTTGCTCATGTTCCCATCACCGCTACTGAGATTGGGGAGTCATATCGCCCGATATCACTCCTCTCGCCAGTAGTAAAGACACTGGATGCGGTCCTCCCTCTACACGTCAAATTTGATGTTAGCCGAGCACCAACATGGCTTCAGGAACGGTAGGAGCACAATATCCGCTCTAAATCCCATAAGCACTCAGATAACTGACGGGCTAAATCAAAATAGACCCAACGACAGGAGGGCTCTAGTTGTTCTTGATCTGTCTCAAGCTTTTGACACAGTTAATCATGCGTAGCTGGTGTCCGATTTGGAAGACTCGTCAATCCCCCCATGTCTTAAGCGTTGGTCCGCCAATTATTTCAGTGGTCGCCGGTCCTCTGTTGTGTTCAGGAACAAAAAATCAAAAGCCAGGAAGATGAAACAAATGGTACCCCAGGGTGGTGACCTTTCCCCGTTATTGTTTAACTTCTATATTTCGAAGAAGTTACGATTGTTTCTTACGCAGACGATTGCACGATATTGGCAACAGGCACTCCCGTCGATGAGCTGTTCTCTAAAATGAATGGTTATCTCCTCTCTCTTGTCGAATTATTCGCCGCTCGGAGCTTGACATTGTCGCCAACAAAGTCCTCGGCGACATTATTCACGACTTTGTCGGCGATCACAAAATACCTACTGTCGCTCACCCCAAAATCTTAGGAGTGACTTTCGACAAAATGCACACTTTCGCTGCCCATTCAGCTGAAATTGTCTCTAAAATACAGAGCCGCAACAAAATCCTCAAGTCACTAGTCGGCAGTACTTCGTGTAAGCGTCGCCGATATGCTCGCCGCGGCTTGCAAACGTTAGACAGGGTCACTTCGAAATGTATTGCTCTTGGCCGGGTCATTATAAAAAATACAACCCGGGTCGATTCGGTACGAAGGGTAATGTACAAGTACAAATACCGTTCTCGCAGAACCGGCAATACGTGAAACGTTTATTGGAGTCAGCTGCTGGCCTGTCAGAATACCGCACTCAGGACAGCTACGGGGGCCGATCAAGCGCACCCCTACCGGCACCTTTGCCTTGTAGCAATAATAATAATAATGTCTTAACGACTAGTAGCACTTCTGCTATAACCGCCACACAAATCCCAGACTGTAGCTCGTGCCTTACGGCGTCAACATAACGTGCAGCAGCTCAACACTCTCGATATGAGCACTGCCGAGCAACAGTCTCTCTCTTAAATCCACACGTAACTCAGGACCATCATCTTCTCGTATCTGTCTCTACGTGTACTGTTTGTCGGCAAAGACTATACACGCTAGCTTAGGCTAATGCCACGTACATCTATGCGGATCGGGATCCATGGTATTTGTGTGCAGAACACCTTTCCGAGTTGCTTAAAAAAAATTACGCTCGTCCGGTCCAACACAGGCTACGCCATCCTCAGCATTTCTGCGCAGAATACTTTTTTGGACATTTTTAGGGACGGCCTAATGTGACTACAACAACCACCTGAAAACTTGCAACTTTTATTGCAAATAACCCCTAAAGGAAACAAATACCAAACCATTTCGAAATTACATTGACAGACGGAAAATCCCCGAAAAAGGGCGATATCCCCGATTCTGGCAACACCGCTCTGAAGTCTGATGATTGTCAGTCACAATAGCCTTGCAGTACAAATTGATTTTTTTGTGAATTCACAATGGTTTATTTAAACAAATACATTTTTATACAATACGCTTAAACAAAAGCAACCCGCTAATTAATATATCGTTACCTTAATTCACAAAGGCCCTAACTGACATAAACAAATTTTTACAGGAGAAGCAAAAAACAAAAATTTTTTTACATTGAACGCATATAAATATAGCTTTGTAAATTTTGAATATCTACTGCTAGTAACTTTTTAAAATTTGTAGTGAGTGTATATTTTACTATGTCGTGCTTAAATATGTGAAAAATTCATTTTCGAAAAATGTGTCAATTAGGGCCTTTGTGAATTAAGGTAACGATATGGTTTCGCATATTTCGAAACTTCAGTCTTCTTCTAGAGATAGCGTCACATTTACATAGTATGTGCTCCACTGTTTCGTCCTTATTATCACAGAAGCGGCACAGGCTGCCGGACGTAATCCCCAACCTATGTTTATGGGCTTTGCCGCTTTCCTGGCTAGCTGATCGGCTCTTTCATTGCCTTCCACCCCAGCGTGGCCCGGAACCTAGGCCTAGTCGGACCCTGTTCCGTTTTGCCAGGCTATTCAGTATGTCAACACATTCCAGTACCAATGAGGATTTGATCTCATACGATGAAATGGCTTTGAGTGCTGCTTAACTATCACTTAGTATATTTATGTTCTCATTGAAGTAACCGCGTTGCAGATTTATTATCGCACACATGTTTATTGCGGCCACTTCCGCTTGGAATATGCTCGGCTATTCTCCCAGGGGTACGGACACGTTGGTGCGGGGGCCTGTTATACCCGCTCCAATCCCTTCAGGGGTTTTCGACCCGTCTGTGTACCATACCAGCGCTCTGTCCTGATGAAATCTCTCTATGCTCGAGGCCTCCCAGGTTGCCTTGTCACCCAGTTCGATTCTGAACCTTTTCTCAAATCGTATGCTTTTAGCAATGTCGTCCCTTGGAAGTTGACAGATCGGAAACTGGTTTTTTAGTCTTTCTGCCCCAGTGGACAAGATTACCTTACCTCTGCCAGTACCATCCCTTGCTATATTCAGCATGGTCCTTTTGGCTGCCTGTTCGATTACTATGTGCAACGGGCTCAGATCTAGCAGCACTTCCATTGCCGCTGTCGGGCATGTACGCATGGCTCCCGTTATCCCCACGCAAGCCAGACGCTGGAGTTTAGTGAGTGATTTACGCACTGTGCTTAGGGCTGATCTTGGTGCCCATGCAACCGCTCCGTTTGTTATCATGGGTCTAACTATCATGGTGTACATCCACCTCACCATCTTTGGGCTACATCCCCAGGATTTCCCCGCGATCCCCCTGCACACCATAATAGCCCTGGTGGCCTTCGATGTCGTGTTATCAACATGTTTCCTCTATAATAACTTGGAGTTGAAAGTGACCCCCAAGTATTTTACTTCGGAAACCGGCTCCAGGTGTCCCCCACCCAATGTGATTGTTCTCATTGCCAGTAAGGATCGCCTCTTTGTGAATGGAATTATGGCGGTTTTGTTGGCGTTTATGTTGAGGCCAACTCCAAAACACCATTCCTTCGTTATTTTTAAAGCCCTCTGGATAATTTCACCGAGAGTACCCTGAAATTTCCCTCTGGCTAAAACGGGTAAAAATTAAAATTCCATGATCACACCTAGTGGATTAATTGTCGTTAATTTGTCGTGAAAAAAGAAATTTTGTCGCTCTTTGTTTTTTAAAAATAACCCCTGGTAATGCTAACTTGACAGTCATTTGCCCACAAACAAAATTATGTAGTTATGCTCACCTTGACCAAGGCGAAATTATGGTCCACAGTCAAATCCTTGTCCAATCCTACGGGTCCGCCGAAGAATGTCGACATCACCTTTGGTGACAAGACTCTCAACGACAAAAAGAAATGCGCATAGGCTTTTAGCAGACAGTATTTCCTTCATCTTGCACGGGACAGGACAATACGTGGACTATTCAGGCTTGCGCGTAAACACCAAAACTTTGCTCATGTTCCCATCACCGCTACTGAGATTGGGGAGTCATATCGCCCGATATCACTCCTCTCGCCAGTAGTAAAGACACTGGATGCGGTCCTCCCTCTACACGTCAAATTTGATGTTAGCCGAGCACCAACATGGCTTCAGGAACGGTAGGAGCACAATATCCGCTCTAAATCCCATAAACACTAAGATAACTGACGGGCTAAATCAAAATAGACCCAACGACAGGAGGGCTCTAGTTGTTCTTGATCTGTCTCAAGCTTTTGACACAGTTAATCATGCGTAGCTGGTGTCCGATTTGGAAGACTCGTCAATCCCCCCATGTCTTAAGCGTTGGTCCGCCAATTATTTCAGTGGTCGCCGGCCCTCTGTTGTGTTCAGGAACAAAAAATCAAAAGCCAGGAAGATGAAACAAATGGTACCCCAGGGTGGTGTCCTTTCCCCGTTATTGTTTAACTTCTATATTTCGAAGAAGTTACGATTGTTTCTTACGCAGACGATTGCACGATATTGGCAACAGGCACTCCCGTCGATGAGCTGTTCTCTAAAATGAATGGTTATCTCCTCTCTCTTGTCGAATTATTCGCCGCTCGGAGCTTGACATTGTCGCCAACAAAGTCCTCGGCGACATTATTCACGACTTTGTCGGCGATCACAAAGTACCTACTGTCGCTCACCCTAAAATCTTAGGAGTGACGTCGGCAGTACTTCGTGTAAGCGTCGCCGATATGCTCGCCGCGGCTTGCAAACGTTAGACAGGGTCACTTCGAAATGTATTGCTCTTGGCCGGGTCATTATAAAAAATACAACCCGGGTCGATTCGGTACGAAGGGTAATGTACAAGTACAAATACCGTTCTCGCAGAACCGGCAATACGTGAAACGTTTATTGGAGTCAGCTGCTGGCCTGTCAGAATACCGCTACGGGGGCCGATCAAGCGCACCCCTACCGGCACCTTTGCCTTGTAGCAATAATAATAATAATGTCTTAACGACTAGTAGCACTTCTGCTATAACCGCCACACAAATCCCAGACTGTAGCTCGTGCCTTACGGCGTCAACATAACGCGCAGCAGCTCAACACTCTCGATATGAGCACTGCCGAGCAACAGTCTCTCTCTTAAATCCACACGTAACTCAGGACCATCATCTTCTCGTATCTGTCTCTACGTGTACTGTTTGTCGGCAAAGACTATACACGCTAGCTTAGGCTAATGCCACGTACATCTATGCTCTGGGATCGCAAACAAGAACCTTTGGACGGATGCGTTCATCGCACCATGTTGCAACACGCCGCAACCTACGACGCCAGCCAACCCGGTCACACCAGGCCCACAGCTAACTAGCCGGAGGCACAGCCTTGGTCTTAGCCTACCAACACCTGGGCGAACACATCCGTCTCTCACGCCTATGGTGAACTCGACATCGACCGCACCGGCGCACTTGCAAATCTTACAGCCCAACTGTAACGGATTAACTGGAAAGATCACAGAGATAACTAATCTGATGATGGAATCTTCTATATACATATATAAAATTCAAACTTGGCTCATAAACGAATAAGCCGATCGTAACGATCGCAGCCAGACACTCGTCTACAGGAGTGAACGCTAGTACTTGTCAGCGAAGTCTCTTTCCCACCACGAATCCTACACTACTCGATTTGCTGCGTGTCTGGCCACTGTAGTATACGTCACAAGGTCCGATGGTCGTGTTTCCTTGTCCCATCCATCGCATTTCCTGCAGGGCGGTGATGTCGGCCTTTGCGTTAGCGGGGACATCAACCAATCGGGCAGCGGTACCTTCCCTGGTTGGAAGTTTGGCGTCAGACCATCTCCCTATAGTCATTACCATCGAACGACTGACGGACTTTATTACACCTGGGCATAGTGCATACATTAACTTTACCAAGGCGGAATGGGACAGTTTTGAGGCATACACGGACGAATCCTTGGCTGCTCTACCCATTTCTACGGACGTACGCGAAGGCGAACGAGACTTCCGCAAAGTGATTGACTTGGCCTCTAAACGCTTGTTGTTGTTGTTGTAACGAGGTGTAGTCCTGCCCATCGCGTATTTTTCCTTAGCCTAAATTGTCATCAATATCTTCTAACGGGAGTCCAAGGAAACTAGCAGAGTCAATAGGGTTGGACCAAAGAGAGATGGGTGTTAGAAGAGTTGGCTCAGAAGAGAAAGAAAATAAGTGATTGGTATTGTGGGGGGACGAGCCGCATGCCGGACATACATTCGGCACATCAGGGTTAAGTCTGGATATGTAGGAGTTTAACCTGCTACAATATCCTGAGCGCAATTGAGCCAGAGTGACCCTTGTCTCTGGAGGAAGATGATGCTCCTCTTCAGAAATGCCTGGTGTTGCGGCATGTAAGACATTGTTTAGCGGACAGAGCGCGGCGTGATGGCCAACTGACGTTGTATGGATATGCCCCAAGGCCTGCTTATGCACCTCTCGATCAAACGTCGTTGTTATATAATGCCGGATCTCATCAAAATGTTTACGTAAATGCGACCTTATGGTCCTAGGAGGCGGAATGAGTTCAAGCAGTTGCCTATTGGGATGCTTGGTTTACAGCAATTCAGTAGGTGCTGCTTATTTAGCATTTCATTATGCTCCCTAACTGGAAGCATTTCCACCTCATTGTGTATATGGGGTATAGGTGAGATAAGGACGCACCCCGTAGCGGTTCTGAGCGCGGTGTTTTGACAGGTCTGCAAGCCCCGGCGACCATATCGGCGACGCATAGTTCAGAATTGAGACAATTGCAGCTGAATGGGCAGCGAAAGTGTGCATGGTGTCGAATGTCACTCCTAAAATTTTTGGGTGAGCGACAGTAGGTATTTTTTGATCACCTACATAATTTTCTAATTCCATGCCAACCTGCGCTGTCCACGTCGTGAATAAGGTCGCCGAGGACTTTGTTGGCGACAATGTCAGGCTTCAAAAATTTCTTATCAAAAAAATTTATACCAGAATTTAAAAAGTTATATGTATTAATAATCCTCGAACTTTTATCAGTCGCCGCCGTTTTTTGTTGAACGTGGTTTGGTGGTGGTTTCGAGCAATGTCTCTCGCGCGGCGAATTAACGTTGGTGAGATGTGCGCTCGCTCAGATGCTGATCTTATCACCACCACAGTACTCGGACTTTGTTAAACTCACCACGGCGGCCTGTTGAATGTGTTTGGTTTGTGATGGTCGTGGTTGCCTGGTACAAACACCGACGTCTTGCAACCGCCGGCGAGAATGTTGTGGTGGGCTTTGCAAGTGGTGGATTCTTCCACCACTTTATGGATTAGGTGTGCGCAGCCTTACCGGTTGTTTTTGGTGTTGGAGGTGATGGGCGTTTACGTGTGTGTAGAGTATTTGTGGTGACAGTGGCTTACGGTGTTAGCGCTGATGTGAAGTGTCGTTGTGGAGCTGCTGCCAGTTGTCGATGGTGTGTGTAAATTGCCTGTGGTGTTACCGTGGTATGTGATTGTCTGGGTGATGATTGATTTTTCTTGTGTTTTTGGTGTGGTTACAGCGAGATGTTGTTGTTGTGGATTTGTGTTGATTGTATTGTGTAGCTGGGACGGACAGTGCTGGGCACCGGGGGTGATTGTCGGCTGCGTATGCCGTGGTTCTAAAAAAAAATTAAGGATAGGAGTCAGTAAGTGGATTTTCTACTTTAATTTCAAAGAAATTTCAACAGGGTTCAACGTAACAGGGTAATGAAATTTGGGGGTGCGAGAAAAAAAAAAACAACGGTGTAATTGAGTGACTTAGTGTGGGTGATGTTAAAGGTGGCTGGTGTGTTACTCCGGTTAGCTGGTTGGCAGCGGCTACCGCTTAGTTGAAGCACTTTTTTAACACTTGACCGCTTTTAAGTAAACGGTTACACTTTAAATAAAACTTATTTTTGATTTTCTTTTTTCACTGCACACGCGTAGTTTAATGCTGTCCGCTTGACTCTGCAACTTTTTAATTTTGAATACGATGGACGGGCCGGGTCCTCCTTTATTGCCCTTCTGAATCCCTGCTGGGTATTGGGGTGTGGTTGCTGTGTGACCTTGCCCAATCCCGACTTTTGTTTCCTCGTTCGTACACTCTGGGCAACGTGAGCTATTCTAGGCTCGCGGCAGAAAGAGAGGGAGCCCCGGTGGGGCCACTCTGACATACTTGGTTTAAGGGCTCACCGAGGTCTTTTGCGCAGCGTCTGTTCACCATGAGGTGCGGCTGCAAGCGGGCGTCTGTCTTGAAGCAAGCGGCTCCCTATATAAATGTGTAAAAATATTTTCAAAACAAAAAAACCCCGAAACGGGTTGTGCGCTGGGTTTGGGACCCGCCCTGTAAAAAATCTAGTCCAATGAAAAAATCGAAAAAGCCTCGGATGAGAACCCCCTTTAATGGCGACGACCCGGCAAAACGAAGTAAGGACAATGAGAAGGATATTAGGGCATGTACGTGGAATGTCCGGACCCTTTCTAGGGAGCGTACCGCTGCCCGACTGGTTGATGTCCTCGCGAACGCAAAGGCTGACATCACATCCCTGCAGGAAATGCGATGGAAGGGGCAAGGAAAGACGACCATCGGTCCTTTTGACGTACACTACAGTGGCCAGACACGCGGCAAAGCGCGCGGTGTAGGATTTGTGGTGGGAAAGAGACTTCACCGCCAAGTACTAGCGTTCACTCCTGTGTCGAGCGTCTCGCTGCAATCCACATCAAGGCGAGGTTTTTCAACATAACATCTGCACCTATGCGCCGACTGAGGAGACGGGCGACGCAGAGAAGGACTCCTTCTACGATAAAACTGAACAAGCCTATGATCGCTGCCCTCTGCATGATATCAAAATCGTGCTCGGCGACTTTAATGCCAAGGTGGGCAAGGAAGGAGTCTTTGGTCCTACAGTTGGAAAATTCAGTCTCCACGATATAACATCCCCCAACGGCACTAGGTTGATTGACTTCGCCGCTTCCCGCAATATGGTCATCAGTAGTACCAGGTTCCAGCATAAGCGAATACACCAAGCCACCTGGCTGTCCCCTGATCAAAGAACAAGAAACCAGATTGATCATGTCATGATCGACGGCAGACACAGCTCCACCGTTCTAGACGTACGTACCCTACGCGGTCCCAATATCGACTCGGACGGTAACGACGCACAGTAACGGAAGGAAAGTTTGACGTCGAGAAGCTGCGCGTGACACAGACAGCTGATAATTTCTCCACTCGACTCTCACACCTGCTATCGGAGAGCAATCCTCGACCTAACGATGTAACCGAGTAATGGAAGCATATCTCTCACTCATTACGTACCGCCGCTGAAGCCACTATAGGGTTTCGGCGAGCCCGCAAGAACAACTGGTACGATGAGGAATGCACCACAGCCTCGGACAAAAAGTACGCTGTATACAGGAAGACGTTGCGAACGGGCGCAACCCGCAGTGTATGGCAACGCTATCGTGAGGCGAAGAAGGAGGAGAGACGCCTTTTCAGAAAAAAGAAACGTGAGGCCGAAAGGCGTGAGTGTGAGGAGCTTGAGATGCTGGCTGACAGGAACGATGCCCGAAAGTTCTATGAAAAGATCCGGCGGATGACGGAAGGTTTAAAGACCGGGGCAAGTTCCTGTAAGGACAATAATGGCGACCTGGTAACCGACGTACAGAGCGTACTTAAATTATGGAGGGAGCACTTCTCCTCACTGCTAAATAGCGATGGAGACGTTGAACCCGATACCCCAATCCCTGACGATGGAAAGGTCGTCCCACCACCTGACTATGAAGAAGTGAGGATAGCTATTCCCGGCTCAAAAACAACAAATCGCCTGGAAAAGACGGACTACCCGCCGAGCTGTTCAAACACGGAGGCGAAGAGCTGGTAAAAAGCATGCATCAGCTCTTATACAGAATATGGTCAGACGAGTGCATGCCTCCAGTTTGGAATTTAAGTGTGCTCTGCCCAATCCACAAGAAAGGCGATCCCGCTAACCCCACCAACTACCGCGGAATCAGTCTTCTTAATATCGCATATAAGGTTCTTTCTAGCGTATTGTGTGAAAGACTGAAGCCCATCGTGGACAAACTGATTGGACCTTATCAGTTTGGCTTTAGACCTGGTAAGTCTACCATCGACCAGATTTTCACGATACGCCAAATCCTGGAGAAGACCCATGATAAAAGAATCGATACACACCACCACCGCAAAAAGGAGTTGCCTGTATACCGCCATGTCTGAATTTGACTTCCCTGCAAAGCTTATACGGCTTTGCCAAATGACGCTGAGCAATACCAACAGCTTCGTCAGAATCGGGAAGGACCTCTCTGAGCCATTTGAAACCAAACGAGGCTTCAGACAGGGCGACTCCCTTTCGTGCGATTTCTTCAAACTGATGCTGGAGAAGATAATTCGAGCAGCAGAGCTAAAACTCAATGGCAAAATCTTCTACAAGAGCGTGCAATTACTGGCGTATGCCGATGATATTGATATCATTGGCCTTAACAACCGCGCCGTAAGCGCTGCCTTCTCTGGGCTGGATAAAGAAGCGAAAAAAGTGGGTCTTGCGGTGAACGAGCACAAGACGAAATACCTGCTGTCATCAAAGAAAGAATCGGCGAACATGCGCCTTGGCAGCCAAGTCACCGTTGATGGCTACACGTTTGAAAAGGTGAGAGATTTCGTCTATTTGGGAACCAGCATTAACACCGAAAATAATATCAGTCTAGAAATCCAACGGAGAATCACTCTTGCCAACAAGTGTTACTTTGGACTAAGTAAGCAATTGAGAAGTAAAGTCCTCTCTCGACAAACAAAGTTCACGCTCTATAAGTCTCTCATCATACCAGTCCTGATGTACGGCTCGGAATCATGGACAGTGTCCAGAGAAGATGAGATGGCCCTTGGAGTATTTGAGAGAAAGGTTAGGTTAGGTTCAAGTGGCTACCGTAGAGGCACACCTAGGCCAGTATTAAAAGGCCCGTTGTGATACCACCAACACTAGGAAAGTCAGTTCCGGGACCCTGCCATATGGAAAATCCCGGTATTAACGGAATTCTCCACATAGCAGAATCCCGGGACTGACGTTCCTATACCGACACCGTTACTCCTCCTCAAACCATTTAGATGACTTGATGAAGGCCATCAGGTCCTTTATGTTCAGCTCCGTGACCTGGCGTAGGGTAACCAGGAAGGGAACTCCCAAAAAGCGCATTCTCGCGCCACTTAAAGCCGAGCAGTTGCAGATGATTTGCTCCACCGTTTCCTCCTCCTCATCATCCTTACAACTCCTACAGCATCGTCGGTAGGGCACACCAAGTCTTTCTGCGTGCCTACCAATGAGGCAGTGCCCAGTCAATACGCCTATTGATATGGAGATTTCTCTTCTCCTTAGGGCATAAATTTGTCTTGATCTTTTATGATCCCATTTCGGCCAGGTTTCTTTGGATATCCGGCATCCTGGAGATTGCAGCCATCTTTCGTTGGCTTGGCGGAGTGTGTATTCCTTCAGCATAATCTTGCATGTGGCAAACGGCATACCTAAGCGCTCTTTATCCCGAAGAACCTGCTTGGTCGTGCCCTGCCTCGCAAGTTCGTCTGCCCTACAATTTCCCTCAATGTCCCTATGCCCCGGTACCCATGTGAGGTTCACGCGATTCTGTTGGGCCATCTCTTGTAGAGATCGACGACAGCTGAGCGTCAGTTCAGAGTTGAACGAATAAGAGCCAAGGGATTTGATGGCCGCCTGGCTGTCGCTGAATATAAAAATGTCGTGTCCGATAGTGTGTTGGCCTATCCAAGCCGCGGCGTCCATGATTGCTGAAACTTCAGCCTGGAAGACACTGCAGTGATCAGGTAGTCTGAAGGAGAGCTCAAGGTTCAGATCCTTTGAATAAACCCCTCCTCCAACTCTGCCGTCTAACTTCGAGCCATCAGTATAAATGGAAGTGCCGCCATGAGTGGCGGGACTCCGATCCGTGCTCTCCCATTCTTCCCTGCTGGGAATGTTGATTTTAAAACAGCTATCTCCGACTGTTGTGGTCGCACAACGATCCGTGCTCAGCGGAAGAAAGCTATAGGATCCCAAAATACAGGCGTGTCCAGTGGTGCTTGCGCCCCAGCCGGACGTTTCCCTTAGACGCAGAGCCTATGCTGCTGCTACCCGGTGCCCTTCCAGATCGAGTGGCAAAATGCCAAGAATGGCCTGGAGTGCTTCATTGGGCGTTGTTCTTAACGCACCGCTTATACAGATCATGCAAGATCTGTGTACTTTACCTAGCAGATTAAGGTTTGTTGCCTTGCTCAGCGCAGGCCACCATACCACAACTCCATAGAGCATGATTGGTCGAATGATTGCGGTGTAGATCCATTTGCATATTTTGGGGCTGAGCCCCCATTTCTTTCCAATGGCTCTTTTGCATGTGTAGAGTGCAATACACGCTTTCTTCTGGCGCTGAAGAACATTCTCCTTCCAGGTTAGTTTCCTATCCAGAACTGTGCCTAAGAACTTGGCTTTGTCAGCCAGGTTCAGGTGCACGTCATTCAGTTTTGGTAGTGTTAGCGGTGGTATCTTATAGCGGTTGGTGAAAAGAACCAGTTCTACTTTTCCCGGGTTGATGCTCAGTCCGCAGCGCGAGCACCATGAGGAAACCTCTCGCAGAGCTACTTGCATCAAGTCGCACAGGGTTTGTGGGAATTTGCCCCTATATACTATAGCTAAGTCGTCTGCATATGCCACTACCTTCCCGCCCCCCCCCAGCTTGTGTCTCGCAGCATCGAGTTGACAGTGAGTTTCCATAGAAGCGGGGAGAGAACACCACCCTGAGGCGTTCCCCTTGTGACATAGCGTGATAAGTCAACCGAGCCCAGTGATGAAACTATTCGTCTACCCCTTAGCAGTTGATCAATAAGTCAAATAAGAGACCTGCTTATGCCCAGACTTGTTAAAGCGGTGTTTATAGCATCAGGGCTTATGTTGTTGCAGGCTCCTTCAATATCTAAAAAGGCCGCAAGACAGTACTCCTTCTCATACAGCGATTTTTCAATAACAGAAACTAGGCTGTGAAGCGCAGTTTCTGTAGATTTCCCTTTGGTGTATGCATGCTGATAGCTACAGATCAGGTTGCTATCAATAGTAGAGGAGCGGTAGTCATTTATTATCCTCTCGAAGGTTTTGAGCACAAAGGATGAGAGACTGATCGGCCTGTAGTCCTTCGGCTCGTAATGAGACGCCTTCCCCGCCTTAGGAATAAACACTACCGTGGCACTTCTCCAGGAGCACGGAATGTAGCTAAGAGCCAGGCAGGCTGTATAGAGAAATACCAGCCATTTGGCTGATGTCTCCAGCGTGTTTATGAGTTGTGCGGGAATAATCCCGTCTGGCCCGGCAGCCTTGAACGGTTCGAAGCTTTTAACCGCCCACCTAACCTTTTCCTCCGTGATGGGTATGTATACAGCCAGGTTTGTTGTAGGTGCTACGGGTTCCTCATGCAAGTTCCCTGGGAAGTGCGTATTCAAGAGCAGCTCTAGGGTTTCCCTCTCCGTGCTGGTCCAGGATCCGTCAGGTTTGTGCAAATAGCTTGTGGCTGTTTGAGTTTTTGAGGGCACTCGTCTAAGTCTCGCTGTATCGTCGACATTTTCGACCCCAGTGCAGAAATTTCTCCACGATACTCTCTTCGCCTGCCTCAGAGCTTTTTTGTAGGCCCTGAGTTATTCGAGCCATTGAGTCTCCGTGCCAAGGCTCTTGGCCTTATTAAATTGTGTCCTACATGATTTTCGGAGCGAGTCCAGGTCGTAGAACCACCAATGCGGCCTATGTTTACCGCGTGGTTTTGGCACTGGGCAAGTCTGCTCTAAGGCATTCGAGAGCGCCGTTGTAAAGGTCTTTACCAGATCCTCCAACTCCCCTACTGACGAGGGGACTTGTGGGGGCAGTGCTGGTAAGTCCCTAGATAGTATTTCATTGTGTAGCTGCCAGTTAGTGTTACGCGGGTTGCGTTTCATAACCGGCTGCTCAACAGAAAAGTCTAGAACTATTTCTACGTACCGGTGGTCGGAGAATGAGTGCTCATCGAGGGCGCGCCATTTTCTGACCCACTCATAACGCCTTCGCTGCAAATAGTGAGATCTATTACCTCCCTACGGGTTTTAGTAATAAACGTAGGTTCGTTACCCACGTTGCAAACTACCAGGTTAGTTGTTAACAAATAGTCAAACAACGACTCTCCTCTAGCATTGATATCGGAGCTTCCCCACTGGACGTGATGAGCATTGGAAAAATTGCCACCAGGTCTTTTACCTCCCTCTGTGGCGGAGGTTCTTCGGCGTCGTAGGGCATATAGACCGACGCCATCGTCAGACTGGTACTGTCGACTGTTAAACTGGCAGCTGTAACGTCACCATTGGTATAGTTGGGCAAGAGAAATGCATTCAGCTCAGACTTAACTAAAATACAGGCTCTAACCCTGCCCCCCTCGCTGGCTCGAATAAGCTTATAACCCTTAGTCCCCAAACCGCAAATCCTAGAGCTGTTGACGCAGGGTTCTTGGATGAGGACCACATCTACGTCGCCTTTAGAGAGACTACTGATTAAAGCAGCCGAGGCTGCTTTAGATTTGTGCAGGTTTATCTGAATCACCACCAACATGAGAGTGCTCAGACTTCCCTGCCACCGCCGTATCGTCGAGTTCCACCTCGTCTGGAGGCTTATCTTTCAACGACGATTTCTTCAGACCACGGTTTGGCGTGGCAGAGATCCTACTAACTGTGGCAGTGTCAACTGTGGTGCGCTCAGGACTAGCTGCTATCACTGTGACGTTGAGGTCCTCCCCGTCCAGCAGGCTGTCTCCCATCTCCGAGCTGTTCACTGCTCCTTCGCCATTTGACGTGGCAGATACCATACTTTCCGAGTCGGACATCTCCGACTCCCCTTCCGGCACTGCGATGTCCGAGTCCTCCGGTGCAGCCGAAATAGCAGCGCGCTGTTCATCGCCGCGGTATACGTGGATCACGATCTGACCCATGCCGTAGTGCACTCGTCCATTGCACCGTTTAAGGGGCTCGAGTGCCTCCTTATTCAAGGTGAAGACCACTTGCCTATCAGGCCCTACCGCGTCCTCGACCAGATTTACACCCCAGTCCTGCGTCGGGAGAGACGGGTTCATGATCCTCAGCATCCTGAGAATTCTCTCAGGTTCAGCAGGGATAGCAGGAATCCACGCTCTTGCCCTTGGCCGAGCCGGGATGTCCTTCCAGTCGACAACCTCGATTCTTGCCCCTTGGTAGATCTCACCTAGTCTTGCAGCTGCTGCCTTGTACAGTGCAACAGTTTTTGCATCCTCGCAAGCGAATACCTTGATTCGGCCCTGGTGCCATCCCGCATCAGAACCCATCGGAGTGGCACGCGGAGACTCATCCATAATGTCGAGAAGGGCATTACCGATAGCGTTCCGGACGAACCGCCACTGGTCCCTAGGGATGGCCCAGTTTTCATTACCTCGGTCAATGACGCCTATGAGGATCCTATCCTTAGTCACTTCAGCAAAGCTGAGTTTACCCATTACAGGGGCGTGTTGCTGCCGCTTCGGGTGAGGTTTTAAATCCACGTCCGATCTCTGGCGTTTGAAGGGATTTATATTAACCTTCTTTGGCGCGTAATCGCTTTGGAAGTTCGGTAAGATAGCTTCAGCCATCTCCACCGTCTTCCTAGCATTCGGCGATAGCGTCTCTTGTGAAATACCCTCGTATTTCTTCAGTATCCTCGCGGCCGCTCTTTTGTCCAAGTACTCAGAGCGACTGGGAGATGTCTTTTGGGGTAAATTTCGACCCGTAGTTGCCATCGCGGTCGTTCCCTTATTTGGATCTCTGGGGCCAGGTCGTGAGACCACTGCCACAGACGTTAAAGACTTGGTTTCGGTACCGGCACTTACTAGGGCTCTAGCATCAGCCGTTGTTGGCTTCACCGTGTTTGTACCGGTACTTACTTTGGGGATTGCCCCCTTATTATCCAGAGCTGATCGACTCGTAGTTGCCATCGCTGTCGATCTCTCGGCTGATGAAGAGATGGAGTTTGTCCTCCGACGTTGCGTTCTTGCTTGCTCCAGCATTTTCCTCCTCTGCTGGGCAGTATACATGGTTGTATCATTATTTTTAAGGTTTTTACTACTTTTTTTCATCTTGTTCGTACGACCCCTTGCCGGGCAAGGCCAGTTTAGGGTCAAAGGAAGAATATGGGGAATGTGTCGTCCGCCGCGGCAGAGTCCCATGCCGCGGTAAGGCCATAGTTACTCTCCGAGGCGGCCCGGTATCAGAGAGGCTCCGTTCGATTACAGCCACGATTTGCCTCCCGGCTGCAAACGTCCAATGGACACGTGGTCGCATAACACCCTGGATTGGGAGGGGGAAGATCTTAGTCGTCGCGCCAGAGAGGCTTGGCTTCTCTCGTGATGTAGTACCGGCGGCACTATGATCACAAGGGCAGCGCAGCCCTGTGGCTATCGACTTAAGCCCTCGTACCGCGGCAAGGTCTCAACCCTTCACGAGGAGAGAAAAGTTCTCCGGAAGATTTATGGTCCTTCCCGTGATGCCAACGGCGAGTATCGAAGGAAATTTAACGATGAGGTGTACGAGCTTTACGCAGACCTGACCATAGTTCAGCGGATTAAAGCCAAAGGCTCCGCTGGCTGGGTCATGTTATGCGAATGGAAAAAGAAGCTCCAGCACAGAAAGTTTTACTATCGACACCCGAATTCGGCAGCAGAGGAAGGGGGAGGCCTCGACTGAGATGGAAACAACAGGTGGAGGATGACTTGTACTCCCTTGGGGTTTCCAATTGGCGTCAGTTATCGCTAAAAAGGAATGACTGGCGTGCTTTGATACGAAACGGCCAAAATCGCCTAGGCGGTTAAGCGTCATTATGACGCAAGCAAGATTAGATTTAGAATCTCTGCTGCGGTTACCGTTTTGCTAACGAACTTGCGGTCCAGCAATCCTTTTTGTTGCTACTTTTCCCCAAGGCACTCGGGTATCCTAGCGGGGGTGGAACATATTGTGTGCAGCAGTATCTTATACCCACACACATAGACACCTTGTATAAAAATTGTCAGCAGATAATTGGTTTATCTGCAGGGGTAATGCTGCGCACGCACATACGCATGCGCACAGGAGCGTATTCAGGTTATAGGCTGACGTTACACTCTTTTATTGATCGACCGATATTGAAGATTGCGGCGATTTTAGAAAAGTAATAAAATACAGATCTTATTACGGTAGGAAATGAACTAATTAATACAATTGGGGTGTTTTTAATAATTAAGGATTTTTATTATCTGCGTGCTACAACTATTTTCAGCTTACCGGAAGTGACTTACATCAGCTTTTCGTTTGTCGCTAAGTTATCGAAGTAAATTAAATAAGTGCACTAATACTTATGTCACTTCAGGTGCGTAAAATATAGTCAACATAAGTGCGTAATATAAATGCGTACACAAACCTTATACCTAGTTTGCATGACTCATTACATGCCCGTTCTTTTTTTTTTTTTGTTTTAATATTTAATCGTGATCAAACCTATACAGCTTAGGAGGAATTACACGACGTCCACTTCGTGTTTGATAGTATGCCTGTGGGCTTAATGGGCCTTCATTTCTAGTTTGGTCTCTTACAATATCACTGTTGGTTTCACAATCAGTAACTGTCTCATTCACAGGTGTACTATCCAACGAACCGAACGGAGCTACTAGACTTTGCTCATTTCTCCTCCCAAGCCGTGGGCATATTGACATCTACGTTGGTGTGTTTTCATTACAATGATCTATTACTTCTTCTAGTGACATATCACTATCATTTCTTATACAATTTTTGCTTTTAGCTATGAATCTTCGATTACGTCTAAAATAATTATTGTTGTTATCTCTTACTACATACGATCTTCCATTTATATTTTCCATTATTTTACCATAATACCACTTATTATCATTTTTCTTAAATATCACATTATCGCCTAGCTCTAATTCCGGTAATGTCTTTCCATTGCGATCAAAGTAATATTTTTGTTTTTCCCTTTTTTTTTAATTCTTGTTTTTAATAATCTCCCAAAGAATAGCTGAGTTGGGACTACCTGTAAGTCTGCGACTGGGGTGTTGTTATATTCTAGAATATGATATTGAAAACTATCTTTTTCATTGGTCTCATAGCACCGTTGCAACAAGTTTTTTACAATCGCCACACCCTTCTCGGCCAACCCATTGCTTTGCGCGTATCGAGGACTTGAAAACTTCATTACAATATTAGCATCGTTACAGAAGTTTTCTATTTCTAACGAATTAAATGGATTGTTGTCACAACGAATTGTTGTGGGATAGGCTACTTTCGAGAATACTTGTTTCAAGGTTTCAATAACACAACCAGCAGTTTTATGTGTAAGTTTCTCTCAAATATATCAATTCCCACTGTTTGGAAAGGATATTTAGGAACGTCGTCTTGTCTCAATGGCTCCTTTGCATTATTGCGTCTGAATGTTTCACACACAGCACATCCCAGGACAAGTTCTTTGATATGTTCAGCCATGTTGGGCCAAAAGTACGAGGCTCTGGCTTTTGCTAGTGTTTTTTCTATTCCAAGGTGTGGCCTGTGTAACCACTTGCAAACATGTGGTTGTAAAGAAGTTGGAATTATTAGTCTATGATTTTTGAGCAACATTTTGTTTTCAAAGTGTATTTCTGACTTCCATTTGTGAAACTTTTTGCATAGTTCAGTTAGTTGGTGATAACTAGTGTAGCGGCAGCCTGTGGGTTAAATGTATCTGTTAGTATGGGTGAAATTGGTGTCGTGAAAGTATATCTGTCGTGTCCCGCTTTATCTGGATTTATGTATGAGTGTCCTTCGGCTTTGAGTGAGAATGGTGAAAAGCAAAATTTTCCGCTAATGGGGTACGATCGCAAAACGAGTCCATTCCCTATCTTAAATAGAAAGTGGAGTCCAAAGAGATAAGTGCGTTTTGATAGTTCGGGAGTTGATTAAAAAGTGAATATCATATACCTATACGAGGTCACAAAGTGTCTGTGTATGACACCGCAATAACGGGTCACAACCAACGGCGCCGGTATTCGACCGCTATCCAGGTACCGACAAAAGGGAAGTGAAGCAAGCACAACACCAAAAAGAAAAAGAAAGGAAACAGAAATTTTCCCGTGTAGCTGTAGGTAAGGCTGGTGAGCAAAAACCTACCCCATCCGACGAGCTAGCGGGATTACCACCATGCCACCTGCCACCTTAGACTTACCCTAACAGCCAGCTACATTACAATGGCGCCCAACGAAATAGCCCAATTTTCAATTTTTATCTTTCAATTTGTAATTTTCAACTTTTAATTATTATACCTCAATTCTGTAAGCTGTATCTAGTCACTAATAGAGACATTTGGTATTCAGTAAGCTGCCTCACATCTCTAGTCTTAATAAAGAGTCACTAATTTGTCATCTGCTTGTAGGCAGATAACAAACGAAATTAATTAAAGAAAATTTGTTAAAAAATTAAATAAATTTAAAAAAAATGAATTTACGATTTAGAAGTATTTATATGTTTAAAAAAGTTAATTAAATTTAAAAAAATTAAATAAAAAAATAAAAATTTACTGTTCGTGGACCGCCACTTGAACCTGCGACCTCCCGCGTCATAATCCGGACGCTTAACGCCTAGGCTACATCGACATCTATAGGGCGAGTGTCAAATGCGTTACTTAAAATTTATGCAATTTTTGTATTCACCGGACCTCAAAATGAGAGAGAGAGAGAGAGACTATGGTAGATTTCTTGTGACTTTCTCTTATAGAATACCGATATCATCTCAAGTCACAAAAATTGTATCCAATGAAATATCTCAAAATTAGTGCTTGATATGAGACAGAATTACAGAATACTGGTATTAATCTCAAATTCAGTTCCATTTCTATTTTGTATTAGTTCTCGTTCAAAATTTTCAAGTTTTTTTTTTGCCATAATAAATTTTCTTTCTTTCATATTTCCTGTCTTTAAATGACCTCTTGGCTTTTCCATAACTTTTCCAATTCTGCTTTTTAATAACTTTCCGTTTTTTTTTACACTCTTCTCTTTTATCTTATTTCTATTTCCGATTTCCTTCTCTGGCGGGACGGATGGCCGTTGTAGGGGCAACATCGCTTGGATCAGTCCGACGCGATATGTGCCACTACAACAAAAACAGGGGGGATGCTCATCTTGCCGCGGAAGTTCCTTATGAGAGTTGCAACGCTTGCATAAGTGGTATTCTGCGGTAAGACTAGTATGTTGACAAATTGATGTTTTAGCGTGTAGGTGACTGCTTAAGCTACCGTTTACGTGGTCCAGCACCGCGTGCACGTGAGGTTTGCAGTCAGCCTACACGAAGGAGATTTCGGTCAGTGTGGCAACCAAGCTTGAGGCCAGTGCCACTAGGCTTGCAGTGCCACACTGAATAAATGGACAGATTGGGGAGACGTTAGTTGACTAGGACCAAGACTAGTGACAAACGGACCACTCACTCACATTCACTATGACCTTGCCGAGGTGCAACACCAACACACTCCAATACTAAACCAAATTACATTTTCCAGTAAACAACCTTAAGCAACAACAAAGCTTGAAAACAATTTCTTAAATTTTTTGATATCAATAGCATATACGTATCTACATTATAATCATATTTATATACCACGTATATGGGCAAATCCTCAAAACTTTTGATAATGCAAAAAAAAAAAGAAACAAAAAAGATAATAGGAGCACACCCTTGAGCTTTTGCTAACACTTTTACTTAGTTTATAAGATTATATTTTGTCTCTTGTTAATATGCTAAAGGTGCGGGCGTGGAAATTATGACGTCATCATTATGAAATTAAATTTTTTTTTTTTACTTTTATTTGCAATCTATTTTGCCTAGTTTATACGAACGTAAAATCGAATTATTTCAAAACGAATTTCTTACGACACATTTCAAAATCCCTTTGAATTAATAAGTACCTACTTATTTGTACGCAAATTGAACCTTAATTACCAGCGCCACAAAAAAAAGTGTCGGGGTTGGGGGATCAGACCACCCTTTCCCTATGTACTTTGACGCGCTGAACACGAATCCGGTGCCCGTTTTGGTCCAGCACGTCTGAATTTTTTCCTAACCTCAAAAAACCAAAAACCACTAAACATTTGAAAAATTGAAGGTACAAGTAAGCTTTTCACTTTTGATATATGCATGGATCTTCAACGCGCTTTTTTACGTTAATTAAACATTTTGAATACTCAAGTTTACAATTAACATGCTAACAAAAAAATTGAACTATTTAAACTATTCGCAAACCAAACAGTTGATTTATAGTGGCTGCTGTAAGCATAATATGAACAGCACAGTAATCGGATCACGTGTGCAGGGTTTCTTTTTGAGTTAGCATCAAGTATATTTGTTCATTTTTTTGATAATTAAAGGGGCGCGCAAGTAAATGGCTTAACTATACCGAAAAATGAAAAGTACAAAAATTTGTTCTCGCATTTTCTTAGCCTTTTAACTTTTAAATGGAACGAAGCACGCACGCGACCTTGTAGGGTAAGTTTCAGTATGTAGAAAAATACTTGAAAAAACAAAGAATTTGTCGCAATATTGAGAGGCGCCCTTAAGAAAAGATTAACAGTTCATAAGTTTTTGAAAACTCGCACACGTTTTCACAATTTTTTGATTTAGCGAAATTTTTTCCTGGATTTATCAAGTATTATTTCATGCTTCTGAGACATTTGAAATGTTGATTTGTATCCATAAAAAAATACTGAGCCTGTGTAACGATATCGTGTTCCTTGCTATTGGATGATATTATCCTCCTCGCTCGATGTTAAAAGTTTTGAGGATTTGCCCATATTTCATTTATTTAGGTTGAATTTTTTTTGTAATATACACGTATATTTCCACATTTCCTTCTTAATATCGTTTGCGAATTTAAATTTATATTTTTAAAATTTTAAGTTTTTTTATAATCACACACCAATAATACACACATATTAGAATCACCGCATAAACTTATTTTAAAATTGCAATTAGTTTTACCACGTCTATTTCAATTATTATTACTACGTTTATTTCAATTTTATTAAAAGTTTTATATATCCTTATATTTCCTTTTTGTTTTTTTACATATACCCTTTTTAAATTTCTTTCGCACATATAAAATTATTTCTTTGGTTACATAAACTATAAATGGAAGTTTGTTGAATTTAGAATCCACCCTTGCGTGGTTTATAAAGTTTTTGAATTTTAATTCCTTTACTTATTTTATTTCTTTTTATTGTCTCTGAGTACTTTGGATTGTTTACTCTAATTTTTATATTCGGCCTTTGAAATAATTTAGCCTCGTTGAATTTAGTTCAATTTCAACCAATTTTTTTAAATCGGCATTTCTAAATTTTAAAAATCTCATGCATTTTGATTAACCCATTGTGGACTAGGGTTTATTATAGGGTATTACATACACACATAGTTTTCATAATTTTTTTATATTAGTTTTACCTCACCATTATTCAACCTTTGGTTTGGTTGAATTTATTTTCTTGCCTTCCCAGATAGGTTGTATAATATCCTCCCTTATTACTTTTTAATTCTTACTTTAATTCCCTTTTGGTATATCACATACTCATATTTTTTTTTTTGGAATTCGGATTCTTTAAACTTTCTTAAACTAACACTCAGTGACTTAATCGTTTATCCCGTCTTACCATTTTTGTACCTTTTAGATCTTTTATTTTTTTTTTGGTTACTAAGTACATTTTGGGTTCTTTTTTTTGAACCTCCTTTTTTTTTACATTTCTTTTGGAATTCCCCGTTATTAGTAGTTTGAAGTTTTTTTCTTGCTTTTCACGATCGGCACCTTTCCATTTGATTTTGGAAATAAACTTTTTTTGCTTGGGAGTTTGGTTGAAACCCCTGTTCTAGTTGTGATCCTTCACACCGGTTGGCGAGTCGGAACCCCTACTAGCGGGAAAGTTTTCGGTGTATGGAGAAGGAGGACGCGCAGGACGAGATTGTTGATGGATTGGATCTGAACAGGATTGTGACACGAAGTATCACCAGGGCGTTGCGGAACGAGGTAGTCGGATCTATCTTTACGCAGATCGATACGGGCATACCTCATTCCGATAGCTTACCAACGGCCCTTATTGACAGGTGCGCTTCGCGGGTCTTTAGGTCATCGGGGGAACATATAGTCCAATCAGTCCGTCCGCAAACAACAGCCACTGGAAGGGTTTGGCGACTTCTACGGTGAGGTCCATAATTTGACTTTTCGGCTCCGGAAAAGTATCCCAGAGAAGGAGCTGGTAGGGATAATTAGGGGGAATCTGAAACCCTACTTGGCAAACTTAACGTTTGCGTCGAAAATCGACACGTTGGCTGAGCTGAAGGCCGAGTATAGGCGAGCGGAGCATCTCATGAAAGAGAAGAAAAGTAGGGCCAAAGCAGTTAGCGAGTTAGGGTACCCCGAAGCGACACCTGGGAATGAGGAAGCAAACCATTATGATTTGTTTTGCGTGTGGTAAGGATACGTCCTTTTGTGTCTCCAAACCAGGGAAGGGAAACTCCCAACTGGCGGAGATTACCGGGAGCTCTCGCCAGGAGACAGAATACCCGGAGTCAAAATTTTAAAGAGAGACAGCGGTGGTATAGATAGGGACAAGACAACAGAAGGGAAGAAAGTCGTGCCAAAAAGCCTACACCAGCGGAAGTTAGAGTATGAGGAAGCAAGGAATAGAATATTTACAGAGGAAATTTTAAGCAGGAACAAGAGAAGTTATATGAAAATAGAAAAGATGCGGGAAAAGAGAGAAGAATTATGAGAAGGATTCACCACAAGATAGTGTCTACCATTGTCACTTTAAAGGGTGACAATCGTTTCTTTGCACGAACCAAAATTGGAGGCAAAGAAGTTCTTGCTTCGGGGGCCGGGGGTTCTTAGATTCGGGGGCCGGCGCGAATTGTCTAGGTAAAGAGTATGAGAAATTGATAGAGGGGAGAGAGGATAGCATCATTAAGGTGGCTAACCAAAATATTCGCACGGCAAACGGCGGCCAAACGCCAGTGGTAGGTGCTATCTCTCTGTCCGTCTTGTGGGAAGGAGAAGTCAAAGACCTACAGTTTTTAATCGTGCCAGGCCTCCAACAAGAAGTTTATTTCGGGGTTGGCTTTTGGCAGGCTTTCGACCTGGATGTTGTAAGTCGAGGAACGATGGTGCGTGCTGCCCACACTGCCGTTGCAGAATTGGTACCCGCTGAGGGCGATTTATCGTTCGATGCCGTGCAACATGACCTGACGAAAGAGCAAAGTGTTGCTTAGGGAAAACCAACGTGGAGGAAGACGTAATTGAGGTCTCGGATGAGAATCTCCCAGTGAAACAGAGACACTATCCGATATCACCAGCGATCCAAAAACTCGTTTTTGCAGAGCTAGACCGCATGCTGGGTCTAGGGGTGATTGAGGAGAGCAACAGTAGCTGGAGCTCTCCCGTATCGCTGGTGATAAAGGGTGAAAAGAAGCGTCTCTGTCTTGATGCGAGGAAAGTGAAAGAGCTAACTATTAAGGACGCTTATTCACTTCCGAACATCGATGGGATTCTCAGCCGACTCCAAAACACGAGGTTCATTTCGGCCATCGACCTTAAAGATGCCTTTTGGCAAATACCTTTGGAAAAGAAGTCCAGAGAAAGGACAGCGTTTACAGTGCCAGGGCGTCCCCTTTATCATTACACAGTCATGCCCTTTGGACTGTGTAATGCAGCACAAAGAATGTGTCGACTCATGGACAAGGTTATACCCGCTTATTTACGTGATAGTGTTCTTGTGTATTTAGATGACTTGTTAGTTTGCTCTGTTGCTTTGATAGTAGTGTTGTTGGAAAAGGTCGCTAAGTGTTTGCGTGAGGCTAACCTCACAATAAATGTCGAGAAAAGCAAGTTTTGTTTCAAGGAAGTTAGGTACCTAGGTTATGTAGTGGGCGACGGATGCATTCGAACCGATGCGAACAAGGTTGCGGCTGTGAGGGATTTCCCCGAACCCAAAACGCCAAAACAGCTCAGACGGTTCTTAGGGATGTCAGGCTGGTACCGACGTTTTATCCAAGACTACGCAACCATTGCAGCATCGCTGCACGACTGTCTCACTAAAGAAAAAATCAAAAAGTTTACGATGACCGACGAAGCAAGGAGTTCGTTCGAACGACTAAAGGAGTGCTTAATTTCCGCTCCCGTACTGGTACACCCTGACTTTGACAGACGATTTTACATCCAGTGCGATGCTTCAATCGACCGAGTGGGCGGGGTACTCTTTCAGTTAGACGACGAGAACAACGAAAGACCAATAGCTTACATTTCCGCCAAACTAAATAAGGCGCAGCGTAATTACAGCATCACCGAGCTGGAGTGCTACGCTGCGGTGATAAGTGTGAAACGATTCAGGCCGTACGTCGAAGGTTTACCCTTCACGATCATCACTGATCACGCGAGTCTCAAATGGTTTATGAACCAGAAAGACCTTTCTGGGAGAGTCGCGCGGTGTAGTTTAAAACTTCAGGCGTACGACTTTGAAATCGAGCACAGAAAGGGAACACTCCGATACGCTGTCGCGAGCGCATATGGAGGAAATGCAGCTATCAGACAGAGTAATGGACATTGACTTAGACTCGGACTACTTTAAAACTGAAGAGTATGACGAACTTCGGAAAACGGTGACTGAGAACCAAGACAAACTTCCAGAACTGTGCGTGTCAGACGGTTACGTATAAACGGACTCAGTTTGACAGGGGGGACGAGCTTCAGCAGGACCAAGCCTGGAA
The DNA here is from genome assembly GCA_964058755.1 of Campiglossa producta. Lineage (NCBI taxonomy): Eukaryota > Metazoa > Arthropoda > Insecta > Diptera > Tephritidae > Campiglossa > Campiglossa producta. The sequence continues at coordinate 1,947,239 of CAXKVI010000007.1, forward strand.
ATCTGGGTACCGTCGGAGTTGCGAGCAGGGTTGGTGGAATCCTCCCACAGCTCACCTTCGGCCGGCCACGGGGGCATCCACAAAACCTTAGCCCGAATACGCGAAAAATACTATTGGCCTGGTATGGTAACCGACGTCCAAAACTTCCTAAAAGAGTGTAACCGAAAGGCCTTTCCAACGTTTGTTTATCGACATCATGGGTCCATACCCACGTACTAGTGATGGTAATGTTTATGTGTTTGTGTGTCTTGATAATTTTTCCAAGTTTGTGTTTTTAAAACCTATGCGTAAAGCCACGTCCTTAGATGTAATTAAATTTTTAGAAAAAGAGGTTTTTCACATCTTTGGGGTTCCGGAATATGTGCATTCCGATAACGGGAAACAATTTGTCTCCGACATGTTCTCAAAATTTCTAGAAAGGTATGGGGCGAAACATATCCGAACCGCTTTTTATTCCCCTCAAGGAAATGCTGCGGAGAGTGTTAATCGCTCAGTGCTCCAGATTGTAAGGTCCTTTATTAAGGACAATCAAAAGAATCGGGATAGGTGTATCAGCGATGCGGCTTTTGCCCTGCGCAGTGCTATACACTCATCAATAAACTTCTCCCCATACTATGTCACATTTGGCATGCCCATGATGCAACATGGGGCATCATATGCAATATGCCGCAAATTGGGGGCAGTTAAAGATGCAGATGTAGAAATAGATACTAGAGCCGATAGGTTACAGAGCATCAGGGATTCGATCATGAGAGAACTAGCACATGAGCGGAGCAAAAAGTTTTATAATACGAGAAGCAAAGACGTGAAATTCCAAACCGGACAAGTGGTATACCGCCGAAATTTCGAAGATTGAAAACTACAATGCTAAACTTGCCCCAAAGCAAGTTAAGTGTGTAGTCCTGAAAGCGATTGGAAATTCAATGTACGAACTCGGCGATATGAAGGGAAAGAAAATAGGCGTATACCATGCTAAAGATATTTTTGTTGCATAAATCTATGTTGCATGTTAGTTTTATTTGTTGCATGTAGCGTATGTAGAAGTGTTGCATGTTTTATGTCGTGAAGGCTTGACTTGACGGGACATACCCATGTTGACATTTATTTATACCTTTTTTTTCCTCCGTAATTATATTTGTATTTATTTTTTATTTTTATTTATTAATTAATTAATTTTTTGTGATTATTTATTTATTTATTTGCCCATTTATTGACTAATCTATTAAATTTTTTTATTATTGACACCCTTTATATAAACCGGCAAAACTGTGATATAGATATAGATACTCACCTGTGATTTAGGCTTAGATACTGACCTGTGATATAGTTTTAAGTTAACCTGCATGCAATTCTAGTCTTTTAGATATAGGGTAAACTGTGATAAAGGTTCCTAGTAGAAATAATTCTGAGTACTGCACATAAAAGAAATACGCTTTATCTTGAAATAAATAGAGAATAAGTAAGGGGATAGTCCGGCTTTAGGTCGTGGGTCGAAGCCACACGTTGGGCACACCAAAACCAAAATAAGACAGGCTGCGCTCTGAATCTTTTTACGGACACGCTCCATGTTGCATGCAACATCGGCGGCATCCGAGCCTGTAGCGGCAGCCTGTGGGTTAATGCCACATTGTAAAAGTCCGAACACCGCTGTATCTGTGTGGTTAACAGCAACGGAGTTTCCCTTGTATGTATGTGTTAGTAACGTGACGAAAGTTATATACATGTATTTAGATGTATGGATATGTATCTGTTAGTATGGGTGAAATTGGTGTCGTGAAAGTATATCTGTCGTGTCCCGCTTTATCTGGATTTATGTATGAGTGTCCTTCGGCTTTGAGTGAGAATGGTGAAAAGCAAAATTTTCCGCTAATGGGGTACGATCGCAAAACGAGTCCATTCCCTATCTTAAATAGAAAGTGGAGTCCAAAGAGATAAGTGCGTTTCGATAGTTCGGGAGTTGCTTAAAAAGTGAATATCATATACCTATACGGGGTCACAAAGTGTCTGTGTATGACACCGCAATAACGGGGCACAACCAACGGCGCCGGTATTCGACCGCTATCCAGGTACCGATAAAATAAAAAGTGAAAGTGTATTCTAAGGGGTCAAAAGGGAAGTGAAGCAAGCACAACACCAAAACGAAAAAGAAAGGAAACAGAAATTTTCCCGTTAACCAAAAAGAAAAAAAAGGTGTTTGAAATAGCTGAAAATGAAACTTAAATGTAAAATAAAGATTACTTGCTTCACATTCCCTGCGAACATCAAAATTCCGATAGCACCGATCCCTAAATCATACCACTTTTCCCTATAGGAAATCTCACGACGCAAACCGTACGTCTCCGCACCAGCAAAGAGCTAAGGGATAACCACTTTTGAGGAAAAAGGGGAAGCATATTCCGTGCTGGACTCTACGCTTAGAGGCAACAAGAGGCCACCAAACATTTTCTGCCACAGCACCCATACCCAATCATCCTATTCCACTTGCGTGAAGGAGAGGGAGCAACGATTCCCCGCTGCCGCTTTATACCTTATACATTTAGATTCCATTTTTAATTACATCATGTCTCAATAGTTAAATTTATCTTGTTCCTGTAAGATAACTTTTATCATAATTTCCGAAATACCTTTCTTGCCTTAGTTAAATTTCCGAACAATTATTTGATTGCATCACTATTAGATGTACGTGCCGCCCTTATGCTAGGTTAGGTTAGGTTCAAGTGGCTGCCGCAGAGGCACACCTAGGCCAGTATTATAAAGCCCGTTGTGATACCACCAACACTAGGAAAGTCAGTTCCGGGACCCTGCCATATGGAAAATCCCTGTATTAACGAAATTCTCCACATAGCAGAATCCCGGGACTGACTTTCCTATACCGACACCGTTACTCCTCGAACCATTTAGATGATTTGTTGAAGGCCATCAGGTCCTTTATGTCCAGCTCCGTGACCTGGCGTAGGCTGACCAGGAAGGGAACTCCCAAAAAGCGCATTCTCGCGCCACTTAAAGCCGGGCAGTTGCAGATGAGGTACTCCACCGTTTCCTCCACCTCATCATGCTTACAACTCCTACAGCATCGTCGGTAGGGCACACCAAGTCTTTCTGCGTGCCTACCAATGAGGCAGTGCCCAGTTAATACGCCTATTAATATGGAGATTTCTCTTCTCCTTAGGGCATAAATTTGTCTTGATCTTTTATGATCCCATTTCGGCCAGGTTTCTTTGGAAATCCGGCATCCTGGAGATTGCAGCCATCTTTCGTTGGCTTGGCGGAGTGTGTATTCCTTCAGCATAAGCTTGCATGTGGCAAACGGCATACCTAAGCGCTCTTTATCGCGAAGAACCTGCTTGGTCGTGCCCTGCCTCGCAAGTTCGTCTGCCCTACAATTTCCCTCAAAGTCCCTATGCCCCGGGACCCATGTGAGGTTCACGCTATTCTGTTGGGCCATCTCTTGTTGAGCGTCAGTTCAGAGTTGAACGAGTAAGAACCAAGGGATTTGATGGCCGCCTGGCTGTCGCTGAATATAAAAATGTCCTGTCTGATAGTGTGTTGGGCTATCCAAGCCGCGGCGTCCATGATTGCTGATACTTCAGCCTGGAAGACACTGCAGTGATCAGGTAGTCTGAAGGAGAGCTCAAGGTTCAGATCCTTTGAATAAACCCCTCCCCCAACTCTGCAGTCTAACTTCGAGCCATCAGTATAAATGGAAGTGCCGCCATGAGTGACGGGACTCCGATCCGTGCTCTCCCATTCTTCCCTGCTGGGAATGTTGATTTTAAAACCGCTATCTCCGACTGTTGTGGTCGCACAGCGATCTGTGCTCAGCGGAAGAAAGCTATAGGATCCCAAAATACAGGCGTGTCCAGTAGTGCTTGCGCCCCAGCCGGACGTTTCCCTTAGACGCAGAGCCGATGCTGCTGCTACTCGGTGCCCTTCCAGATCGAGTGGCAAAATGCCAAGAATGGCCTGGAGTGCTTCATTGGGCGTTGTTCTTAACGCACCGCTTATACAGATCATGCAAGATCTGTGTACTTTACCTAGCAGATTAAGGTTTGTTGCCTTGCTCAGCGCAGGCCACCATACCACAACTCCATAGAGCATGATTGGTCGAATGATTGCAGTGTAGATCCATTTGCATATTTTGGGGCTAAGCCCCCATTTCTTCCCAATGGCTCTTTTGCACGTGTAGTGTGCAATACACGCTTTCTTCTGGCGCTGAAGAACATTCTCCTTCCAGGTTAGTTTCCTATCCAGAACTGTGCCCAAGAACTTGGCTTTGTCAGCCAAGTTCAGGTGCACGTTATTCAGTTTTGGTAGTATTAGCGGTGGTATCTTATAGCGGTTGGTGAAAAGGACCAGTTCCACTTTTCTCGGGTTGATGCTCAGTCCGCAGCGCGAGCACCATGAGGAAACCTCTCTCAGTGCTACTTGCATCAAGTCGCACAGGGTTTGTGGGAATTGGCCCCTGTATGCTATAGCTAAGTCATCTGCATATGCCACTACCTTCCCGCCCCCCCAGCTTGTGTCTCGCAGCATCGGGTTGACAGTGAGGTTCCATAGAAGCGGGGAGAGAACACCACCCTGAGGCGTTCCCCTTGTAACATAGCGTGATAAGTCAACCGAGCCCAGTGATGAAACTATACGTCTACCCCTTAGCAGTTGATCAATAAGTCCTATAAGAGACCTGCTTATGCCCAGGTTTGTTGTAGGTGCTAGGGGTTCCTCATGCAAGTTCCCTGGGAAGTGCGTATTCAAGAGCAGCTCTAGGGTTTCCCTCTCCGTGTTGGTCCAGGATCCGTCAGGTTTGCGCAAATAGCTTGTGGCTGTTTGAGTTTTTGAGAGCACTCGTCTAAGTCTCGCTGTATCGTCGACATTTTCGACCCCAGTGCAGAAATTTCTCCACGATACTCTCTTCGCCTGCCTCTGAGCTTTTTTGTAGGCCCTGAGTTTAACTTTATATTCGAGCCATTGATTCTCCGTGCCAAGGGTCTTGGCCTTATTGAATTGTGTCCTACATGATTTACGGAGCGAGTCCAGGTCGTAGGACCACCAATGCGGCCTATGTTTACCGCGTGGTTTTGGCACTGGGCAAGCCTGCTCTAGGGCATTCGAGAGCGCCGTTGTAAAGGTCTTTACCAGATCCTCCAACTCCCCTACTGATGAGGGGACTTGTGGGGGCCGTGCTGGCAAGTCCCTAGATAGTATTTCATTGTGTAGCTGCCAGTTAGTGTTACGTGGGTTGCGTTTCATAACCGGCTGCTCAACAGAAAAGTCTAGAACTAATTCTACATACCAATACAATAGATCTATGACCTCCCTACGGGTTAGTAATAAACGTAGGTTCGTTACCCACGTTGCAAACTACCAGGTTAGTTGTTAACAAATAATCAAACAACGACTCTCATCTAGCATTGATATCGGAGCTTCCCCACTGGACGTGATGAGCATTGGCGTCAGTTCCGATAATAAGATGACCCATGGAAAAATTTGCCACCAGGTCTTTTACCTCCCTCTGTGGCGGAGGTTCTTCGGCGTTGTAGGGCATATAGACCGATGCCATCGTCAGACTGGTACTGTCGACTGTTAAACTGGCAGCTGTAACGTCACCATTGGTATAGTTGGGCAAGAGAAAAGCATTCAGCTCAGACTTAACCAGAATACAGGCTCTAACCCTGCCCTCCTCGCTGGCTTGGATTAGCTTAAAACCCTTAATCCCCAAACCGCAAATCCTTGAGCTGTTGACCCAGGGTTCTTGGATGAGGACCCCATCTATGTCGCCTTTAGAGAGACGACTGATTAAAACAGCCGAGGCTGCTTTAGATTTGTGCAGGTTTATCTGAATCACCACCAACATGAGAGCGCCCAGACTTCCCTGCCACCGCCGTATCGTCGAGTTCCACCTCGTCTGGAGGCTTATCTTTCAACGACGATTTGTTCAGACCAGGATTTGGCGTAGCCGAGATCCTACTAACTGTGGCAGTATTGACATTGGTGCGCTCAGGACTAGCTGCTATCACTGTGACGTTGAGGTCCTCCCCGTCCAGCAGGCTGTCCCCCATTTCCGAGCTGTTCACTGCTCCTTCGCCATTTGGCGTGGCAGATACCATACTTTCCGAGTCGGACGTCTCCGACTCCTCTACCGGCACTGCGATGTCCGAGCCCTCCGGTGCAGCCGAAATAGCAGCGCGCTGTGCATCGCCGCGGTATACGTGGATCACGATCTGACCCATGCCGTAGTGCACTCGTCCATTGCACCGTTTAAGGGGCTCGACTGCTTCCTCAGTCAAGGTGAAGACCACTTGCCTGTCAGGCCCTACCGCATCCTCGACCAGATTGACTCCCCAGTCCTGCGTCGGGAGAGACGGGTTCATGATCCTCAGCATCCTGAGAATTCTCTCAGGTTCAGCAGGGATAGCAGGAATCCACGCTCTTGCCCTTGGCCGCGCCGGGATGTCCTTCAAATCGACAACCTCGATTCTTGCCCCTTGGTAGATCTCACCCAGTCTTGCAGCTGCTGCCTTGTACAGTGCAACAGTTTTTGCATCCTCGCAAGCGAATACCTTGATTCGGCCCTGGTGCCATCCCGCAGCAGAACCCATCGGCGTGGCACCCGGAGACTCATCCATAATGTCGAGAAGGGCATTACCGATAGCGTTCCGGACGTACCGCCACTGGTCCCTAGGGATGGCCCAGCTTTCGTTACCTCGGTCAATGACGCCTATGAGGATCCTATCCTTAGTTACTTCAGCAAAGCTGAGTTTACCCACTACGGGGGCGTATTGTTGCCGCTTCGCGTGAGGTTTTAAATCCACGTCCGATCTTTGGCGTTTGAAGGGATTTCCATTAACCTTCTTTGGCGCGTAATCGCTTTGGAAGTTCGGTAAGATAGCTTCAGCCATCTCCACCGTCTTTCTAGCATTCGCCGATAGCGTCTCTTGTGAAATACCCTCGTATTTCTTCAGGATCCTCGCGGCCGCTCTTTTGTCCAGGTACTCAGAGCGACTGGGAGATGTCTTTTGGGGTAAATTTCGACCCGTAGTTGCAATCGCGGTCGTTCCCTTATTTGGATCTCTGGGGCCAGGTCGTGAGACCACTGACACAGACGTTAAAGACTTGGTTTCGGTACCGGTACTTACTAGGGCTCTAGCATCAGCCGTTGTTGGCTTCACCGTGTTTGTACCGGTACTTACTTTGGGGATTGCCCCCTTATTATCCAGAGCTGATCGACTCGTAGTTGCCATCGCTGTCGATCTCTCGGCTGATGAAGAAATGGAGTATGTCCTCCGACGTTGCGTTCTCGCTTGCTCCAGCATTTTCCTCCTCTGCTGGGCAGTATACATGGTTGTATCATTATTTTTAAGGTTTTTATTACTTTTTTTCATCTTGTTCGTACGACCCCTTGCCGGGCAAGGCCAGTTTAGGGTCAAAGGAAGAGTATGGGGAATGTGTCGTCCGCCGCGGCAGAGCCCCATGCCGCGGTAAGGCCATAGTTACTCTCCGAGGCGGCCCGGTATCAGAGAGGCTCCGTTCGATTACAGCCACGATTTGCCTCCCGGCTGCAAACGTCCAATGGGCACGTGGTCGCATAACACCCTGGATTGGGAGGGGGAAGATCTTAGTCGTCGCGCCAGAGAGGTTTGGCTTCTCTCGTGATGTAGTACCGGTGGCGCTATGATCACAAGGGCAACGTAGCCCTGTGGCTATCGACTTAAGCCCTCGTACCGCGGCAAGGTGTCCACCCTTCACGAGAGTAATGCTAACTTCATTGCCTATTATTAATTAGCCTTCCCTATCTAAGATATTCACATTGCTTTTGTTAAAGTTAACATAATTAAGTTTAATTTGGGTTTTTTTCAATATTTTTAATTATAATTTCCTTTATAGCCACGTAAAAACCGCAGCTCAGTTACGTATCTTAATTTTATTATATAAATTTTTTGTTTGAACTTCGACCCATCCTAATATTAATTCTATACCAAGTCATTGCCTTTTTTTACCAAGTTAGTCTTTCCTTTGTATTTATTAAGCATTTCGTTTTAATCAATAATCAATTTTTTTTTGCTTTTCTTCTTTCCTCGGATGTTCTTTACATATTTATAGTATATTTTGTTAGTTTTCATGCTATTGCAGTATCGCCAAAATCCATAACCATTTCGGTGTAAATATTAAAGCCTAGCTCCGCGTTATTTTGACTTATATCGTTTGATTCAGAGGATTTTTCACACTTTTCCCTTTCCCTCACTTTCCTTCTCCACACCTATATAATTTGTTCCCTTTCGCTTCACCATTTTCCGTGCCCACTCCCCCATTCCTTCCTCCCGCATCATTGTTTTTTGTTGTATTTTTATTCAGGGTAAGGCATACCTAATAATATTTCGCATTTAGTTTAACTTTTTCGGTCATAATTTTTTTCTGATGGGTTCACAGTAATTCAGTTGCACTCGCCTTATTAATTTGTTTCACTTTTCTGATTGCTTTGTTTAATAGTTCTTGCCCGCAAAACAATCATTTTCCTTTTTATCATCATCATCATTTATTGGCGCTTAACCGCCTAAGCGATTTTGGCCGTCGCCTATCAAAGCACGCCAGTCATTCCTTTTTAGCGATAACTGACGCCAATTGGAAACCCCAAGGGAGTTCAAGTCATCCTCCACCTGTTGTTTCCATCTCAGTCGATGCCTCCCCCTTCCTCTGCTGCCGAATTCGGGTGACGATTGGAAAACCTTCTGGGCTGGAGCTTCTTTGTCCATTCGCATGACGTGACCCAGCCAGCGGAGCCTTTGGGCTTTAATTCGCTGGACTATGGTCAGATCTGCGTAAAGCTCGTACAGCTCATCGTTAAATCTCCTTCGATACTCGCCGTCGGCATCACGGGAAGGACCATAAATCTTCCGGAGAACTTTTCTCTCAAATACTCCAAGGGCCATCTCATCTTCTCTTGACATTGTCCATGAATCTGAGCCATACATCAGGACAGGTATGATGAGAGACTTATAGAGCGCGATCTTTGTTCTTCGAGAGAGGACTTTACTTCTCAATTGCCTACTCAGTCCAAAGTAGCACTTGTTCGCAAGAGTGATTCTCCGTTGGATTTCTAGACTGATATTATTTTCGGTGTTAATGCTGGTTCCCAAATAGACGAAGTCCCTCACAGTTTCAAATTTGTAACTATCAACAGTGACGTGGCTGCCAAGGCGCAGGTGCGCCGATTCTTTCTTTGATGACAGCAAATACTTCGTCTTGTCCTCGTTGACCGCCAGACCCACTTTTTTCGCTTCTTTATCCAGTCCAGAGAAGGCAGCGCTTACGGCGCGGTTGTTAAGGCCAATGATATCAATATCATCGGCATACGCCAGCAATTGCACGCTCTTGTAAAAGATTGTACCATTGCGGTTTAGCTCTGCTGCTCGAATTATCTTCTCCAGCATCAGGTTGAAGAAATCGCACGAAAGGGAGTCGCCCTGTCTGAAGCCTCGTTTGGTTTCAAATGGCTCAGAGAGGTCCTTCCCGACTCTGACGGAGCTGTTAGTATTGCTCAACGTCATTTGGCAAAGCCGTATAAGCTTTGCAGGGAAGTCAAATTCAGACATGGCGGCATACAGGCAACTCCTTTTTGCGCAGTCAAAAGCGGCTTTGAAATCGACAAAGAGATGGTGTGTGTCGATTCTTTTATCATGGGTCTTCTCCAGGATTTGGCGTATCGTGAAAATCTGGTCGATGGTAGACTTACCAGGTCTAAAGCCACACTGATAAGGTCCAATCAGCTTGTCTACGATGGGCTTCCTTTGGGCTTTTCCTTTTTATAAGCTTTTATTTAGTTTCACCTGACGGCTGTCTGTAATCAAATCTTGCAAGCTAAATTTTATACACTTCCCGGTGTCCGATTGATCTTAAATTCTGCACCCATGTATAACGCCGATGACAATGCAATATTATTAAAAAAAATTTCGATAGGTGGCGCGTGGGTCGCTATATTTTCAAAATTCGCATTTATGGTCCGATTGAGCTGAAATTCGTAACATGTATTACTACAATGAAAAGAAATATTTTTGTAAAAAAAAATTCCGCTAGGTGGGGCTGAGATAGCGGTAATAAAAACTCAAAATCGTAATTATGGACCGATTTGGCTGATATTTTACGTGTGTGTTACTTAATTAATTTCTAAATGTAAAAAAAAAATTGGACCCGCTAGGTGGCGCGTGAGTCGCTTTATTTGAGAATTACGAAGGTCTGTTTTCAGTGTCGATTAATTCGTTTTTCAACGAACTTCCCGTTGAGGTAGGATCTTGAAATTTTCATCATCGTTTAGTTTTCTGCCTCCACGTAAAATAACAAAAAAATAATTCCGATAGGTGGCGCACGAGTAGAGATATTCGAAAGTTTTCATTCCAGGAAATTTTGCTTTTGATATTGTACTAACTTGCAGTTAAGATGGGATTTTGCAAATTTTCATCATCGTTCAGGCTTCGCTAACAGTAAATAAAAAATTTAGCTTAATTTCAAAAATCCCATTTATCGTTTAGTTTAGTCTTTATTCCAATATCCCAAAAGTAACTTTATTAACCACGCGGCTTTATTGTAAAAGATTCTATGGTTTCTGTTACTGCTAGCTGCCGATTGATGTCGCTGCGACATTATTGCCTCTTGTTGATAAACCGAAAGTATCTTTATTAACCACGCGGCTTTATTGTAAAAGATTCTATGGTTTCTGTTGCTGCTAGCAGCCGATTGATGTCGCTGCGATATTATTGCCTCTTGTTGATAAACCAAACTAAAAAGTAAAAAATAAAATTAACCCTAGAATCGTAATACAGTTTTACCATACGTTAATGCTAATATACGTAAATTTTACGTACTACACCGGTTGAGGCAGTAATTTTAGATAAATGTTTAATAAAAACCTGTTTTTCTTTTGTGTTGATTTTATTAAATGAAAGTACAAAGTTTTTTTGTTTTTAAAACTAAATAATAAGAATTTCTACATATGTACATCCGTCGAATATTTTAATTTGATGCTCACCACACAGGGCAGCTTCATTATGTATTCAAAAAGAGGTAGTTGTCAGCCTTTTTTTTTTAAATAGTTACAAAGTTTTAAGTATAAAGGTTCGCCTTTTGGTGAAAAAGTTAAAGTAATTGCGTTTTATTAGGTTTATCACAGAAACTGTTCTTCAATTGTATAGAAAGTTTGGATAATAATACATACGTTAATGCGAAGACTACGTAAAATTTACGTACACACTTTTTTTGTAAGAACGATAAAAGCGAACCAGGAACAGACAATTGATTAATTATTCACTTTTTAATGAAAAAATAAAATGAAGAAAGCACTGCCGAGTGCTCACAGCTATACGGAACTGCGGTAAACTGTAACGGCACTTTTTATGAGACATACACGTAAAATTTACGTATATTACCATTCTAGGGTTAAAGAAAAAAAAAACTTTTTTAAAAATAAGCTTTTATTATTTGTTTATAAAATTAACTAAAAAGTATAAGTTCATTGTAACCTTTAAAGATAATTTGGCTTCTTCGTCTGCCACAAAATAATTCCATATTGTACATAATTATATATTTCTAACATTAAAACTTTACACCTAAATTATTAAATCTTCCAGCATATATCACATTCCTAATTTTATTAATAATAAAAGCGTGTTAAATATCGATAGCAAGAAAAGAAGGTCTTGAATGTTCTTAATTATACCATCAAATAGAAAAGAAGGTCCTAAATGTTCTTAATTATACCATCAAAATTTAACACGCTTTTATTATTAATAAAATTAGGAATGTGATATATACTGGAAGATTTAATAATTTAGGTGTAAAGTTTTAATGTTAGAAATATATAATTATGTACAATATGGAATTATTTTGTGGCAGACGAAGAAGCCAAATTATCTTTAAAGGTTACAATGAACTTATAAAGTGTTATATTCCTTTACAGTCAATTTATTTTTTACTTTTTAGTTAATTTTATAAACCAATAATAAAAGCTTATTTTAAAAAAATTTTTTTTTCTTTAATTTTATTAATTATTTAGAGCCCTATTCTTTGCCTTTGATTCGGACGGCAGCCGCGCGTCCGAATAACATTCCAGAAACATCTGTCTCCTCGCCTATCTACCAGTGGGCATTGGAAAATTTCCAAAATAGGAATTTTTACGATATACGTGTGTTAAGCCTCTCTTACAGCAACCCTCTCTCCGCGACGCAGGCGCCTATGTCAACGGATAGATCGGTAAGTGCTAAGTCTTAAGGTATATTTACCAAAATAAAATTTACACTTTTCATACGTATATATAAATATGCTAATATTGGAAGCTAGGTGGGTAGAGAAGTTATCGGCGCAGTGGTCGTCCGATAAATCAGAGTTTTGTTCGTTAATTGTAAAGCTTTTTTTTATACTTTCGGCTTAACTAATTTTCATCTGATTGAATTTTATTTCGAGGGTGATTTTATTATAATTACGGTGGATTTTCATGAAAACCATTTGTTTTTCCTTTTAGTTAATTACTGCTTGATTCGGCGATTGAGTTTTGATTCTTTTTTATTAAATAAGCCCATAGTGGTAGTTGTTTAAGTTGTATTCTTTTTTTAGTCTCATATCTGTAAGATACATTTCTTTGTGAATTGATACCTACAGTTAGATTTTTTTCCTCATATTTTTAGTTGTAAGTTAAGAAGAATTGATTTTTTTTGTTCGCTTGGATTTTTGATTACTTAGACTTAAGCTTGGGTGTTGAATTCTCTCTCTCTTTGCATTCCCGGTTTTATTAATAAAAATAAGTTTGTAAATTTGCGTAACGAAACTTTAGTCGTTTTACTCATTAATTTTTTTTCTTTTGCATGGGGTGAATTACAAACTACCATGCCCTGCTAGATTACCTTGCAATTGGTGTGGGTGTTGCACTGGTGCATTGGAGGGGACGTGAATATGAGGCGACTGTGACAGACAGGACTAGGAACATGGGACGATAATTAACGGACAGATTAATGTCAGGACAAGGGGACTCCACGAACGAGAGGGGTGGGATGACTCCACCTGACATGGACAGGCCTTTCTCTTTTTCTTTCCATTTCTCATATGTAGATTTCACCAGGCAGGAACCTCCTTTTTTTGTTTGTGTAGCTGTAGGTAAGGCTGGTGAGCAAAAACCTACCCCATTCGACGAGCTAGCGGGATTGCCACCATGCCACCTGCCACCTTAGCCTTACCCTAACAGCCAGCTACATTACACTAGGCCATCCATGTTCCGTGTATTGACACATTTTTCTGTACTCTTCATCCTGCTCCATATGCTTACAGTATAAGTCATAATTTACTTTAGAAATGCAGACTTTCTTGGTCAGCGTATGAATAACTCCCTTGAGTTCGCCAATCTCAGCAATTTCACACAAAGGAGCCCGGGAAAGGCAATCAGCGACCAGCATTTGCTTACCCGGAGAAGGGATTCCAGCGGCTTGTGATCACTCTGTACTAAAAATTCACGACCATAGAGATAATAATGGAACGTAATACAAGAAAATACTATAGCCAACATTTCTTTCTCTATTTGTGCCCATTTCTTTTCTGATTTGCTCAGAGTTAGGGACGCATACGCCACTGGATGTCCCTCTTGTAGTAAAACGCAACCTAGACCATCCTTGGATGCATCCGTTTGCACGACGACGGGTTTGTTTCTGTCATATATGGATAATACTGGCTCGGATGTAAAGACAGTAATAAGATTTTGAAATTCGCCTTCATGAGCAGCGGTCCACTGAAACTTAGCATTGTTATGTGTCAGTTCACGTAACCTTGCGATAGTCTCGATAGGTTGGGAATATATGCTGACAAAAATTTTAGCATGCCCAAGAATCGCATTACATCGCTTTTATTTTCTGGCTTCGTCAGCTTGACTATGGCTTCCCTATATTTGTTAATTGGCTTAATTGTCCCTTTGGCCACTACGCGACCCATGAATTTCATTTCCGTTTGACGATATTGAATTTTATCTGGATTGAATTTTATACCTTTATCGGGTGCTCGCCTACGAACATTTGCGAGAATCTCATCGTGTTCCTCCAGAGTTTCCGCCACAACTGCCATGCCATCGAAGTATATTATGACACCAGGCATATCGCCGTAATGTTTGACCATTTCTTTCCTAAAAATTTTCGGGGGCGCAATTTAAGCCAAAGGGCACGCGTTTGAATTTATAGCGGCCGAAAGGTGTCATAAACGTGGTTAAGTTTGAGCTTGGTTCATCCAACTCCATTTGCCAAAACCCACAACTAAGATCGAGCCCAGTAAAGAAGCTTTTGTTAGCTAATTGACTAATTACATCATCGAAAGTGGGGATCAAAAATTTTTCCCGCTTTATGCATTTATTTAATGGCTTTGGGTCTAGACAAACTTGAATCTCGTTTTTCATTGTACATTATGAACCCAGTCCGTAGGGTGATCAACTGGCGCAATAACTTCATTTCCCAGCATCTCCTCAATCTTGCGTTTGAAACGCTCTAACAAGCTTAATGGTATTTTTTTTTATAGTGCAGACAAGGTGTAGAACCCTCCTTTAGTGTTATAGAAACAGTTCCTGGAAATTTTCCCAGTACGCTAAAGAGAGTACTATATTGCCTAATGAAGTCACTCTTACTTTTTGGTAGCGGTGTCATGTTAGACTGTATTGTATTGATATCCATCCGTTTTATAATCTTAAAGTTAAGACTTGTTTCTAACCCTAAAATTAGTATACTAGTATTAGCTACAACAACAAATTCTGCCTGTTGTTCCGTATTCAACTTAGGGTCAGTGCATATTAAATTTACTGTGCCAAGAGCTTTTATTTTATTTCTACTATAATCGTACAGAGGATGTTCATTACATTCATTATTTATTTTAATTTTAAATTTTGAACTATATTTGATAGGAATGCAGTTGACATCGGATCCGGAGTCTATTTTGAATGTAATTGGGATGTTTTGTATAATATTTCTTAGTCCACTTGCCTTTACATGTTCCATTGTTATCGTTATTTATTCTACAAATATGTGCATTACCTACTAAACTGGTTGGTATATTTGTTTTATAGCTTACTTTACCTTCATCGTTCCAATTATAAAAATCTCGTACTGAGTGTACCTGTCCATGTTGCTTACTTGATCCGTTGTTAGATTTCAATCCGTTGTTTGCTGTCTTCTTATCCGTGGATTGCAATAACTGCTGCTAACTTACTTCCTTTGCTTCGCACACATTAAAATGACCGGTTGTAAACTGTTGCCCGCAATAGCAGTGGCGTGCCTTCCATATAAGCCGAAAAGCCCGGCTTGCCTAGCTAATCCTCTATGAGCTACAATATGTTTCAAAAATGTATCGTAACAATTTCTTTAACGTTTACATTTGGTTTCACTAACTGCCAATAGCATAAACATATAAATAAAGCTCTTCCTGCCATCTGTCGGCTGATAGCAAAACAATTAACATAATGCATATGATGGCATCTCTTACTTGCTTACTTAAAATAGCCTTTAACCGCCTAGGCGATGACTGCCATCTCGCTTTTACTTATTGGCTTTTACCTGGCTTTCAAATCCCTTACTAAAATGTCTTTTTGAAGCTACAGTTTTTTTGAATTTAGAAGAAATTTTGTATGCAACTACGAAGCCAGCTTCGTGCTGTTGTTACTATAAGCTTTAAAGCCAAACTGGATATGTATATACATATCTACAATGTTAATGTGCAAAGAGCTCTACTCAAAAATTATTGGCGCATATTTTAAAGTAGAAAAAAAGAATTCAATAGTGGTGATTGCTGTAATATTTTTTTTTTTTTGCTAGGCATTATAAAATATAAAAAATATTTTTTAGGTTTCTTAGGTCCACTTGCACGACGCCGAGTTATCTTTTTAGCTCAGAGTTAATTTGACATTAACTCTGAGTTAAAAATATAAATTTTCGTTGTGCAAGTGAGCCTTGGCTTCCGCGATGTATGTAAATGGGAAATAGTGCAAGTAAACCTTTTCCCTTGGATTGGAAAAGCTTAAAAAATCTGCAAAACAATAACTTGCCTATTGAAGAAACCTAAATGTTTAAGTTTTTCCCCGTGTGCAAAAGTCGATAAATATCTATCCTGAACTCTTCTTCTTCGTCTGAAATGTTCTTTGGCAGCAGTATGTGCTTTTGTTGGGGTTATAAGGACTGGGGCTTGCCTTGATTGAAACACGTAGGCACGCCACTGCGCAATAGTAGTAAAAACGTGTAATTGCGTGCACAGATTCTTCAATTGAGTTGTTGGATTCCACCTCGCCCTGTTCCAATAGAATTTTGAGAGCTTTTGCGACTTCATAGACCTTGCATTTTTCAATTATTTTTGATAGAGGTTCATCTTTTCCATCAAGCAATTTAAGCTGTAAGGTTTTGTCATATACGCCTAAGATGATTCGGTCTCGAACATGCGGTCGCTAAAAAATTGACCACAGCTACATTTATATTCGCAATAACGTATTTGAGTGCGCAGCTCTGTTTCAAACTCTGAAAATGGCTGGGTTTCTTTTTGATTTAGCGTGTTCAATTGGAATGCAATAATTGTCAAAGGTGTCAAGCACGTTTGATAATGACCGTGCACCAGTGCCAGTCTCAGCATTTGCAACTATGCCAAGAATTTGAAGCGTCGAGCCATCGTTTGGGAATAGAGTGTTATAATTTCCACAGCTTTTGGCCCTACAAGCCATAAGAATGTTGTGATTTTCACATCTGCTTCCTTTAGTTTGCCATTGGCAGGGAGGTACATACAAAAAGTTGCTCTCCAAGTAGGCCAGTCTTTAGCAAGATTGCTGCAATCTAGTTCAGGCGGTAGTCTGTTCGCGGCCATCGCATTACATTTATTTTACTTCCAATAGTATTTAGTGTTTGTAAGCCACACTTCTGACACCATGTACTAATTAATACAATTGGTGTATATTTAATAATTAAGGATTTTTATTATCTGCGTGCTACAACTACGTTCAGCTTACCGGAAGTGACTTACATCAGTTTTTCGTTCATCGCTAAGTTATCGAAGTAAGTTAAATAAGTGCACTAATACATATGTCACTTCAGCTGCGTAAAATATAGTTAACATAAGCGTAATATAAATGCGTACACAAACCTTATACCTAGTTTGCATGACTCATTACAGGAAAAGCAGTAAATGTTCGTAGGGTTTAGTAATATGGAAGCCTGAAACACGAAATTGTGAAAATTCGTAATTTTTCAGGATTCCAAGCCGTTTGCGCCACCTCTAAATCTTTTTTGATTGGCCGAAAACTTTGTATATATTAGTTTTTTGAGCTATTAGCATATTTTTAGGGGGTGGGATCGAGAATCGGAACACTTCGGAAAATAAGGGTCACCCTAGTGTGCATATGCAGAAGTTTTGTTCAACTATTCGAATAGTTGTTTATTCGCTATTGTCTTTTTTTTTTGTATTCGAATAATATAATTTTATAATATATAGGTTTTGGGGTCATTTTGGGACTGTTTTGAATGGTCTCAAAGAGACCCCTCAAAGTGGCCCCAAAATGGTCTCAAATTGGCCCCAAAATAGCTTTAATAAATCCGAAAAAGTATGAAATAACTCCCAATGCTGGAAAATGAAATAACAAGGAGTTATTTCATTTGGGAGTTATTTCATGGAAAATATTTGGGGCTTATTTCATTTGGAATTTTTTTCGTGGTACCGTATCCAGTGTTGCCGCTGAAAAATTTCAAAAAGGGTGCCAGCCAGGGTGGGGAAAAATTCGATCGCGAATTCTCAATCATATGGTTTTCTCACCCTTTCTCATTTTGTGTTCTTAACATATCGCGAGACACGCTAAGGCTAACGAGCGGTAGTTAAAACAATAACTGCATTATTTCATTGCTAGGAGATTGTAAACAAACGATTTTTCATACCAGCAGCCTTGCTACGAGCGATCGCGTTTGTATGCTCGCTCGTTTCCAATTTATATACATAAAATAATTGCATACACTCGTTAAGAAACGAAAAATGTTTTCGATGTTTTAAACAACGCTCGTTTGCCTTTGCATTTCTCGCGATAAGTTAGGAGAACAAATTGAGAAGATTGTATTTTTGAGCAATCGCGATCGTTCTTCTTACGGTGTGGATGCAAAATTTTGATTTCATCTGTTTAAAGAAAGTTGTACATGCAAGATTTATTTCTGTTATTAGTTTGCCAGTAAACAAAGTTTAGATTTTATTAATACAAATATGGGAAAAACATCAAACATTGAAAAATCACAATTTGTGACATTTGATGATTAAATAAATAAAAAAACGAAATTCAGAGATACTCTTTTTCCTCAATTACAAATTGTTTATAAAAATGTTGTAAAAAATTAAAAAAAAAAAATCATTAGGCCAGTCCTAAAATTTGATCCAATTCCGTCAATTGGTTCACGAACTAGGTTAGGTTAGGTTCAAGTGGCTGCCGCAGAGGCACACCTAGGCCAGTATTAAAAGGCCCGTTGTGATACCACCAACACTAGGAAAGTCAGTTCCGGGACCCTGCCATATGGAAAAACCCGGTATTAACGCAATTCTCCACATAGCAGAATCCCGGGACTGACTTTCCTATACCGACACCGTTACTCCTCCTCGAACCATTTAAATGACTTGATGAAGGCCATCAGGTCCTTTATGTCCAGCTCCGTGACCTGGCGTAGGCTGACCAGGAAGGGAACTCCCAAAAAGCGCATTCTCGCGCCACTTAAAGCCGGTCAGTTGCAGATGAGGTGCTCCACCGTTTCCTCCTCCTCATCATCCTGCTTGCATGTGGCAAACGGCATACCGAAGCGCTCTTTATCGCGAAGAACCTGCTTGGTCGTGCCCTGCCTCGCAAGTTCGTCTGCCCTACAATTTCCCTCAATGTCCCTATGCCCCGGGACCCATGTGAGGTTAACGCGATTCTGTTGGGCCATCTCTTGTAAAGATCGACGACAGCTGAGCGTCAGTTCAGAGTTGAACGAGTAAGAGCCAAGGGATTTCATGGCCGCCTGGCTGTCGCTGAATATAAAATGTCCTTCTGTTAGTGTGTTGGCCTATCCAAGCCGCGGCGTCCATGATTGCTGAAACTTCAGCCTGGAAGACACTGCAGTGATCAGGTAGTCTGAAGGAGAGCTCAAGGTTCAGATCCTTTAAATAAACCCCTCCCCCAACTCTGCCGTCTAACTTCGAGCCATCAGTATAAATGGAAGTGCCGCCATGAGTGGCGGGACTCCGATCCGTGCTCTCCCATTCTTCCCTGCTGGGAATGTTGATTTTAAAACCGCTATCTCCAATCTACCTAACTTGGTGAACTTCGACGACCGAATTTTTATCTAAAATGTTGAAAGGGTACTTCTCAGGGGCGGGCAAGGCCGCGGGTATATACTAGTCTTACTAATATTATAAATGTGAATGTAGCGATGTTTGGATAATTGGATGTTTGGATGTCCAGACGTTTACTTCTGTTCCTAAATAACGTGAGAATGGCAAGACGGATTTTGTTGATTTTTGGTAGGCAGACAGCTAATAGTCTGGAAGGAGGTATAGGCTATTTTTTTTTTTTTTGAATTTTGGGGTTGTCCGGCCATGCTAGGCACCGATACTTTTCGATTTTTTTGTTTTTCCATATAACTCTGAGTATACTTGGCCTAAACTTATGATATTTCGCATACAGGTGTAGAAACTTCGAACAATATGGGTATCAAACGAAACTGGAAGGTGGCAGGTCTCATTTGGACTTAGATATATTTCGATAAATTTATCGATAACTGAGTTATCAGTCGAAATGGGATTGCCCAGAAACCTTAAATTTTCCCTACAATATGGGTATCAAACGAAAGGGGATGACCCCAGGTTTCTATTGGACTTCGATATATTTCGGTAAATTTATCGATAACTGAGTTATCGGTGAAAATGTTATTGAACAAAAACCTTAAAATTACCTTACAATATGGGTATCAACGAAAGGGAATGGCCCCAGGTTTCATTTGGACCTCAATATATTTCGATAAATTAATCGATAACTGAGTTATCGGTGAAAATGTAGTTGCTCAAAAACCTTAAATTTTCCCTACAATATGGGAATCAAACGAAAGGGGATGACCCCAGATTTCATTTCGACTTCGATATATTTCGTTAAATTTATCGATAACTAAGTTATCGGTGAAAATGTTAGTGAACAAAAACCTTAAAATTACCTTACAATATGGGTATCAAACGAAAGGAAATGGCCCCAGGTTTCATTTGGACCTCAATATATTTCGATAAATTAATCGATAACTGAGTTATCGGTGAAAATGTAGTTGCTCAAAAGCCTTAAATTTTCCGTACAATTTGGGTATCAAACGAAAGGGAATGGCCCCAGGTTTCATTTGATAACTGAGTTATCGGTGAAAATGTTATTGAATAAAAACCTTAAAATTGCCCTACAATATGGGTATCAACCGAAAGGGCATGGTCCCAGGTTTCATTTGGACTTCGATATTTTTCGATAAATTGATCGATAACTGAGTTATCGGTGAAAATGTGATTGCCCAAAAACCTTAAAATTGACCTACAATATGGGTACTAAACAAAAGGGGATGGCCCAGGTTTCAATTGGACTTCGATATATTTCGATAAATTCACCGATAGTTGAGTTATCGGTGGAAATGTGATTGCCAAAAAACCTTAAAATTGCCCACAATATGGGTATCAAACGAAAGGGGATGGCCCCAGGTTTCATTTGGACTTCGATATTTTTCGATAAATTGATCGATAACTGAGTTATCGGTGAAAATGTGATTGCCCAAAAACCTTCAAATTTTCCACAACATGGGTATTAAACAAAAGGGGATGGCCACAAGTTTCATTTGAACCTCGATATATTTCTATAAATTAATCGATAACTGAGTTATCGGTGAAAATGTTATTGAATAAAAACCTTAAAATTGCCCTACAATATGGTTATCAAACGAAAGGTGAAACCCCAGGTTTTATTTGGACTTCAGCGTATTTCGATAAATTTATCGATAACTGAGTTATCGATGAAAATGTGATTGCCCATAAACTTAAATTTGCCCTACAATATGGGTATCAAACGAAAGGTGATGGCGCCAGTTTTCATTTGGACTTCAATATATTTCGATAAACTGAGTTATCAATGAAAATGTGGTTGCTCAAAAACTTTAAATATTCCCTACAATTTGGGTATCAAACGAAAGGGAATGGCCCCAGGTTTCATTTGGACCTATATATTTCGATAAATGAATCGATAACTGAGTTATCGGTGAAAATGTTATTGAATAAAAACCTTGAAATTGCCCTACAATATGAGTATCAAACGAAAGGGCATGGAGCCATGTTTCATTTGAACTTCGATATATTTCCATAAATTAATCGATAACTGAGTTATCGGTGAAAATGTTATTGAATAAAAACCTTAAAATTGCCCCACAATATGGTTATCAAACGAAAGGTGAAACTCCAGGTTTTATTTGGACTTCAGCGTATTTCGATAAATTTGTCGATAACTGAGTTATCGGTGAAAATGTGATTGCCCAAAAACTTAAAATTACCTTACAATATGGGTATGAAACGAAAGGGAATGGCCCCAGGTTTCATTTGGACCTCAATATATTTCGATAAACTGAGTTATCGATGAAAATGTGGTTGCTGAAAAACTTTAAATATTCCCTACAATTTGGGTATCAAACGAAAGGGAATGGCCCCAGGTTTCATTTGGACCTCGATATATTTCGATAAATTAATCGATAACTTAGTTATCGGTGAAAATGTGATTGCCCAAAAACTTAAAATTACCTTACAATATGGGTATGAAACGAAAGGGAATGGCCCCAGGTTTCATTTGGACCTCAATATATTTCGATAAACTGAGTTATCAATGAAAATGTGGTTGCTCAAAAACTTTAAATATTCCCTACAATTTGGGTATCAAACGAAAGGGAATGGCCCCAGGTTTCATTTGGACCAATATATTTCGATAAATTAATCGATAACTGAGTTATCGGTGAAAATGTTATTGAATAAAAACCTTGAAATTGCCCTACAATATGAGTATCAAAGGAAAGGGCATGTTTCATTTGAACTTCGATATATTTCCCTAAATTAATCGATAACTGAGTTATCGGTGAAAATGTTATTGAATAAAATCCTTAAAATTGCCCCACAATATGGTTATCAAACGAAAGGTGAAACTCCAGGTTTTATTTGGACTTCAGCGTATTTCGATAAATTTATCGATAACTGAGTTATCGGTGAAAATGTGATTGCCCAAAAACTTAAAATTGCCCTACAATATGGGTATCAAACGTAAGGTGATGGCCCCAGTTTTCATTTGGACTTCAATATATTTCGATAAATTTTTCGATAACTGAGTTACCGGTGAAAACGAGATTTGATCAGAATCCTTAAAATTGCCCGACAATATGGGTATCAATGAAAGAGCATGACCCCAGGTTTCATTTGGACTTCCATATATTTCGATGAATTTGTCGATAACTGAGTTATCGGTGAAAATGTGATTGTAAAAAAAACTTAAAATTTCCTCACAATATGGGTATCAAAAGAAAGGTATAATCTGGACTTTAATATATTTCGATTAATTTATCGATAGCTGAAAATCCTTAAAATTGCCCTACAATATGGGTATAAAACTAAGGAGATGGCCCACCACAAGGGCTGACAGCAGGTTTCATTTGGACTTCAATATATAACTGAGCTATCGGTGAAAACGAGATGGCTCAAAATCCTTAAAATTGGCCAACAATATGGGTATCAAACGAAAAGGGATGGCCCCAGGTTTAATTTGGACTTCGATATATGTATTTCGATATATTTATCTATAACTGAGTTATCGGTCAAAACGTGATCGCCCAAAAACCTCAAATTATTTAATCAATCTACCTTTCCCCATTGATGGGAATTTTGAAAATTTTAAATACCCTTGGTAAATGCTTCAGTATTCAATAATATTATATAAATATCAAAGTTTGAAGTTTAGATGAACATTTATACATGAGAGATTTATATCCATACTTAAAGCCAAAGCAATATTTAACTTTAGAAACCCCACTTTCAATCGATTTCAATATGTGTATTAAATAAAATTTTTGAAAACCGTTTTCAATACATACTATTTTTTCAAAACTCTAGGAACATAGACAAATAATTGGTCTTCCAACAGTTTTTTTTTGACCAATCTAACTAACTTGGTGAACTTCGACGACGGAATTTTTATCTAAAATGTTGAAGGGGTACTTCTCAGGGGCGGGCAAGGCCGCGGGTATATACTAGTATTATATAAATATCAAAGTTTGAAGTTTAGATGAACTATTCGATAAATGCTCTCTGAGACATTTATATCCATACTTAAAGCCAAAGCAATATTGACTTTAGAAACCCCACTTTCAATCGATTTCAATATGTGTATTAAATAAAATTTTTGAAAACCGTTTTTCAATACATACTATTTTTTCAAAACTCTAGGAACATAGACAAATAATTGGTCTTCCAACAGTTTTTTATTTGACCAATCTACCTAACTTGGTGAACTTCGACGACCGAATTTTTATCTAAAATGTTGAAAGGGTACTTCTCAGGGGCGGGCAAGGCCGCGGGTATATACTAGTATTATATAAATATCAAAGTTTGAAGTTTAGATGAACTATTCGATAAATGCTCTCTGAGACATTTATATCCATACTTAAAGCCAAAGCAATATTTAACTTTAGAAACCCCACTTTCAATCGATTTCAATATGTGTATTAAATAAAATTTTTGAAAACCGTTTTCAATACATACTATTTTTTCAAAACTCTAGGAACATAGACAAATAATTGGTCTTCCAACAGTTTTTTATTTGACCAATCTACCTAACTTGGTGAACTTCGACGACGGAATTTTTATCTAAAATGTTGAAAGGGTACTTCTCAGGGGCGGGCAAGGCCGCGGGTATATACTAGTATTATATATATCAAAGTTTGAAGTTTAGATGAACTATTCGATAAATGCTCTCTGAGACATTTATATCCATACTTAAAGCCAAAGCAATATTTATCTTTAGAAACCTCACTTTCAATCGATTTCAATATGTGTATTAAATAAAATTTTTGAAAACCGTTTTTCAATACATACTATTTTTTCAAAACTCTAGGAACATAGACAAATAATTGGTCTTCCAACAGTTTTTTATTTGACCAATCTACCTAACTTGGTGAACTTCGACGACCGAATTTTTATCTAAAATGTTGAAAGGGTACTTCGCAGGGGCGGGCAAGGCCGCGGGTATATACTAGTATATTATAAATGCTTTTTGGTTTGTTCGACCAAAATTCTTCTAAAACTCCATTAAATAAACTTTTTCAGAAAACTAAATTTACCACCGTCTATAGCGCATGAATTCACATGGGACTGCGCCAATTTACACCGAAAAAAATACATGAAAATGATTTGGAGCCTTGAAAAAGAAATGCATAAAAAATCAAAAAACGTAGATTTTTCGACCAAAACAAGTCCCAAAACCCGAAAACAATTTTTTTTCAAAAATCTGTTATCATTAACGTTCTTAGCGCATAATTTTGGGTGAGAAAGATCTATGAGTTACAAAAGTAATTTTCGTAAAACTACAATTTAAACTAGTCTCACTGTTTGAGGGCTAAATACAACTCCCAAGAAAACGGTCACGACAGTTTTTTATTTTTGCCCTACAAGCCAAGTTTGACGTTATTTTTATACCTTTCATGAACGTGAAATGGTATTATAACTTTGGTCCGATGTTTGTAAATATGAGAAGAAGAAGAGATAGACCCATCAATAAGTATACCGAAATGATCAGGATGACGAGATGAGTTGATTTAGCCATGTCCGTCTGTCCGTCTGTCTGTTTGAACGCAAACTAGTCCCTCAATTTTTGAGATATCTGGCTGAAATTTTGTATGTGGCCACCATTTTGTAATATAGGAATCATTTGTCGGAATTGACAAGATCGGACCAGTATAACATATAGCCCCCATACAACCGATTGTTCAGATATAAGGTTTTTTGGCCAAAACTTCCGCAATTAAAAAGTTAGAAACGTAAAATTTCGCAACTCGAGTACTTTCTATTTATGTAGTGTATATAGTGAAAATCAACCAGATCGGGCAAATGTAACATATAGCCCCCATACAACCGATTGTTCAGATATAAGGTTTTTTGGCCAAAACTTCTGCAATTAAAAAGTTAGGAACGTAAAATTTTGCAGCTCGAGTACTTTCTATTTATGTAGTGTATATAGTGAAAATCAACCAGATCGGGCAAATGTAACATATAGCCCCCATACAACCGATTGTTCAGATATAAGGTTTTTTGGCCAAAACTTCTGCAATTTAAAAGTTAGGAACGTAAAATTTTGCAACTCGAGTACTTTCTATTTATGTAGTGTATATAGTGAAAATCAACAAGATCGGGCAAATGTAACATATAGCCCCCATACAACCGATTGTTCAGATATAAGGTTTTTTGGCCAAAACTTCCGCAATTAAAAAGTTAGAAACGTAAAATTTTGCAACTCGAGTACTTTCTATTTATGTAGTGTATATAGTGAAAATCAACCAGATCGGGCAAATGTAACATATAGCCCCCATACAACCGATTGTTCAGATATAAGGTTTTTTGGCCAAAACTTCCGCAATTAAAAAGTTAGAAACGTAAAATTTTGCAACTCGAGTACTTTCTATTTATGTAGTGTATATAGTGAAAATCAACAAGATCGGGCAAATGTAACATATAGCCCCCATACAACCGATTGTTCAGATATAAGGTTTTTTGGCCAAAACTTCTGCAATTAAAAAGTTAGGAACGTAAAATTTTGCAACTCGAGTACTTTCTATTTATGTAGTGTATATAGTGAAAATCAACAAGATCGGGCAAATGTAACATATAGCCCCCATACAACCGATTGTTCAGATATAAGGTTTTTTGGCCAAAACTTCTGCAATTAAAAAGTTAGGAACGTAAAATTTTGCAACTCGAGTACTTTCTATTTATGTAGTGTATATAGTGAAAATCAACCAGATCGGGCAAATGTAACATATAGCCCCCATACAACCGATTGTTCAGATATAAGGTTTTTTGACCAAAACTTCTGCAATTAAAAAGTTAGGAACGTAAAATTTTGCAACTCGAGTACTTTCTATTTATGTAGTGTGTATAGTGAAAATCAACAAGATCGGGCAAATGTAACATATAGCCCCCATACAACCGATTGTTCAGATATAAGGTTTTTTGGCCAAAACTTCTGCAATTAAAAAGTTAGGAACGTAAAATTTTGCAACTCGAGTACTTTCTATTTATGTAGTGTATATAGTGAAAATCAACCAGATCGGGCAAATGTAACATATAGCCCCCATACAACCGATTGTTCAGATATAAGGTTTTTTGGCCAAAACTTCTGCAATTAAAAAGTTAGGAACGTAAAATTTTGCAACTCGAGTACTTTCTATTTATGTAGTGTATATAGTGAAAATCAACAAGATCGGGCAAATGTAACATATAGCCCCCATACAACCGATTGTTCAGATATAAGGTTTTTTGGCCAAAACTTCTGCAATTAAAAAGTTAGGAACGTAAAATTTTGCAACTCGAGTACTTTCTATTTATGTAGTGTGTAGAGGAAAATCAAGAAGATCGGGTAAATATAACATATATTTAGCCCCATACAACCGGTTGTTCCGATATAAGGTTTTTTGGCCAATACTTCCGCATTTAAAAAGTTAGGAACGTAAAATATTTCACCTTTAGTACTTTCTACATATGTAATGTGTATAGTGTAAGTCAGTACAATTGAACACGTATAATATATAGCCTCCATACAATCGGTTGTTCCGATAACTCGGATCCTATTATTTTGTAAGTTTTTTTTTAAATTATAACAAAGATGTGTAATGTGTATAGTAAATATAGTTAAATTGCCCTACAATATGGGTATAAAACTAAGGAGATGGCCCACCACAAGGGCTGACAGCAGGTTTCATTTGGACTTCAATATATAACTGAGCTATCGGTGAAAACGAGATGGCTCAAAATCCTTAAAATTGGCCAACAATATGGGTATCAAACGAAAAGGGATGGCCCCAGGTTTAATTTGGACTTCGATATATGTATTTCGATATATTTATCTATAACTGAGTTATCGGTCAAAACGTGATCGCCCAAAAACCTCAAATTATTTAATCAATCTACCTTTCCCCATTGATGGGAATTTTGAAAATTTTAAATACCCTTGGTAAATGCTTCAGTATTCAATAATATTATATAAATATCAAAGTTTGAAGTTTAGATGAACATTTATACATGAGAGATTTATATCCATACTTAAAGCCAAAGCAATATTTAACTTTAGAAACCCCACTTTCAATCGATTTCAATATGTGTATTAAATAAAATTTTTGAAAACCGTTTTCAATACATACTATTTTTTCAAAACTCTAGGAACATAGACAAATAATTGGTCTTCCAACAGTTTTTTTTTGACCAATCTAACTAACTTGGTGAACTTCGACGACGGAATTTTTATCTAAAATGTTGAAGGGGTACTTCTCAGGGGCGGGCAAGGCCGCGGGTATATACTAGTATTATATAAATATCAAAGTTTGAAGTTTAGATGAACTATTCGATAAATGCTCTCTGAGACATTTATATCCATACTTAAAGCCAAAGCAATATTGACTTTAGAAACCCCACTTTCAATCGATTTCAATATGTGTATTAAATAAAATTTTTGAAAACCGTTTTCAATACATACTATTTTTTCAAAACTCTAGGAACATAGACAAATAATTGGTCTTCCAACAGTTTTTTATTTGACCAATCTACCTAACTTGGTGAACTTCGACGACGGAATTTTTATCTAAAATGTTGAAAGGGTACTTCTCAGGGGCGGGCAAGGCCGCGGGTATATACTAGTATTATATATATCAAAGTTTGAAGTTTAGATGAACTATTCGATAAATGCTCTCTGAGACATTTATATCCATACTTAAAGCCAAAGCAATATTTATCTTTAGAAACCTCACTTTCAATCGATTTCAATATGTGTATTAAATAAAATTTTTGAAAACCGTTTTTCAATACATACTATTTTTTCAAAACTCTAGGAACATAGACAAATAATTGGTCTTCCAACAGTTTTTTATTTGACCAATCTACCTAACTTGGTGAACTTCGACGACCGAATTTTTATCTAAAATGTTGAAAGGGTACTTCGCAGGGGCGGGCAAGGCCGCGGGTATATACTAGTATATTATAAATGCTTTTTGGTTTGTTCGACCAAAATTCTTCTAAAACTCCATTAAATAAACTTTTTCAGAAAACTAAATTTACCACCGTCTATAGCGCATGAATTCACATGGGACTGCGCCAATTTACACCGAAAAAAATACATGAAAATGATTTGGAGCCTTGAAAAAGAAATGCATAAAAAATCAAAAAACGTAGATTTTTCGACCAAAACAAGTCCCAAAACCCGAAAACAATTTTTTTTCAAAAATCTGTTATCATTAACGTTCTTAGCGCATAATTTTGGGTGAGAAAGATCTATGAGTTACAAAAGTAATTTTCGTAAAACTACAATTTAAACTAGTCTCACTGTTTGAGGGCTAAATACAACTCCCAAGAAAACGGTCACGACAGTTTTTTATTTTTGCCCTACAAGCCAAGTTTGACGTTATTTTTATACCTTTCATGAACGTGAAATGGTATTATAACTTTGGTCCGATGTTTGTAAATATGAGAAGAAGAAGAGATAGACCCATCAATAAGTATACCGAAATGATCAGGATGACGAGATGAGTTGATTTAGCCATGTCCGTCTGTCCGTCTGTCTGTTTGAACGCAAACTAGTCCCTCAATTTTTGAGATATCTGGCTGAAATTTTGTATGTGGCCACCATTTTGTAATATAGGAATCATTTGTCGGAATTGACAAGATCGGACCAGTATAACATATAGCCCCCATACAACCGATTGTTCAGATATAAGGTTTTTTGGCCAAAACTTCCGCAATTAAAAAGTTAGAAACGTAAAATTTCGCAACTCGAGTACTTTCTATTTATGTAGTGTATATAGTGAAAATCAACCAGATCGGGCAAATGTAACATATAGCCCCCATACAACCGATTGTTCAGATATAAGGTTTTTTGGCCAAAACTTCTGCAATTAAAAAGTTAGGAACGTAAAATTTTGCAGCTCGAGTACTTTCTATTTATGTAGTGTATATAGTGAAAATCAACCAGATCGGGCAAATGTAACATATAGCCCCCATACAACCGATTGTTCAGATATAAGGTTTTTTGGCCAAAACTTCTGCAATTTAAAAGTTAGGAACGTAAAATTTTGCAACTCGAGTACTTTCTATTTATGTAGTGTATATAGTGAAAATCAACAAGATCGGGCAAATGTAACATATAGCCCCCATACAACCGATTGTTCAGATATAAGGTTTTTTGGCCAAAACTTCCGCAATTAAAAAGTTAGAAACGTAAAATTTTGCAACTCGAGTACTTTCTATTTATGTAGTGTATATAGTGAAAATCAACCAGATCGGGCAAATGTAACATATAGCCCCCATACAACCGATTGTTCAGATATAAGGTTTTTTGGCCAAAACTTCCGCAATTAAAAAGTTAGAAACGTAAAATTTTGCAACTCGAGTACTTTCTATTTATGTAGTGTATATAGTGAAAATCAACAAGATCGGGCAAATGTAACATATAGCCCCCATACAACCGATTGTTCAGATATAAGGTTTTTTGGCCAAAACTTCTGCAATTAAAAAGTTAGGAACGTAAAATTTTGCAACTCGAGTACTTTCTATTTATGTAGTGTATATAGTGAAAATCAACAAGATCGGGCAAATGTAACATATAGCCCCCATACAACCGATTGTTCAGATATAAGGTTTTTTGGCCAAAACTTCTGCAATTAAAAAGTTAGGAACGTAAAATTTTGCAACTCGAGTACTTTCTATTTATGTAGTGTATATAGTGAAAATCAACCAGATCGGGCAAATGTAACATATAGCCCCCATACAACCGATTGTTCAGATATAAGGTTTTTTGACCAAAACTTCTGCAATTAAAAAGTTAGGAACGTAAAATTTTGCAACTCGAGTACTTTCTATTTATGTAGTGTGTATAGTGAAAATCAACAAGATCGGGCAAATGTAACATATAGCCCCCATACAACCGATTGTTCAGATATAAGGTTTTTTGGCCAAAACTTCTGCAATTAAAAAGTTAGGAACGTAAAATTTTGCAACTCGAGTACTTTCTATTTATGTAGTGTATATAGTGAAAATCAACCAGATCGGGCAAATGTAACATATAGCCCCCATACAACCGATTGTTCAGATATAAGGTTTTTTGGCCAAAACTTCTGCAATTAAAAAGTTAGGAACGTAAAATTTTGCAACTCGAGTACTTTCTATTTATGTAGTGTATATAGTGAAAATCAACAAGATCGGGCAAATGTAACATATAGCCCCCATACAACCGATTGTTCAGATATAAGGTTTTTTGGCCAAAACTTCTGCAATTAAAAAGTTAGGAACGTAAAATTTTGCAACTCGAGTACTTTCTATTTATGTAGTGTGTAGAGGAAAATCAAGAAGATCGGGTAAATATAACATATATTTAGCCCCATACAACCGGTTGTTCCGATATAAGGTTTTTTGGCCAATACTTCCGCATTTAAAAAGTTAGGAACGTAAAATATTTCACCTTTAGTACTTTCTACATATGTAATGTGTATAGTGTAAGTCAGTACAATTGAACACGTATAATATATAGCCTCCATACAATCGGTTGTTCCGATAACTCGGATCCTATTATTTTGTAAGTTTTTTTTTAAATTATAACAAAGATGTGTAATGTGTATAGTAAATATAGTTAAATTGCCCTACAATATGGGTATAAAACTAAGGAGATGGCCCACCACAAGGGCTGACAGCAGGTTTCATTTGGACTTCAATATATAACTGAGCTATCGGTGAAAACGAGATGGCTCAAAATCCTTAAAATTGGCCAACAATATGGGTATCAAACGAAAAGGGATGGCCCCAGGTTTAATTTGGACTTCGATATATGTATTTCGATATATTTATCTATAACTGAGTTATCGGTCAAAACGTGATCGCCCAAAAACCTCAAATTATTTAATCAATCTACCTTTCCCCATTGATGGGAATTTTGAAAATTTTAAATACCCTTGGTAAATGCTTCAGTATTCAATAATATTATATAAATATCAAAGTTTGAAGTTTAGATGAACATTTATACATGAGAGATTTATATCCATACTTAAAGCCAAAGCAATATTTAACTTTAGAAACCCCACTTTCAATCGATTTCAATATGTGTATTAAATAAAATTTTTGAAAACCGTTTTCAATACATACTATTTTTTCAAAACTCTAGGAACATAGACAAATAATTGGTCTTCCAACAGTTTTTTTTTGACCAATCTAACTAACTTGGTGAACTTCGACGACGGAATTTTTATCTAAAATGTTGAAGGGGTACTTCTCAGGGGCGGGCAAGGCCGCGGGTATATACTAGTATTATATAAATATCAAAGTTTGAAGTTTAGATGAACTATTCGATAAATGCTCTCTGAGACATTTATATCCATACTTAAAGCCAAAGCAATATTGACTTTAGAAACCCCACTTTCAATCGATTTCAATATGTGTATTAAATAAAATTTTTGAAAACCGTTTTTCAATACATACTATTTTTTCAAAACTCTAGGAACATAGACAAATAATTGGTCTTCCAACAGTTTTTTATTTGACCAATCTACCTAACTTGGTGAACTTCGACGACCGAATTTTTATCTAAAATGTTGAAAGGGTACTTCTCAGGGGCGGGCAAGGCCGCGGGTATATACTAGTATTATATAAATATCAAAGTTTGAAGTTTAGATGAACTATTCGATAAATGCTCTCTGAGACATTTATATCCATACTTAAAGCCAAAGCAATATTTAACTTTAGAAACCCCACTTTCAATCGATTTCAATATGTGTATTAAATAAAATTTTTGAAAACCGTTTTCAATACATACTATTTTTTCAAAACTCTAGGAACATAGACAAATAATTGGTCTTCCAACAGTTTTTTATTTGACCAATCTACCTAACTTGGTGAACTTCGACGACGGAATTTTTATCTAAAATGTTGAAAGGGTACTTCTCAGGGGCGGGCAAGGCCGCGGGTATATACTAGTATTATATATATCAAAGTTTGAAGTTTAGATGAACTATTCGATAAATGCTCTCTGAGACATTTATATCCATACTTAAAGCCAAAGCAATATTTATCTTTAGAAACCTCACTTTCAATCGATTTCAATATGTGTATTAAATAAAATTTTTGAAAACCGTTTTTCAATACATACTATTTTTTCAAAACTCTAGGAACATAGACAAATAATTGGTCTTCCAACAGTTTTTTATTTGACCAATCTACCTAACTTGGTGAACTTCGACGACCGAATTTTTATCTAAAATGTTGAAAGGGTACTTCGCAGGGGCGGGCAAGGCCGCGGGTATATACTAGTATATTATAAATGCTTTTTGGTTTGTTCGACCAAAATTCTTCTAAAACTCCATTAAATAAACTTTTTCAGAAAACTAAATTTACCACCGTCTATAGCGCATGAATTCACATGGGACTGCGCCAATTTACACCGAAAAAAATACATGAAAATGATTTGGAGCCTTGAAAAAGAAATGCATAAAAAATCAAAAAACGTAGATTTTTCGACCAAAACAAGTCCCAAAACCCGAAAACAATTTTTTTTCAAAAATCTGTTATCATTAACGTTCTTAGCGCATAATTTTGGGTGAGAAAGATCTATGAGTTACAAAAGTAATTTTCGTAAAACTACAATTTAAACTAGTCTCACTGTTTGAGGGCTAAATACAACTCCCAAGAAAACGGTCACGACAGTTTTTTATTTTTGCCCTACAAGCCAAGTTTGACGTTATTTTTATACCTTTCATGAACGTGAAATGGTATTATAACTTTGGTCCGATGTTTGTAAATATGAGAAGAAGAAGAGATAGACCCATCAATAAGTATACCGAAATGATCAGGATGACGAGATGAGTTGATTTAGCCATGTCCGTCTGTCCGTCTGTCTGTTTGAACGCAAACTAGTCCCTCAATTTTTGAGATATCTGGCTGAAATTTTGTATGTGGCCACCATTTTGTAATATAGGAATCATTTGTCGGAATTGACAAGATCGGACCAGTATAACATATAGCCCCCATACAACCGATTGTTCAGATATAAGGTTTTTTGGCCAAAACTTCCGCAATTAAAAAGTTAGAAACGTAAAATTTCGCAACTCGAGTACTTTCTATTTATGTAGTGTATATAGTGAAAATCAACCAGATCGGGCAAATGTAACATATAGCCCCCATACAACCGATTGTTCAGATATAAGGTTTTTTGGCCAAAACTTCTGCAATTAAAAAGTTAGGAACGTAAAATTTTGCAGCTCGAGTACTTTCTATTTATGTAGTGTATATAGTGAAAATCAACCAGATCGGGCAAATGTAACATATAGCCCCCATACAACCGATTGTTCAGATATAAGGTTTTTTGGCCAAAACTTCTGCAATTTAAAAGTTAGGAACGTAAAATTTTGCAACTCGAGTACTTTCTATTTATGTAGTGTATATAGTGAAAATCAACAAGATCGGCCAAATGTAACATATAGCCCCCATACAACCGATTGTTCAGATATAAGGTTTTTTGGCCAAAACTTCCGCAATTAAAAAGTTAGAAACGTAAAATTTTGCAACTCGAGTACTTTCTATTTATGTAGTGTATATAGTGAAAATCAACCAGATCGGGCAAATGTAACATATAGCCCCCATACAACCGATTGTTCAGATATAAGGTTTTTTGGCCAAAACTTCCGCAATTAAAAAGTTAGAAACGTAAAATTTTGCAACTCGAGTACTTTCTATTTATGTAGTGTATATAGTGAAAATCAACCAGATCGGGCAAATGTAACATATAGCCCCCATACAACCGATTGTTCAGATATAAGGTTTTTTGGCCAAAACTTCTGCAATTAAAAAGTTAGGAACGTAAAATTTTGCAACTCGAGTACTTTCTATTTATGTAGTGTATATAGTGAAAATCAACAAGATCGGGCAAATGTAACATATAGCCCCCATACAACCGATTGTTCAGATATAAGGTTTTTTGGCCAAAACTTCTGCAATTAAAAAGTTAGGAACGTAAAATTTTGCAACTCGAGTACTTTCTATTTATGTAGTGTATATAGTGAAAATCAACCAGATCGGGCAAATGTAACATATAGCCCCCATACAACCGATTGTTCAGATATAAGGTTTTTTGACCAAAACTTCTGCAATTAAAAAGTTAGGAACGTAAAATTTTGCAACTCGAGTACTTTCTATTTATGTAGTGTGTATAGTGAAAATCAACAAGATCGGGCAAATGTAACATATAGCCCCCATACAACCGATTGTTCAGATATAAGGTTTTTTGGCCAAAACTTCTGCAATTAAAAAGTTAGGAACGTAAAATTTTGCAACTCGAGTACTTTCTATTTATGTAGTGTATATAGTGAAAATCAACCAGATCGGGCAAATGTAACATATAGCCCCCATACAACCGATTGTTCAGATATAAGGTTTTTTGGCCAAAACTTCTGCAATTAAAAAGTTAGGAACGTAAAATTTTGCAACTCGAGTACTTTCTATTTATGTAGTGTATATAGTGAAAATCAACAAGATCGGGCAAATGTAACATATAGCCCCCATACAACCGATTGTTCAGATATAAGGTTTTTTGGCCAAAACTTCTGCAATTAAAAAGTTAGGAACGTAAAATTTTGCAACTCGAGTACTTTCTTTTTATGTAGTGTGTAGAGGAAAATCAAGAAGATCGGGTAAATATAACATATATTTAGCCCCATACAACCGGTTGTTCCGATATAAGGTTTTTTGGCCAATACTTCCGCATTTAAAAAGTTAGGAACGTAAAATATTTCACCTTTAGTACTTTCTACATATGTAATGTGTATAGTGTAAGTCAGTACAATTGAACACGTATAATATATAGCCTCCATACAATCGGTTGTTCCGATAACTCGGATCCTATTATTTTGTAAGTTTTTTTTTAAATTATAACAAAGATGTGTAATGTGTATAGTAAATATAGTTAAATTGCCCTACAATATGGGTATAAAACTAAGGAGATGGCCCACCACAAGGGCTGACAGCAGGTTTCATTTGGACTTCAATATATAACTGAGCTATCGGTGAAAACGAGATGGCTCAAAATCCTTAAAATTGGCCAACAATATGGGTATCAAACGAAAAGGGATGGCCCCAGGTTTAATTTGGACTTCGATATATGTATTTCGATATATTTATCTATAACTGAGTTATCGGTCAAAACGTGATCGCCCAAAAACCGCAAATTATTTAATCAATCTACCTTTCCCCATTGATGGGAATTTTGAAAATTTTAAATACCCTTGGTAAATGCTTCAGTATTCAATAATATTATATAAATATCAAAGTTTGAAGTTTAGATGAACATTTATACATGAGAGATTTATATCCATACTTAAAGCCAAAGCAATATTTAACTTTAGAAACCCCACTTTCAATCGATTTCAATATGTGTATTAAATAAAATTTTTGAAAACCGTTTTCAATACATACTATTTTTTCAAAACTCTAGGAACATAGACAAATAATTGGTCTTCCAACAGTTTTTTTTTGACCAATCTAACTAACTTGGTGAACTTCGACGACGGAATTTTTATCTAAAATGTTGAAGGGGTACTTCTCAGGGGCGGGCAAGGCCGCGGGTATATACTAGTATTATATAAATATCAAAGTTTGAAGTTTAGATGAACTATTCGATAAATGCTCTCTGAGACATTTATATCCATACTTAAAGCCAAAGCAATATTGACTTTAGAAACCCCACTTTCAATCGATTTCAATATGTGTATTAAATAAAATTTTTGAAAACCGTTTTTCAATACATACTATTTTTTCAAAACTCTAGGAACATAGACAAATAATTGGTCTTCCAACAGTTTTTTATTTGACCAATCTACCTAACTTGGTGAACTTCGACGACCGAATTTTTATCTAAAATGTTGAAAGGGTACTTCTCAGGGGCGGGCAAGGCCGCGGGTATATACTAGTATTATATAAATATCAAAGTTTGAAGTTTAGATGAACTATTCGATAAATGCTCTCTGAGACATTTATATCCATACTTAAAGCCAAAGCAATATTTAACTTTAGAAACCCCACTTTCAATCGATTTCAATATGTGTATTAAATAAAATTTTTGAAAACCGTTTTCAATACATACTATTTTTTCAAAACTCTAGGAACATAGACAAATAATTGGTCTTCCAACAGTTTTTTATTTGACCAATCTACCTAACTTGGTGAACTTCGACGACGGAATTTTTATCTAAAATGTTGAAAGGGTACTTCTCAGGGGCGGGCAAGGCCGCGGGTATATACTAGTATTATATATATCAAAGTTTGAAGTTTAGATGAACTATTCGATAAATGCTCTCTGAGACATTTATATCCATACTTAAAGCCAAAGCAATATTTATCTTTAGAAACCTCACTTTCAATCGATTTCAATATGTGTATTAAATAAAATTTTTGAAAACCGTTTTTCAATACATACTATTTTTTCAAAACTCTAGGAACATAGACAAATAATTGGTCTTCCAACAGTTTTTTATTTGACCAATCTACCTAACTTGGTGAACTTCGACGACCGAATTTTTATCTAAAATGTTGAAAGGGTACTTCGCAGGGGCGGGCAAGGCCGCGGGTATATACTAGTATATTATAAATGCTTTTTGGTTTGTTCGACCAAAATTCTTCTAAAACTCCATTAAATAAACTTTTTCAGAAAACTAAATTTACCACCGTCTATAGCGCATGAATTCACATGGGACTGCGCCAATTTACACCGAAAAAAATACATGAAAATGATTTGGAGCCTTGAAAAAGAAATGCATAAAAAATCAAAAAACGTAGATTTTTCGACCAAAACAAGTCCCAAAACCCGAAAACAATTTTTTTTCAAAAATCTGTTATCATTAACGTTCTTAGCGCATAATTTTGGGTGAGAAAGATCTATGAGTTACAAAAGTAATTTTCGTAAAACTACAATTTAAACTAGTCTCACTGTTTGAGGGCTAAATACAACTCCCAAGAAAACGGTCACGACAGTTTTTTATTTTTGCCCTACAAGCCAAGTTTGACGTTATTTTTATACCTTTCATGAACGTGAAATGGTATTATAACTTTGGTCCGATGTTTGTAAATATGAGAAGAAGAAGAGATAGACCCATCAATAAGTATACCGAAATGATCAGGATGACGAGATGAGTTGATTTAGCCATGTCCGTCTGTCCGTCTGTCTGTTTGAACGCAAACTAGTCCCTCAATTTTTGAGATATCTGGCTGAAATTTTGTATGTGGCCACCATTTTGTAATATAGGAATCATTTGTCGGAATTGACAAGATCGGACCAGTATAACATATAGCCCCCATACAACCGATTGTTCAGATATAAGGTTTTTTGGCCAAAACTTCCGCAATTAAAAAGTTAGAAACGTAAAATTTCGCAACTCGAGTACTTTCTATTTATGTAGTGTATATAGTGAAAATCAACCAGATCGGGCAAATGTAACATATAGCCCCCATACAACCGATTGTTCAGATATAAGGTTTTTTGGCCAAAACTTCTGCAATTAAAAAGTTAGGAACGTAAAATTTTGCAGCTCGAGTACTTTCTATTTATGTAGTGTATATAGTGAAAATCAACCAGATCGGGCAAATGTAACATATAGCCCCCATACAACCGATTGTTCAGATATAAGGTTTTTTGGCCAAAACTTCTGCAATTTAAAAGTTAGGAACGTAAAATTTTGCAACTCGAGTACTTTCTATTTATGTAGTGTATATAGTGAAAATCAACAAGATCGGGCAAGTGTAACATATAGCCCCCATACAACCGATTGTTCAGATATAAGGTTTTTTGGCCAAAACTTCCGCAATTAAAAAGTTAGAAACGTAAAATTTTGCAACTCGAGTACTTTCTATTTATGTAGTGTATATAGTGAAAATCAACCAGATCGGGCAAATGTAACATATAGCCCCCATACAACCGATTGTTCAGATATAAGGTTTTTTGGCCAAAACTTCCGCAATTAAAAAGTTAGAAACGTAAAATTTTGCAACTCGAGTACTTTCTATTTATGTAGTGTATATAGTGAAAATCAACAAGATCGGGCAAATGTAACATATAGCCCCCATACAACCGATTGTTCAGATATAAGGTTTTTTGGCCAAAACTTCTGCAATTAAAAAGTTAGGAACGTAAAATTTTGCAACTCGAGTACTTTCTATTTATGTAGTGTATATAGTGAAAATCAACAAGATCGGGCAAATGTAACATATAGCCCCCATACAACCGATTGTTCAGATATAAGGTTTTTTGGCCAAAACTTCTGCAATTAAAAAGTTAGGAACGTAAAATTTTGCAACTCGAGTACTTTCTATTTATGTAGTGTATATAGTGAAAATCAACCAGATCGGGCAAATGTAACATATAGCCCCCATACAACCGATTGTTCAGATATAAGGTTTTTTGACCAAAACTTCTGCAATTAAAAAGTTAGGAACGTAAAATTTTGCAACTCGAGTACTTTCTATTTATGTAGTGTGTATAGTGAAAATCAACAAGATCGGGCAAATGTAACATATAGCCCCCATACAACCGATTGTTCAGATATAAGGTTTTTTGGCCAAAACTTCTGCAATTAAAAAGTTAGGAACGTAAAATTTTGCAACTCGAGTACTTTCTATTTATGTAGTGTATATAGTGAAAATCAACCAGATCGGGCAAATGTAACATATAGCCCCCATACAACCGATTGTTCAGATATAAGGTTTTTTGGCCAAAACTTCTGCAATTAAAAAGTTAGGAACGTAAAATTTTGCAACTCGAGTACTTTCTATTTATGTAGTGTATATAGTGAAAATCAACAAGATCGGGCAAATGTAACATATAGCCCCCATACAACCGATTGTTCAGATATAAGGTTTTTTGGCCAAAACTTCTGCAATTAAAAAGTTAGGAACGTAAAATTTTGCAACTCGAGTACTTTCTATTTATGTAGTGTGTAGAGGAAAATCAAGAAGATCGGGTAAATATAACATATATTTAGCCCCATACAACCGGTTGTTCCGATATAAGGTTTTTTGGCCAATACTTCCGCATTTAAAAAGTTAGGAACGTAAAATATTTCACCTTTAGTACTTTCTACATATGTAATGTGTATAGTGTAAGTCAGTACAATTGAACACGTATAATATATAGCCTCCATACAATCGGTTGTTCCGATAACTCGGATCCTATTATTTTGTAAGTTTTTTTTTAAATTATAACAAAGATGTGTAATGTGTATAGTAAATATAGTTAAATTGCCCTACAATATGGGTATAAAACTAAGGAGATGGCCCACCACAAGGGCTGACAGCAGGTTTCATTTGGACTTCAATATATAACTGAGCTATCGGTGAAAACGAGATGGCTCAAAATCCTTAAAATTGGCCAACAATATGGGTATCAAACGAAAAGGGATGGCCCCAGGTTTAATTTGGACTTCGATATATGTATTTCGATATATTTATCTATAACTGAGTTATCGGTCAAAACGTGATCGCCCAAAAACCTCAAATTATTTAATCAATCTACCTTTCCCCATTGATGGGAATTTTGAAAATTTTAAATACCCTTGGTAAATGCTTCAGTATTCAATAATATTATATAAATATCAAAGTTTGAAGTTTAGATGAACATTTATACATGAGAGATTTATATCCATACTTAAAGCCAAAGCAATATTTAACTTTAGAAACCCCCGCGGGTATATACTAGTATATTATAAATGCTTTTTGGTTTGTTCGACCAAAATTCTTCTAAAACTCCATTAAATAAACTTTTTCAGAAAACTAAATTTACCACCGTCTATAGCGCATGAATTCACATGGGACTGCGCCAATTTACACCGAAAAAAATACATGAAAATGATTTGGAGCCTTGAAAAAGAAATGCATAAAAAATCAAAAAACGTAGATTTTTCGACCAAAACAAGTCCCAAAACCCGAAAACAATTTTTTTTCAAAAATCTGTTATCATTAACGTTCTTAGCGCATAATTTTGGGTGAGAAAGATCTATGAGTTACAAAAGTAATTTTCGTAAAACTACAATTTAAACTAGTCTCACTGTTTGAGGGCTAAATACAACTCCCAAGAAAACGGTCACGACAGTTTTTTATTTTTGCCCTACAAGCCAAGTTTGACGTTATTTTTATACCTTTCATGAACGTGAAATGGTATTATAACTTTGGTCCGATGTTTGTAAATATGAGAAGAAGAAGAGATAGACCCATCAATAAGCC
This sequence comes from Campiglossa producta, assembly GCA_964058755.1. NCBI lineage: Eukaryota > Metazoa > Arthropoda > Insecta > Diptera > Tephritidae > Campiglossa > Campiglossa producta. The sequence continues at coordinate 1,987,787 of CAXKVI010000007.1, forward strand.
AAGTTTGACGTTATTTTTATACCTTTCATGAACGTGAAATGGTATTATAACTTTGGTCCGATGTTTGTAAATATGAGAAGAAGAAGAGATAGACCCATCAATAAGTATACCGAAATGATCAGGATGACGAGATGAGTTGATTTAGCCATGTCCGTCTGTCCGTCTGTCTGTTTGAACGCAAACTAGTCCCTCAATTTTTGAGATATCTGGCTGAAATTTTGTATTTTGTAATATAGGAATCATTTGTCGGAATTGACAAGATCGGACCAGTATAACATATAGCCCCCATACAACCGATTGTTCAGATATAAGGTTTTTTGGCCAAAACTTCCGCAATTAAAAAGTTAGAAACGTAAAATTTCGCAACTCGAGTACTTTCTATTTATGTAGTGTATATAGTGAAAATCAACCAGATCGGGCAAATGTAACATATAGCCCCCATACAACCGATTGTTCAGATATAAGGTTTTTTGGCCAAAACTTCTGCAATTAAAAAGTTAGGAACGTAAAATTTTGCAGCTCGAGTACTTTCTATTTATGTAGTGTATATAGTGAAAATCAACCAGATCGGGCAAATGTAACATATAGCCCCCATACAACCGATTGTTCAGATATAAGGTTTTTTGGCCAAAACTTCTGCAATTTAAAAGTTAGGAACGTAAAATTTTGCAACTCGAGTACTTTCTATTTATGTAGTGTATATAGTGAAAATCAACAAGATCGGGCAAATGTAACATATAGCCCCCATACAACCGATTGTTCAGATATAAGGTTTTTTGGCCAAAACTTCCGCAATTAAAAAGTTAGAAACGTAAAATTTTGCAACTCGAGTACTTTCTATTTATGTAGTGTATATAGTGAAAATCAACCAGATCGGGCAAATGTAACATATAGCCCCCATACAACCGATTGTTCAGATATAAGGTTTTTTGGCCAAAACTTCCGCAATTAAAAAGTTAGAAAAGTAAAATTTTGCAACTCGAGTACTTTCTATTTATGTAGTGTATATAGTGAAAATCAACAAGATCGGGCAAATGTAACATATAGCCCCCATACAACCGATTGTTCAGATATAAGGTTTTTTGGCCAAAACTTCTGCAATTAAAAAGTTAGGAACGTAAAATTTTGCAACTCGAGTACTTTCTATTTATGTAGTGTATATAGTGAAAATCAACAAGATCGGGCAAATGTAACATATAGCCCCCATACAACCGATTGTTCAGATATAAGGTTTTTTGGCCAAAACTTCTGCAATTAAAAAGTTAGGAACGTAAAATTTTGCAACTCGAGTACTTTCTATTTATGTAGTGTATATAGTGAAAATCAACAAGATCGGGCAAATGTAACATATAGCCCCCATACAACCGATTGTTCAGATATAAGGTTTTTTGGCCAAAACTTCTGCAATTAAAAAGTTAGGAACGTAAAATTTTGCAACTCGAGTACTTTCTATTTATGTAGTGTGTAGAGGAAAATCAAGAAGATCGGGTAAATATAACATATATTTAGCCCCATACAACCGGTTGTTCCGATATAAGGTTTTTTGGCCAATACTTCCGCATTTAAAAAGTTAGGAACGTAAAATATTTCACCTTTAGTACTTTCTACATATGTAATGTGTATAGTGTAAGTCAGTACAATTGAACACGTATAATATATAGCCTCCATACAATCGGTTGTTCCGATAACTCGGATCCTATTATTTTGTAAGTTTTTTTTTAAATTATAACAAAGATGTGTAATGTGTATAGTAAATATAGTTAAATTGAAACAGGCTGTACTGGGGATCGAACAGTGAACATCGTGACGCTTATTCATGAAAGGTATATAGCCTTCGGCACAGCCGAAGACAACTTTCCTTACTTGTTATTCCAAAGTTTGTATGTAGCTTTGTCTGAGGGTTTTCTTTATAAAAATACTTTTATTTATATCCTGCATGATCAGATTCAAGCCAGGAAGGTTTTCTAAAACTTTTCTTGATCCCCTCAAGAAATGCTCAAGAAATTGCCAAGAAATCCGTCCTGCGTTAAATCTGCTCATGGAAGATTCAGCTTATAGCACTTTTTTATAAGGAAACCCCCAATAAAGAGCCATATACAAACTTTCAAATAAAAAGACCGTCCCGTTTGGCTTGCAAAGCAAAACTAAGAAACAATTTTTTGGTAGGTGCATAGCCAGCTTTAAGCGCGAATATTGCAGCTCGCTTGGAATTGTTGGATATAAAATCATTCGTGCGGATTTCAAGATCAAGCTCGTCAGTTTCCTCTAAGTACGAATGTAGAATCCCGACATGGTACAGTCGATCTTGCGCCATAGTCGATCAAACATAATTTTTTACTCTACGTTAACGCCATACCCATAACGGTAATCAGCTGTTCTTGCCATAACATAACGCTGCCGCGTTAACCATACCATAGCAACCAACAAGTTTTTGGTTTTTTGCCTTATCCCTAACCTCTTAAAGTTTGTATGGTGAGTTTTCACACATTTTTAAGCTTTTATTTCTTGTTTTTGGTGCCTTTTAGCTTGATGAGCATCTGTGTAATTTTCTATCAAATTTTTTCATGTTCTTTGTTTTAATCAAATTTTCACTTTATTAAAAAAAAAACTAATGGCGGCGATATACCAACAGGTCATCATAACCTCTTCGTCCTAAAAAACCTGCAGCTTTGGCTACGATTGTGCTATGGACCTCCCGACCGTCGATCAACCCTGACTGGTTGACCCACGAATCGCTCTTTACGCGCGCGTATTTGAAAATTTAAATAAAATTCAGATCAGATAAAACAAAAATTGCTTTCGGGGTGGGTAATTACCCACATTCTTGTCTCCCGGGTGGGTAGTACTACCCACCATACCCACGCCTTCCGCCGGCCCTGATCTGAACTATAGAAAGTTGGTTTAAAAACTAATGCAAAACTCCGCGCACAGATACGACGGAAGCGACCTAATAAAAACATTTTAATAAATTTGTTGTATTGATGATTACTCGTAGATACCAAACAGTGCGTTGGCCTGCTTAATTCCAATGAATCGGACGAGATGGTAATTTCTGGCTATAAGCGTTCCTACTTACGAACACTGCTATGTTGGTTCCTCATTTGTTTGACTGGTGGTTTACTACGTCTCATAATGCACTGGCGGCAGCATTGGTACCTACTTGCTACACACGCCCAGTGTCCCTTAGAAATAGCTGAGAAGGTATTAATTCAAGAAGCTTATCAAGGAAAGCACACCACATACTACGTGAAAACTGTACAAGAACTAAATGCAGCTAAACTAAGGTAAAGTAATATTTATGAGACATTCCATATGAAAACGTCTAATTCAAAAAGCTGACTAGTCTCGGATTTCGCTCAAACTTTAAGGGTCACTTATTTAGGGTCCTAAAATATCAAATTTACACACCTTTAATTTTTACAAGGGTAAAGCCATGTGAAGTGTGCACAGGTAAAATCACTATCGTTTCATTGGATAGTGGGCCAGACTCAAACCTCGTGCTAAAAATATTTCGTCAAAATTCGTGTATTTGTTAATGTTATTGGAGGTTGAACTTTTGATCATTTTCTCATCATGATAATATTGAAAAATTATTTTCTCATAAACTACTGCAGATAAATCAATGATTTTTTTTTACTTACAGATATTTGTTTTTACTATATTATAAGTAATTTTATGCGATCTTATTGTTCAAATGATTATACTTTAAATCATTTTTTTTTTAACAAATAAATTTTTTTTTCGTTCTACACGCTCAAAAAAATTTCAAAATATATAAAATAACGCGTAAAACAGTCACCTTTAATAATAAAAAAAAAAAAAATTTGTCCATTCATACCATTCCAAAGATATTGCATTTTTTGTCACCCCTTGCGATCTAATTGTTAAAATTATGATATTTAAAAAAATTTTTTTTTGAACAAATACATTTTTTTTACGTTCTTCATGCTCAAAAAAATTTCAAAATATGTGAAATAGTGCGAAAAACGGTCATCTTTAGTAATAAAAAAATCTTTGTCCTTTCATACCATTCCACAGATATCTTATTTTTTGTCTCCCTTTGCGCTCTCATAGACCGTTGGGTGGTGCGCTGAACAATAGTGATGTTTAGGCCATAGGCCTAAATATCACGGCACACCCTAGTGGTAGTTCACTTTATATTTACCGGTAACAGTACTTCTCTCTCCGGATAATAGCGAACGCTAATTTTTCCCTTTATAATCTTTCACTCTTTTTCCGAACGCCGACAAGCCCGCAGCCAAGTCACCGAAGGTAAGCCCATTTATTCTCACAATAATACTTTCAAATAATTTCCACTTTATTTATTTGCCACTTATTTATATTTATTTAATTTCCATTTAATAAATATTATTATAACGTTTGAACTAATTCGTCGCTTTGTTTATTTACGTGCGAGAACCAAATCGATAGGTAAGCCGCGTAACCATTGGTCCTATCGCGCCAGGAAAAAATTTAACATTCCGAATATTTTTCAAACCAGCACCTAATCGAAGCACTTTTTAATTAATATCATTGGTACACAGTGAAGTTTAATTTGGAAACCATCAAAAAATTATTAAATTGAACAACAAAGGCAAAGAAGGCAATTCAACGAATATAAACTCAGCGACAAAGTCACCCAGCGAGTTCACAACACACATATACAGTCCGCTATTAACGAATACACATCTTATCGAAAATCACATCACCACAACACATATACAGTCCGCTATTAACTCATCATATCGAAGATCACATCACATCTTATTCATATACAGTCCATTTTAATCACGCTATCATATCACATCATCCGATCACATTACACTTGCAGCACATCATCTTACAGTCCTTAATATCATTTCCTTTCAAAATTATCACATCGGTTTACACATTTTATTAAGGTAAGTGGTTGATTTTAGTGCACGCATTTTTTTTTTTGAATACGTAGGACCGTATCGCGAGTGAATGTGTGATATCCAAGTTTTCGTGTTTTAAACACAGTTAGCGCCTTTTGACTATCGGTTGAGTCCCCCACCAGTGGTAAGACTCCTCCGAGACAGCTCAAGGCAGACAGTCAGTTAAGGATACATTAAATCCATTGCCAGATTTTTATCTACTTTCAACTATTCACCAGATCTGCATTCCGATCATATCTTTTAACTTTGAACTTTGATACACTAAATCTGCGTCCAGATTTCTAGCGGCTTAAAATTCACATTGATACATTAAATCTGCGTTCATATTAAAACCTTTATATTAAGTTGCTTTCTTGTTTGCACCACCTTTTTCATACGATTTTGTGGAATCTTTCAAAGTGTTTCTAGGTACCTTCCCGTTGACCTAGAGACTTGAAACTTGGAACATAGTTCAGAGCTCCGTGACAATGCAATGTGAATGAAAAAAGCGTCCACTAGGTGGCGCATGGATCGAGATATTTCGAAAATTCGTTTTAAATTGAGATTCTTGCGATCGACTTTTGACTAACTTCCCGGCAACCTAGAAACTTGAAATTTAGCACGAATTTGCGTGAAAGGTCATAACACAATCCTCAAAAATAAAAATTTCGATAGGTGGCGCGCTGGTCGATATAATTGAAAATCTCTGAAACACACGGGAAATCTTGCGATCGATTTTTGAGTAACTTCCCGGTAAGCTATAGACTTGAAACTTAACACATTTATCAGAACCGGGTGACAATGCAATCCCTCATCAAAAAATTTCCAGTAGGTGGAGCACGGATCGAGATATTTGGAAAATTAGATTTCAATCAGAAATCTTGCGATCGACTTTTAACTAACTTACTGGCAACCTAGGGAGTTGAAATTTAGCACGTAGTTGCAGGCACGGTGACAAAACAATTTGAAAAAATTAAAATTCCGAAAGGTGGCGCGCTGGTCGAAATAATTGAAAATCTCTGAAACACACGGGAAATCTTGCGATCGATTTTTGAGTAACTTCCCGGTAAGCTATAGACTTGAAACTTGACACATTTATCAGAACCCGGTGACAATGCAATCCCTCATCAAAAAATTTCCTGTAGGTGGCGCACGGATCGAGATATTTGGAAAATTAGATTTCAATCAGAAATCTTGCGATCGACTTTTAACTAACTTACTGGCAACCTAGGGAGTTGAAATTTAGCACTTAGTTGCGGGCACGGTGACAATACAATTTAAAAAAATTAAAATTCCGAAAGGTGGCGCGCTCGATTTTTGAGTAACTTCCCGGAAAGCTATAGACTTGAAACTTAACACATTTATCAGAACCCGGTGACAATGCAATCCCTCATCAAAAAATTTCCAGTAGGTGGCGCACGGATCGAGATATTTGGAAAATTAGATTTCAATCAGAAATCTTGCGATCGACTTTTAACTAACTTACTGGCAACCTAGGGAGTTGAAATTTAGCACGTAGTTGCGAGCACGGTGACAATACAATTTGAAAAAATTAAAATTCCGAAAGGCGCGCTGGTCGAAATAATTGAAAATCTCTGAAACACACGGGAAATCTTGCGAACGATTTTTGAGTAACTTCCCGGTAGCTATAGACTTGAAACTTGACACATTTATCAGAACCCGGTGACAATGCAATCCCTCATCAAAAAATTTCCTGTAGGTGGCGCACTGATCGAGATATTTGGAAAATTCGATTTCAATCAGAAATCTTGCAATCGAATTTTAACTAACTTACTGGCAACCTAGGGAGTTGAAATTTAGCACGTAGTTTCGGGCACGGTGGCACTACAAATTAAAATTCCGAAAGGTGGCGCGCTGGTCGAAATAATTGAAAATCTCTGAAACACACGGGCAATCTTGCGATCGATTTTTGAGTAACTTCCCGGTAAGCTATAGACTTGAAACTTGACACATTTATCAGAACCCGGTGACAATGCAATCCCTCATCAAAAATTTTCTGTAGGTGGCGCACTGGTCGAGATATTTGGAGAACTCGATTTCAATCAGAAATCTTGCGATCGAATTTTAACTAACTTACTGGCAACCTAGGGAGTTGAAATTTAGCACGTAGTTGCGGGCACGGTGGCAATACAATATGAAAAAAATAAAAATTCCGAAAGCTGGCGCGCTGGTTGAAATAATTGAAAATCTCTGAAACACACGGGAAATCTTGCGACCGATTTTTGAGTAACTTCCCGGTAAGCTATAGACTTGAAACTTGACACATTTATCAGAACCCGGTGACAATGCAATCCCTCATCCAAAAAATTCCAGTAGGTGGTGCACGGATCGAGATATTTGGAAAATTCGTTTTCAATTAGAAATTTTGCGATAGACTTTTAACTAACTTACTGGCAACCTTGGGAGTTGAAACTTAGCATGTAGTTGCGGGCACGGTGACAATACAATTTGAAAAAATTGAATTTCCGAAAGGTGGCGCTTTGGTCGATAAAATAAAATAAGGCATTCAATTTCTTCGAACCTTCTTGATTGTAGGCAATACTAAAAAATAGATAATAAAAAGATGATAAAAAATTTTTTTTAAGAAAGCCTTTATATGAATGCTGTCTAAAAGCAGCAGCAAATTTCTCGCTAAACAAAGACATGGTGTCGGTGTCTTTGGTTTTGAAATTTTAGTCATACCAATTGTAATAAAGTTTTGAAATTTGAAAATATAAAGGTGGAGTGCATGTTTGCAAACTAAGGCAAACAATTTCTTATTTTCCGTTCACGTTCAGCCACAAACTCGAGTTTATTGACAACAACAATATGAATTAACTCAAAAAATGTCCCATAAACTTGACTTTATGGTCCAGCATGAACGTAGTCTTAGAGCCGAAATGGAAGTTCGGAAATCGACTATCGTCTTTAACTAATTTTCTGGCAACCTAGGGACTTAAAATTTAGCTGGTTGTTGCGGGCACAACAATTTCGTTGAGGACTATCGTCGATTGCGTGCGCAACTCATTAATTAGTTTGCGAACGTGCACTCCACCTTTATATTTTCAAATTTCAAAAATTTATTACAATTGGTATGACTAAAATTTCAAAACCAAAGGCACCGATACCATGTCTTTGTTTAACGAGAAATTTGCTGGTGCTTTTTGACAGCATTCATATAAAGGTTTTCTTTAAAAAATTTTTTTATCATCTTTTTTTTTTATCTGTTTTCACATTCACTTTCATACATTAAATCTTCAGAGAGATTTCTGTGTCACGTTATTTAACTTCGCTTATCTTCAAACCGCGATACACTCCTGAGTCATTACTTCTCCGTCCATTCCTTTAACGATACAAAATATTTAAATTAATTAAGAAAATGGAGACTTACATACGTCAGTCCGACTGCATAGTGGAGTTTGAACAAGAATGCAGCTCACAAACCATAGAGGATATGGATAAGCACACCATTGCAATACAGCAAGAGGAGCTGAAGTCAATGTAGAGGAAGACAAAATCGACTTATGACTGTCTTCTGGCGTCGAACGAAACCACAAAGGAAAATTTGCAATCCATAAAGCAAAAAAATAAGACTTGTTTTGCATGCTACGCGAAATGCATGGCTGCAATGAATGCTCAAGTCGAAAAGAGGGAAAAAGCGCAAATACCACAGAAGCAAACTCCTCAAGAAACTGAATCGTCCGGCCGGGAAAACAATATTCGACTTCCACCTTGTGACACCGATGTGTTTAAGGGCGATTACTTATCATGGCCAACATTTAGGGAAATGTTCACGGCCATATATATATTAAACAAACGCCTTACACCTGTTGAGAAATTATACCACCTCAACCAGAAAACCCAAGGGGAGGCAAAGGAAATAGTACGTAGGTGCCCATTGACTAATGAAGGCTTTACAACAGCCTGGAAAACATCTGTTACTAGTGAATGCGGATCATAGCTCCGTACGGCACTTCATCACGAGATCAGCCTAGGGTGTTATGCGAAACCGTGCCCATTGGACGTTTGCAGCCGGGAGGCAAATCGTGGCTGTATTTGAACGGAGCCTCTCTGATACCGGGTCGCCTCAGAGAGTAAGTATGGCCTTACCGCGGTACGGGGCTCTGCCGCGGCGGACGACACATTTTCCCCTACTCTTCCCTTGACCCTGAGCTGGCCTTGTCCGGCGATGGGTCGAACGAACAAGATGAACTCAAATAACCCAAATAAAAAGGAAAAACATAAAAAACAAACAACGCCAAATTTCACTCCTCAGCAAAGGAGAGCTATGGAGGAGCAGGCGAGAAAGCAACAACAACGCCGGAGGACAACCTCCGTTCCACAATCAAGGGGGGGATCGACAGCGATGGAAACTACGAGTCTGTCAACCAACCCGCTATCGAGTAAGATTGACTTGATGGGAGCTAGCACCAGTGCGGTTGCCAACGCAGCTAAGCGGACAACGGCGGATGCTAAACTCCAATCAACCTGATATGAAAACCAGTATCTCTACGTCTGTGGCAGCGGTCTCACGACCTGGCCTCGGAGTTTCGAAGGAGAAGGAAGCTGCAACTGAGATGTCGGCAAGGAGAGCGACCGCGATGGCAACTACGGGTCCGCACCCCCGGGAGACATCTCCCCGCCGCTTCACATACCACGAGAAAAGATTGGCTGCAAAGATCCTGAAGAGGTATGAAGGGGTACCGCAGGAATCGCTGTCGCCGAATTCCAGTAAATCGGTAGAGCTAGCGAAAGCTGTGATACCGGATTTCCAAAATTCTTACATGCCGAAGAGGTTAAAAGTTAACCCTTTCAAGCGCCAGAGATCGGACCTGGAGTTAATTCCCCCTCCCAAGCGGCATCAGAATACCCCTGGAGCGGGCAAACTAAGCTTTGCTGGGGTAACCAAGGACAGGATCCTTATAGGCGTCCTTGACCGAGGCAATGCCCGTCTGGCCATCCCCAAGGACCGGTGGCGTTACGTGCGAAATGAACTCGGCAACATTCTTCTCAACGTTGCTCCGGAGTTTCCGGGTAGTTCGGCGCGAGTAACGGATGCGGGTTGGCACCAGGGTCAGATTAAATTACTCGCATGCGAGGATGCAAAAACCGTAGCACTGTACAAGGCAGCAGCTGCTAAACTAGGTGAAGTCTACAAGGGCGCAAAGATAGAGGTCGTCGACTGGAAGGACATTCCAGCTCGTCCAAGGGCAAGGGCGTGGATTCCGGCCATCCCTGACGAACCCGAGAGAATTCTCGGGATGCTACGGCTAATGAATCCGTCCCTCCCAACGCATGACTGGAGTGTCAATCTGGTCGGGGATGCGGTACGGCCCGACAGACAGGTGGTGTTCACCATGAATAAAGAGTCAATCGAGCCCCTCAAAAGGTGCAATGGCCTAGTACACTACAGCGTAGGCCAGATCGTTATCCACGTATATCGTGGTAATGCTCAGCGCGCTGCCTTCTCGGCTGCTCCGGGGGAACCGGAAAACGAATTACCAGAAGAGGAAGCGGAGGATTCCGATGCGGAAAGCATGTTATCCGCCACGTCCCTTGGCGATAGTGCTGTGAACAGCTCGGAGATGGAGGACAGCCTACAGGACGAGGAAGTCCTCGACGTCACGGTGGTAGCAGCCAACGCTGAGCGATTAACATCTAACGCTACAGGCAGCAGGACTCCTGCAACGCCATATCGGGCAGTTAATCGGTACAACTCGTCGTTGATAGGCAGCAAATTTCTCGCTAAACAAAGACATGGTGTCGGTGTCTTTGGTTTTGAAATTTTAGTCATACCAATTGTAATAAAGTTTTGAAATTTGAAAATATAAAGGTGGAGTGCATGTTTCCAAACTAAGGCAAACAATTTCTTATTTTCCGTTCACGTTCAGCCACAAACTCGAGTTTATTGACAACAACATTATGAATTAACTCAAAAAATGTCCCATAAACTTGACTTTATGGTCCAGCATGAACGTAGTCTTAGAGCCGAAATGGAAGTTCGGAAATCGACTATCGTCTTTAACTAATTTTCTGGCAACCTAGGGACTTAAAATTTAGCTGGTTGTTGCGGGCACAACAATTTCGTTGAGGACTATCGTCGATTGCGTGCGCAACTCATTAATTAGTTTGCGAACGTGCACTCCACCTTTATATTTTCAAATTTCAAAAATTTATTACAATTGGTATGACTAAAATTTCAAAACTAAAGGCACCGATACCATGTCTTTGTTTAACGAGAAATTTGCTGGTGCTTTTTGACAGCATTCATATAAAGGTTTTCTTTAAAAAATTTTTTTATCATCTTTTTTTTTTATCTGTTTTCACATTCACTTTCATACATTAAATCTTCAGAGAGATTTCTGTGTCACGTTATTTAACTTCGCTTATCTTCAAAGCGCGATACACTCCTGAGTCATTACTTCCCCGTCCATTCCTTTAACGATACAAAATATTTAAATTAATTAATTAAAATGGAGACTTACATACGTCAGTCCGACTGCATAGTGGAGTTTGAACAAGAATGCAGCTCACAAACCATAGAGGATATGGATAAGCACACCATTGCAATACAGCAAGAGGAGCTGAAGTCAATGTAGAGGAAGACAAAATCGACTTATGACTGTCTTCTGGCGTCGAACGAAACCACAAAGGAAAATTTGCAATCCATAAAGCAAAAAAATAAGACTTGTTTTGCATGCTACGCGAAATGCATGGCTGCAATGAATGCTCAAGTCGAAAAGAGGGAAAAAGCGCAAATACCACAGAAGCAAACTCCTCAAGAAACTGAATCGTCCGGCCGGGAAAACAATATTCGACTTCCACCTTGTGACACCGATGTGTTTAAGGGCGATTACTTATCATGGCCAACATTTAGGGAAATGTTCACGGCCATATATATATTAAACAAACGCCTTACACCTGTTGAGATATTATACCACCTCAACCAGAAAACCCAAGGGGAGGCAAAGGAAATGGTACGTAGGTGCCCATTGACTAATGAAGGCTTTACAACAGCCTGGAAAACATCTGTTACTAGTGAATGCGGATCATAGCTCCGTACGGCACTTCATCACGAGATCAGCCTAGGGTGTTATGCGAAACCGTGCCCATTGGACGTTTGCAGCCGGGAGGCAAATCGTGGCTGTATTTGAACGGAGCCTCTCTGATACCGGGTCGCCTCAGAGAGTAAGTATGGCCTTACCGCGGTACGGGGCTCTGCCGCGGCGGACGACACATTTTCCCCTCCTCTTCCCTTGACCCTGAGCTGGCCTTGTCCGGCGATGGGTCGAACGAACAAGATGAACTCAAATAACCCAAATAAAAACGAAAAACATAAAAAACACTATAGGGTTCCAGCGAGCCCGCAAAAACAACTGGTACGATGAGGAATGCAGCACTGCCTCGAACAAAAAGGACGCTGCCTACAGGGAGACGTTGCGAACGGGCGCAACCCGCAGTGTATGGCAACGCTATCGTGAGGCAAAGAAGGAAGAGAGACGCCTTTTCAGAAAAAAGAAACGTGAGGCCGAAAGGCGTGAGTATGAGGAGCTTGAGATGCTGGCTGACAGGAATGATGCCCGAAAATTCTATGAAAAGATCCGGCGGATGACGGAAGGTTTTAAGACCGGGGCAAGTTCCTGTAAGGACAATAATCCGACCTGGTAACCGACGTACAGAGTGTACTTAAATTATGGAGGGAGCAGTTCTCCTCACTGCTAAATTGCGAGGGAGACGTCGAACCCGATACCCCAATCCCTGACGATGGAAAAGTCGTCCCACCACCTGACTATGATGAAGTGAGGATAGCTATATCCCGGCTCAAAAACAACAAAGCGCCTGGAAAAGACGGACTACCCGCCGAGCTGTTCAAACACGGAGGCGAAGAGCTGGTAAAAAAGAATGCATCAGCTCTTATGCAGAATATGGTCAGACGAGTGCATGCCTCCAGATTGGAATTTAAGTGTGCTCTGCCCAATCCACAAGAAAGGCGATCCCGCTAACCGCACCAACTACCGCGGAATCAGCCTTCTTAATATCGCATATAAGGTTCTTTCTAGCGTATTGTGTGAAAGACTGAAGCCCATCGTAGACAAGCTGATTGGACCTTATCAGTGTGGCTTTAGACCTGGTAAGTCTACCATCGACCAGATTTTCACGATACGCCAAATCCTGGAGAAGACCCATGATAAAAGAATCGACACACACCATCTCTTTGTCGATTTCAAAGCCGCTTTTGACAGCGCAAAAAGGGAGTTGCCTGTATGCCGCCATGTCTGAATTTGACTTCCCTGCAAAGCTTATACGGCTTTGGCAAATGACGTTGAGCAATACTAACAGCTCCGTCAGAGTCGGGAAGGACCTCTCTGAGCCATTTGAAACCAAACGAGGCTTCAGACAGGGCGACTCCCTTTCGTGCGATTTCTTCAACCTGATGCTGGAGAAGATAATTCGAGCAGCAGAGCTAAAACGCAATGGTACAATCTTTTACAAGAGCGTGCAATTGCTGGCGTATGCCGATGATATTGATATCATTGGCCTTAACAACCGCGCCGTAAGCGCTGCCTTCTCTGGACTGGATAAAGAAGCGAAAAAAGTGGGTCTTGCGGTCAACGAGGACAAGACGAAGTATTTGCTGTCATCAAAGAAAGAATCGGCGCACCTGCGCCTTGGCAGCCACGTCACTGTTGATAGTTACAAATTTGAAACTGTGAGGGACTTCGTCTATTTGGGAACCAGCATTAACACCGAAAATAATATCAGTCTAGAAATCCAACGGAGAATCACTCTTGCGAACAAGTGCTACTTTGGACTGAGTAGGCAATTGAGAAGTAAAGTCCTCTCTCGAAGAACAAAGATCGCGCTCTATAAGTCTCGCATCATACCTGTCCTGATGTATGGCTCTGATTCATGGACAATGTCAAGAGAAGATGAGATGGCCCTTGGAGTATTTGAGAGAAAAGTTCTCCGGAAGATTTATGGTCCTTCCCGTGATGCCGACGGCGAGTATCGAAGGAGATTTAACGATGAGCTGTACGAGCTTTACGCAGATCTGACCATAGTCCAGCGAATTAAAGCCCAAAGGCTCCGCTGGCTGGGTCACGTCATGCGAATGGACAAAGAAGCTCCAGCCCAGAAGGTTTTCCAATCGTCACCCGAATTCGGCAGCAGAGGAAGGGGGAGGCCTCGACTGAGATGGAAACAACAGGTGGAGGATGACTTGAACTCCCTTGGGGTTTCCAATTGGCGTCAGTTATCGCTAAAAAGGAATGACTGGCGTGCTTTGATAGGCGACGGCCAAAATCGCTTAGGCGGTTAAGCGCCAATAAATGAAATGAATGAACTTATAAACACGTTGGAGACATCAGCTAAATGGCTGGTATTTCTCTTCACAGCCTGCCTGGCTCTCAACCACATTCCGGGCTCCTGGAGAAGCGCCACGGTAGTGTTTATCCCTAAGGCTGGGAAGGCATCCCACTACGAGCCAAAAGATTACAGACCGATCAGTCTCTCGTCCTTTGTACTCAAAACCTTTGAGAGGATACTAAGCGACTACCTCTCAACGACTATTGATAGCAACCTTATCTCAACCGAAACTGCTCTGCACAGCCTAGTATCTGTCACTGAGAAATCGCTATGTGAAAAGGACTACTGTCTCGTGGCCTTCTTAGACATTGAGGGGGCTTTCAACAATATAAGCTCGGAGGCGATCAACTCCGCTCTAACTAATCTGGGCGTAGATTGACCTCTAACTGGTTTAATTGACCAACTTCTAAGAGGAAGGAAAATAGCTTCTTCACTTGGTACGGTTGAGTTATCACGCTATGTCACAAGGGAACGCCCCAGGGTGGTGTTCTTTCCCCGCTTTTATGGAACCTCACAGTTAACTCGTTGCTACGTGACACAAGCTGGGGGGGCGGGAAGATAGTGGCATACGCAGACGATTTAGCTATTGCATTCAGAGGCAAGTTCCCACAAATTGAATTGGATGGAGAATGTTCTTCAGCGCCAGAAGAAAGCTTGCATCGCTCTTTACACATGCAAAAGAGCCATTGGCAAAAAATGGGGGCTCAGCCCTAGAGTATGCAGTTGGATCTACACGGCCATCATTCGCCCAATCATGCTGTATGGAGTCGTCGTATGGTGGCCGGCGCTGAGCAAGGCAACATACCTGAATCTGTTGCGGAAAGTCCATAGATCCAATATGATCTGTATATGCGGTGCGCTAAGGACAACGCCCAACGAAGCCCTCCAGGTCATTCTGGGCATTTTGCCACTTGATCTGGAAGGGTTTCGGTCAGCGGCGGCATCAGCTCTGCGCCTAAGAGAAACCTCCAGTTGGGGTGCGGGTACTATTGGACACTCCAGTATTCTGGAATCTTACAGCTTTCTCCCTCTAAGCACAGATCGTTGTGCGACCACTACAGTCGGGGATAGCTGTTTCAAAATAAACATTCCCAGGAGAGAAGACTGGGAGGGACGTATTGGTGTCCCGAAACAAATGGTGGCACTTCCATATACACCGACTGACGGCTCGAAGTTGGACGGCAGAGTTGGAGGAGGGGTTTATTCAAGGGATTTGGACCTTGAGCTCTCCTTCAGACTACCTGATCATTGTAGCGTCTTCCAGGCGGAAGTCTCGGCAATCCTGGACGCCGCGGCCTGGTTAAGCAAACGTGTTATCGGAGAAGATATCGCTATTTTCAGCGATAGCCAAGCGGCAATCAAATCCCTTGGCTCATACACGTTCAACTCTGAACTGACGCTCAGCTGTCGTCGATCTCTTCAGGAGATGGCCCAACAGAACCGCGTAAACCTCATATGGGTCCCGGGACATAGGGACATTGAGGGAAACTGTAAGGCAGACGAGCTTGCCAGGCAGGGCACGACCAAGCAGGTTCTTCAGGATAAAGAGCGCTTAGGTATGCCGTTTGCCACATGCAAACTAATGCTGAAGGAGCACACACTCCGTCAAGCCAACGAAAGATGGCTGCAATCCCCAGGGTGTCGGATATCGAAACAAACTTGGCCAAAATGGGATATTAAAAGGTCTAGACGCATTTATGCCCTAACTAGGAGGGAAATCTGCATATTGATAGGGGTATTAACCGGTCACTGCCTCATTGGTAGGCATGCAGAAAGGCTAGGTGTGCCCTACCGACGATGCTGCAGGAGTTGCAAAGATGATGAGGAGGAAACAGTGGAGCACCTCATCTGCAACTGTCCGGCTTTAAGCGGCGCGAGAACGCGCTTTTTGGGAGTTCCGTTCCTAGATAGCCTAAGCCAGATCGCGGAACTGGACATAAAGGACTTGATGGGCTTCATAAAGTTATCTAAGTGGTTCGAGGAGGAGTAACGGTGTCGGTTTAGGAGTGTCAGTCCCGGGATTCTGCTATGTGGAAAATCCCAACAACTCAGGGATTTTCCATATGGCTGGGTCCCGGGACTGACTTGCCTTGTGTTGGTGGTATCACAACGGGCCTTTCAAAACTGGCCTAAGTGTGCCTCTGCGGCAGCCACTTGAACCTACCTACCTAGTGAATGCGGAACAGCAATAAAACAACTTCAACGGGACATTAATAATTGCATCTCATCCCTCACATATCAAATTGACATATCCAACTGGGATGCAATCATTACATACTTATGTTCCACCCGACTACCGGAATGCACTCTGGCTCTATGGGAACAAACCATAGAAAATAAAACCGAGATTCCCAGATGGGAAGATATGGACAAATTTCTGTCCAATCGGTTCCAAACGTTGGAAACCGTCTCCGACCTTAAGGGTAGCCAAGCGTCAAAAGCACCCAATACAAGGTCAACACCAACGAAACTTGGGGCTTACCAAGCCAGCGTCCCCAAACCACCATGCAAGATGTGCAATAGTACAGACCACAAATTAAGAGATTGTGGTAGATTCCTCGGAAAGACCCCGACAGATAGGATATCTTACGTTAAGGGCAACCGTTAGTGCTTGAACTGTCTGTCAGCTGGACACACCGTGACACGATGCGCCGATTCAGATGCAGCATTTTTCGTTCAAGGCACAATACCTTGCTCCACCTGGCAGAAGCTCAGCCAAACGCAACAACTCAGACGTGGTGTCGAAAAACCACAGATGATAGGCCCTCCACTTCACAGCAAGCCCGAACAGAGCTGGAATCTAGGAATACAAGAGAAAACGTTAATTATACTTCATCTTGTCATGCAAATACAACTAAAGGAGTATTGTTAGGAACAGCACGCGTTAAAGTCCACTATAATGGAGTGGATTTCTCAGCCAGAGCACTTATTGACTCCGGTTCTGAATGCTCTTTCATAACCGAAAGGTTGAAAAGGAGAATAAACCTGCCTTCTAAACGCCTGAACATCCAAGTATCGCGTATAAACAATACGCCTTCAGCGCAGGTCAAAGAGTCGTGCTCTATTACAATAGGTTCCCTAATCGACCCATTAATTGCAATTGACACAATGGTCCTAGTGCTTCCGCAACTGACAGGGGATCTTCCGACTTGCCAAGTCAGCGCACTGACTCAACAAGCTTTCCCTGACTTGATTTTGGCGGATAAGAGGTTCTTCATTAATAAACCAGTCGACCTCATCCTAGGAGGCGACATTTACGCAAAAATAATATTAAACGGTATAAGAAAAAACGTTATAAACACGTTACTAGCTCAAGAAACCGTCTTCGGTTGGATATTAACCGGCCGAGCAGAAACAGCACAACCCACCAATAAGAGGGTATCATTTTTCAACGAAATAAGCCTGGATAAGCAGGTTACCGCATTCTGGGAATTAGAGGATCTGCCTAAGAAAAAAGCACTGAATGAGTATAATGCCTATTTCGAGGAACTTTTCAAAGATACAACAGAACGATGCTCCGAATTCTACGAATTAAGAACGGTAACATTCGGAGTTAATTGCGCTCCCTATCTCGCGATCCGAACGCTGCATCAACTGGCAGACGACGTACAGACCTCGTTACCTATCGCATCAACCATTCTGCGCACAAGTATGTACGTCGTTGACGTTCTTTCCTGGGGGCATAGTATCGACTCGGCAATTAAAGCTCGCGATGAGATCACGCATGCCTTACAGTCCGCTGGTTTCTCCCTTCGGAAATGGACATCAAACTGCAGCTAAATACTTCAAGGTATACCTAAACCGCATCGGCTGAAAGAGGACTTCTTGGAGTTCGAGGACTCAAGCACGGTCAAAACCCTAGGAATCCGTTGGAACGCACATTCGGACTACTTTTATTTCGCGGCTAAACCAATTGAAAATAGGGACAGCATAACCAAAAGAGCAATACTCTCAGCCATCGCTAAACCCTTCGATCCATTAGGATGGCTGGCTCCAGTCATCATAGTAGCCAAAATAATTATGCAAAACATCTGGTTAGAGGGGACTGACTGGGACCAAAGAGTATCTGCTCAAACGTTAGATAGGTGGCAAAACTTTATGTCTGATTACAATGAAATAAACAATATTCGCATCCAACGACGTGGAAATACACGGGTTCTGCGATGCTTCAGAGAAAGCCTATGCAGCAACAGTTTTTCTACGTGTTCAAACGAAAGATCAAGTCTACGTTAACCTGCTAATGGCAAAAACAAGAGTAGCCCCAGTGAAGACCATTTCCTTACCCCGATTGGAGTTACGCGGAGCGGTTTTGCTAGCCGAAGCCTTAGAAACCGTCATCGAAAATCTGAATTTAGGCACATTTAAAATTCACTTGTGGACTGATTCAACCATAGTCCTAGCATGGATCAGAAAGCCACCGTGCTCGTGGTCAACGTTCGTGGCGCACAGAGTTACAAAAATTGTGGAAAAGGTGGGAAATAAAGCTTGGCGACACGTGGACTTCGCATCAAACTCAGCTGATCTGGCCAGCCAAGGGCTATCAGCAAGGGACCTAGTCAACCACGTTTTGTGGTGGCAGGGACCTTCTTGGCTACAAGAAGACAAGACTAAATGGCCAACCCAAGAAAAAGAATATGGTACAAACATCGAGGAAAAGAGAGTACAAATCAACGCAACTATGCAAGTAAACAACAAAGAGGACATCCTAGATCGATTTTCCGACTTTTCAAGAGCTTTGAGGGTCATATCATACGTTATGAGATTTTCTCAAAGAACTAGTCCCAAAACCAAATCTACTTTTAAAGCGGAGTCATACCTAATTTCGCCCGACGAAATTAAGGCTACGACTCAACGTCTCATTTCCCAACAGAAACACTATTCGGAGGAATTAGGGAATTTAAAATCCGGGAAACCCATCGGGACAAAAAGCGAAGTCATGCCTCTCAACCCCTTCATCGATAGCGGTAACATCTTGCGGGTGGGCGGCCGTCTGTCTGCATCCCTTGACCTGGCGTATAGCGAACGTCATCCAATTATCCTGCCGTACACGTGCCACTTTACTCGTCTCCTGGTCCAGGTTGTCCACAAGATCTCCTTACATGGGAAAATCAAGTAATGCTCCGGCTTATCCGCTCGCAATACTGGATTCCAAAAGTTAAAAATATGATCAAAACCATTATCCACAACTGTAAGGTCTGCACCATCTTCCGACAGCGAGTGCTGACCTTCCCTCCGAACGCACCACCTTTTCCCATGCATTTACCAACACCGGGGTAGATTTCGCCGGACCCTTTGACATCAAATCCTACAGCGGCAGAGGTTGTCGCATGTCCCAGGGCTACGTCTGCCTGTTCGTATGCTTTACGACCAAGGCCATTCATTTGGAGGGCACCAGTGACCTTAGCACCGCGTCGTTCCTGGCAGCTTTAGACAGATTTGTTGCCAGACGAGGATGTCCAAAGAACATCCACTCCGACAATGGAACAAACTTCGTCGGGGCCTCTCGAGCTCTCCGCTCAGAGTTCAAGTCTTTTCTAGCGGACGCCCGCAACCAGACCCTTTCGAAGTATTGTCATCAAATCCTGAGCTGGCATTTCATACCCGCAGGTGCTCCTCATATGGGTGGACTTTGGGAAGCGGGGGTCAAACTTTTAAAAACCAATTTAAGAAGATCGCTTCGGATCACAAATTCACCCTAGAAGAATTTAGTACGCTCCTCTGTCGAATCGAGTCTTGCCTTAACTCGCGACCCTTAACTCCCTCTTCCAACGAACCGTCGAACTTGGAGCCACTTACCCCGGAACATTTCCTCGTTCGAGGGCATCTATTAGCCCCACCTGAGATAGACGTCAGCGAGAATCGCGCTTCACTCGTCAACAGATGGGAAAAACTCAAGGCATTACACCAAACGTTCTGAAAACGATGGAAAACCGATTATCTCACCGAGCTGCAGAAACGCGTCAAGTGGAAACATCCTCAAGCAAAGTTGAAACAAGGGGACCTCGTTGTCCTAAAGGAGGACAACTTACCACCCCACGAATGGAGGCTAGGACGGATCGCGAACTTACATCGTGGACCTGATAATCGAGTTCGAGTCGTCGAACTAGACACCGCGCGGGGCCGAACTACCAGCCCAATCACGAAATTGGTCTTACTTCCACGCGTCAGTGAGGATGACGGAAAGGAGTAGTATTCCACTTCTCTATTTCCCTAATTCCACTTCGCATTCCTTTCCGGATTATTGAACCTTGCGGTTTAATCCCCGCAGAAAAACATTTACCACCCCAACAATATACCCAATAACAAGCAAATGCACTCGTTAAACTTAGTAACGAGGCCATCAGAAACCCTACTGCAGACGGACGAACCGATCTGCCACAGAAGGTAACAATGTGCTACATCAAATTAGCAGCACATCGCCCAAACATAAATTCCCTCACAACAAAGTCAATTGACAGATATAAGGAGATAAAAGGCTTCCAATAAACCCACCCCATCAGTAAAAAGCAGTACCGGGTTTCCAGGAACCAACTACTACCGATCACGTATTCGACAGTCTCCGTTTTTTTCCCCTTCAAATAAATGTAAACAATCGTATTAACTCTTTGCCACCCAAGCACAGTTTTGTGTCCCATACAATTGTTTTACCGAAAAATTAGATAGCATTTGCTCATGCCAAAAAATTATCAATACCGCGAAATATGCTGGCCCAGTAACTTTGGCAACTTTGGTATCTACCTCTTTTCGGACTTTTGCGTTATAAACGCATAGACCGCACAACTCTATTTGGTCCGTAACGTCCCTCTTACAACAGCTACTGCGAAGCCGATTAATTTCTCGACACCGAAAACTAAATCGTAATGGATATTTTAATAAAAAAAAAAAAACGAGACCCTTTCAAAGGCCAGAACCGCTTCCAAACAAGTTTGTACTTGGTTTTTGTTTTAATTTGATTACTTCATTTCGCGGACACATATTTTCATTAATACGACGGTTTGTACCTGGTTTTAACTTCAGTATAAAAAATCTAAAATGGAAACCAATCCACCAGTTTCTGCGACACTCTGGCGACAACCTTCTTATGGTGCCATTGGCGGATAGGATATCTTATGCTACTATTCCCATTGCCGATTTCATAAACCCCGTGAGCGTGGTTGAAATGGATTTTAGTCGCCTCTTGCGACAGGCATTCCACCACAGGCATTACCTAAACCCGTAACCCGCAGGGGTCATGATCGATTTTAATCGCTTACAGTTTCGATTTCGGTCTAAGATCCAATTGAAAAAGGATTAGACCATCCATCTTAGCTAAAATGTTCTAGAGTCTAGCTAATCTGAACTCTAAACTCAATTTAAACGTGCAAGGAACTGAGGCAAGCTTTATTACATATATTTATATGAAACAATTTACTATTTCTTCACACTATTGAAAAAATTTAAAAATCTTAAGCAGAACGGGTAAATATTTTTTCATTTGACGGGAAAACTCCTACAGAAAAGAGAGAACTGTCAAGTTCACTATTACTTTGTTTAATATACTTTGGCCCTAACTTACTCCATAAAAAAAAGCTAGAGCAGAAATTTGTGATCTGGATTGCTCTGGTTTTGTTTTGAGCCTACTCATGCAACAATACTACCTCCTACAAGGTTCCTGTTTTCAACGATTACAACGCTTTGCTTACTACTCACCATTGTGGGTGATCTCGTCAAACTATTACAGCTATCCAAAATATTTTGTTGCGTTTCCGGCTCTGCATCCAACGATGAACTTCAGCAACAACTTAAAGAAGCACGCGAAAAAGTTGAGACCGTTCGTCAATCTTCCAGTGCAACAAGTCATTAAACCTATACCGTTCAATTAATGCGCGCGGAAAATGAACTAAAGCCCTCCAAACCAAATTGCGCAATGAAAATAATATGCAAAATCTTAAAGGTGCATCTGTAGAGCTAATTGTGGGCTATCTGTTAAAAGGTATCATATCATTGGCACCTGTAGCACTCGCACTCTGCTCAGAATCGGACAGTGCATTATTCATGTCCTGTGGCTTGATAAATTGCGACATAACTTAATGCTCACCAGAGCGTATCAGTTTTCGTTTAAATAACCTTTAATCCCTTTTCTTTAAAGCGCACTTAGGCAGAGAATTTTGCATTTATACGCTTTGCGAACAAATTAATTATACCTTTCATGAACATGAAATGGTATTATACTTTGGTCCGATGTTTGTAAATATGAGAAGAAGAAGAGATAGACCCATCAATAAGTATACCGAAATGATCAGGATGTCGAGATGAGTTGATTTAGCCATGTCCGTCTGTCCGTCTGTCTGTCTGTCTGTTTGAACGCAAACTAGTCCCTGAGTTTTTGAGATATTTGGCTGAAATTTGGTATACGGCCACCATTTTCCAATATAGGAATCATTTGTCGGAACCAGCAAGATAGGACCAATATAACATATAGCTCCCATACAACCGATTATTCCGATAAACGGATTTTGGGCTATAACTCCTGTAATTAAACACGAAGGAACGTGAAATTTTATAAGTGTTGCTATTTTTATATGTGAAATATCGATACTGAAAATCATAGAGATGGGATAAATATTTCACATAGCTCCCATACAATCGATTATTCCGATAAACGGATTTTGGGCTATAACTCCTGTAATTAAACACGTAGGAACGTGAAATTTTGTAAGTATTGCTATTTTTATATGTGAAATATCGACGTTGAAACTCATAGAGATTGGATAAATATTTCACATAGCCCCATACAATCGATTGTTCCGATAAACGGATTTTGGTAGATAACTCCTGTAATTATATAGGTAGGAACGTGAAATTTTTGAAGTATCGCTATTTTTATATGCGAAATATCGATGTTGAAAATCATTGAGATGGCATAAATATTTCACATAGCTCCCATACAATCGATTATTCCGATAAGCGGATTTTGGGCTATAAGTCCTGTAATTAAACACATAGGAACGTGAAATTTTGGAAGCATCGCTATTTTTATATGTAAAATATCGATGTTGAAAATCATTGAAATGGGATAAATATTTCACATAGCCCCCATACAATCGATTGTTCCGATAAACGGATTTTGGTAGATAACTCCTGTAATTATATCGGTAGGAACGTGAAATTTCGTAACTGTTGCTATTTTAGAATGTGGAATGTCGATGTTAAAAATCAATGAGATTGGACCAATATAACACATCGTCCCCATATAATCGATAGCTCCGATAATTTCGGTATGAGCTAAAGTTAAATTCACACAGGCTGTACTGGGGATCAAACAGTGAAAATCGTGACGCTTATTCATGAAAGGTATTTAGCCTTCGGCACAGCCGAAGACAGCTTTCCTTACTTGTTTTATCTTTGACTTAATTATGTCTACGTCGCTAGTCCGCTGTGAGCAATACGATTCCCTCATTAAAAATTTTTTCCTCATCTGTACATTTTTTTCAGCTTTTCAATTTATTATTTTGCAATCCACTATCCCACCGACCATCCTGCAACCTGAAAAATAAAAGAAAAAGAAAATTTAATTAAATTAAAATAATACAAATACAATTTACTACTTACCTCGTGTAAAATTTTTCCTGAATGACAGTCCATGCATGAGAGTTGCCACACGAAAAATTTTTTTTGTACCAAACTGAGATATCATATGAAGTGTAATAGTACATTTACACCGTGCCACAATTGGTAACTGAAGTAATAGTACATTTACACCGCAACAAACTTGGTAAATGAAGTGGGATAGCACATTTACATCGCACCAAATTTGGTAAATTAAGCGAAAAAATGCCCAAATACACAAAATAACGTACGACAGCAATTAGCAGTTCCAAAAATTAACTTGCAGCATTTATCCGTTGTTCTGGGAAGCGCTTCCCAGTAATTCCCAATTATCCGATGTTCTACCCACTTTATTGGGAAGCACTACCCAGTAAGTCCCCAGAGAATTGCCGACATTCGACCGACCCGCTTTATTGGGGAGCGCTACCCACCAAGTCCCCAAAAAATTATCGAATATTGAAAAAAGCTAGCAAGGCTCTGATAAATTCATGCCATTCAATTAAACGTATCAGCATTAAAAATAAATAGAAAAATACGAACTTTCGACCTTCTATTCCATCAAAATATTTTTTTCCCTGAGTGGCAGGAAATTGTCAGATGACAAACAAATGTACCAATCTTACAGTCAAAATTACGAGAAATTTACGCACACGTCGGAAAAATTCAAAGTTTTTCGGTTATCTACCACTCCGAATAGACAACCCACGTCGTTACGCCACCCAATACACCGAAAGAAAAATAATAATCAGTATTAAGTTCCGCGTCAAGTAAGAAAGACGTGTAAAGAAATATCCTTGAAAACGGATATCGCGGAATAACCGAAATATATTGGAACAAAAAATTTATAAAAAACAAACCTGTGGTTTTAATTAAATATTTCTTTGACCTCGAGCCAGAAAAAATTCTACAAACGAAAGAAAAATAAATAAAATCAAAATTCCCATCCAAATTCACATTCCAGGATGCCTGGAGTTTCGGACAAAAGAAACAAGACCGAGTCGCGCACCAACGCATTTACCATTCTGTGCCAGCTATGGCAGAAGGCACACAGCATCCGGCTGTCAAACATGGAGCAACTAAGGGTGATAATCGATGCTCGCTACTGTACCAACTGTTTGTCGCCATTCCACCAACGAGGAACATGTCCCAGCAAAGCCCGATGCCACCGATGCAACGAACCGCATCACACATCGACGAGGCAACCCTTACGTATAACGACGACGATGAAGCAAGCTTTATCAATCCATGTGGCGGAGCATACGATGTCCTGGGCAGATGAAGTCGCCGAAGAAGAAATAGCGTGGAGGGAAGACCCAACTGCACTCCAGATGCCAACGCAACATCTCGGCTCGGAGCCAAGACGTTTTCGACCTCTACTACGGCACGAGAGGCCACAGTTTATCCAACACGGGGATGGCGCGGAGACTCGTCCTTTCCGCCCATCGCACCGCCCTATCAGGGGGCGCTTTGGCGAAGCAGCACCGCGTCCGTCCCGCCCCAGTCACCGCCCCCGCAAAGCTTACTACCATTGCTCGCCGCCTGGCTTCCGAACCGGACGTCTCATGGAAGCCCCCTCCGCGACGACAATAATGCGATCCTTTGTAGCCCTCGCCCCAACGGCGATGGTCCAAATCGTAGCAGGAGGGAGGCTTCACCTTGTTCGAGCGCTCATCGATCTTTGCGCTCCAACGTCTGTAATCGATGCTCAACTAGCAAGGCACCTGGGTTTGGAACGCCTCGGCACGAAGTATGTAACCAAATGCACTGTAGTTTTGCGAGGAAAGTATGGGGTGAATAGAGAAGTAACGACCCAGGCCACCGTGGTGGCCCAATATTCCCGGCTCAGTACGCCAGTATCATGGTTGCCGGCACACCACCGTCAACCGTAGGTGGTCTCCTGACACAAGCTACCGTATTCGGCTTGGTGGTGTCGGGGGCCCATCAGCAATAAAATTACACAGCTCGTCCTTCAAAAAGTAATATGCACTAAAATCAACCAACGTCCATTTCTAACATCTTCCTTTATTCACAGGTATCGCATGAAGCAAGAAGTTACTAGGCGCAACGGCCCGAAACTTTAAATTTAAGTCACTTCATCTTTGTATTAGCTTCGGCACTTCGCTTCCGGATACGTCCAGAGCTTTTGGGAATTGCTCGGCGCAAGGGGGCCGGCATGTTTAGGCCATAGGCCTAAATATTACGGCACACCCCAGTGCCGGGTAGTTCACTTTATATTTACCGGTAACAGTGCTCGGCGCAAGGGGCCGGCATGTTTAGGCCATAGGCCTAAATATTACGGCACACCCCAGTGCCGGGTAGTTCACTTTATATTTACCGGTAACGGATAATAGCGAACGCTAATAATAGCGAACGAGAACCAAATCGATAGGTAAGCCGCGTAACCAGTGTTCTACATTAGTCGTTGTTATCAAGTTATTTTCAATTATAGCATACATACATATCTACATTTAGCGGGATGTGAAAAATATTGAAAAAAGTTAATTGTGGGCGTGGCCTTCTTGCTCCTCTTACTTGATTGGTGTACTTTCTTTTTATTTGAAAGTGTATTTTTTTAATTTCTTAAACAAAACAATTAGAAAACCAAATTTTCGAAGGGTCCAACTTCGAACTTCGAAAGCCCGTAACTTAGTTTTGGAGACTACCTTCGAAAAACTTAAAAAAGTTGGTTTGGTCCAATACCCAGCTAAATTTCCTCTTTAGGAATTCCATACTGAGGAAAAAACGTATCTTTTGTAACATTGCTCGACAATCTTCCATGAAAGCTTTCCAGAGTACCCTTTGGTAAAAGAAAATATGTTCCCATAAAAAGAAAAGAGGCATAAAAAAATTCAAAACCGTTTGGAACCGGTTCCGGCTATTGAAACGGTTTCGATTTCGTTCTGTTTCAGTTCAAAATAACGGCTTCGGTTTTGAAAAATGAAACGGTTTTAATCGGTTACGGATACGGTTTCGGTTTCAGTCCTTGCCATGGAGACATGGTTGCTTTGTTGTTTTAAATGCTTTGTTTACGTCGAATTACTTTTGCATATATTTATGCATGTATGTATGTAAGTATGTATGTTTCACAATTTTTATTTATTATTAAAGCTGACCGGTTGCGCGTTATTTTTTGCAATTTTTTGATAGTGTAGTTTGATATGTTTTTGAAATATCATTATTTTAACAATTTGATCGCAAGGGGTGACAAAAATTGCAATATCTTTGGAATGGTATAAATGGACAAAAATTTTTTTTTTGATTATTAAAGGTGACTATCTTACGCGTTATTTTTCATATTTTGAAATTTTTTTGAGCGTGTAGAACGAAAAAAAAATATATTGTTAAAAAAAATTATTTTAAGTATAATTGTTTAAACAATAAGAAAAAAAGCATAAAATTACTTATAATATAGTAAAAACAATTATCTGTAAAAAAAAAAATTCATTGATTTATCTGCAGTAGTTTATGAGAAAATAATTTTTCAATATTATCATGATCAGAAAATTATCAAAAGTTCAACCGCCAATAACATTAACAAAGACACGAATTTTGACGAAATATTTTTAGCACGAGGTTTGATTCTTACCCACTATCCAATAAAATGGCAAGTTTGAAAATTGGTGGGGTTTGAAAAAAAAACAAAAATTTTGAGCATACTTCACATGGCTTTACCCATAACCTCTGGTTTCGGACTGGTTGAATTTCAAAGTTTGAAATACGTCATTTTAGGCTTAGCCCGTCATAGCTGTAAAAATATGTCTCTTAGAGATATCCTTACATTCGATATGGAATTTTAAAGGTAAAAGAAGTAGTTTGTTTAAAAGTAAATAATAAATCATTTAGCGAGTACCTTGTATTATAAACCTGGTACTGAAAATACGTAATTTTTTATCCTTTTTTGCCAATTTTAGCTGGCTCTGGCGTCTTCGGTGTTTTAAGTAGACACTCAATTTTTTCAGAAATTAAGGGTACATATCCTATCAGAAACTAACCCATCCATCGGCCAAAAAACTCACTCTTTATAGATAAATTATTATTTCAAAAATTGTAAGTTTTCAAAAATCGTGTTTTCAGGCTCTAAAACGGACTTGTTTCTCAAGAGATAAAAATACCAATTTCTCATGGACTCGAGTCCTGACCTTAAGCCTCAACATATCGTTTTGTTATTTTGGTGGTTATAAAAATTAAATGTGTGTAAATTTGATCCTTTAGGATGCTAAAGAAGTGTCCGTCAAAGTTTGAGCGAAATCCGAGACTAGTCAGGAACGATTTTTGCTAATATTAGACGTTTTCATATGGATTGACTCCTGCAACTTATTATTGATTTTAGAAAGAAAAAAGAAAAACATTTGCCAGCGATGGTTGTAACGAGAATAGCGTTTTCTCAACCAATTTTATATATGCTGAGTTTAAAAGTGTGTGTTGTAGACACGTTCCCAATTACGAAACCAACCGTCAGTCAGTCTGGTAGCGTTGCGTTCGCGTGTGGGAGGTTTCGGAAGTTGTGAAAAAAAGCACTTTGTGAACCAATTTTATAAAGGCTGAGCTTTGTATATATAATATTTATGTTAATAACAAACTAAAAACAACCGTCAGTCATTCCGCGTGCGGAATCAATCCATATGATCATGCGTCAGTCAGGCACCTGAACTTGACAAAAACGTATGAGCGCACCCATGTGATTATACCATGCGCGGGATTTTCTATCCAATAGACAATCAGTTGACGGTTGTTATCATATTTCTATTAGTTGAAACTATGAGTCAAACCATGTCAACTGTGTCAAAATTTTTTTTGATGATTTTTAAAAACCATAAATTTGTGTAGCTTAAGACAGATCAAAAAAACACTTTTAGCCTTTTTTCGAAACTCCGCATAGTTTTCAAGATTTTCAATACTATAGAATTTTGCACCATTTTAAAGAAAAATTCATAACTCACGACTCGTTTGACATATTTGGACGACATTTTTTTTGGTATTAGGGGAACGTTATCTCCTCCCAATAGATAGAATTTTTTCAAAAAAAATTATTTTTTATAACAATTATTTAAACAAATTAATTTTTAAATGCCTTCTATAGCTACTATTGCCGTGAAAATTTTACACAATTATCTTCGAACTCTTACTTATTCAGACAGTTGGTGTCGAATTTAGGAATTGTAATAATTTCAGACAGTTGGTATCGAATTTTTCGTAACGAAGCACGTAGCATATTAAGCGCCACAAGCGCGTTGCAGCCGAAGTGACGCGACCATAAATTGGCAACGTACGCGCCAAGTACGGCATGCGCTTCCTGAAAAAAATTCGATACCAACTGTCTGAATAGGAACTACCATTTTTTTCTTTTTGGAACAGATAAGTAAGAGTTCGAAGATAATTGTGTAAAATTTTATGACAATAGTAGCTATAGTAGGCATTTAAAAATTAATTTGTTTCAATAATTGTTATAAAAAATAAATTTTTTTTGAAAAATATATCTGTTGGGAAGAGGTAACGTTCCCCTAAAACCAAAACAAATTTCGTCCATACATGTCAAGCGAGTAGTGAGTTATGAATTTTTCTTTAAAATGGTGCAAAATTTTATATTATTGAAAATCTTAAAAACCATGCGGAATTTCGAAAAAACGCTGTCTCAAGCTACACAAATTTATGGTTTTTAAAAATCATCAAAAAAAATTTCGATACAGTTGACATGGTT
This sequence comes from Campiglossa producta, assembly GCA_964058755.1. Lineage (NCBI taxonomy): Eukaryota > Metazoa > Arthropoda > Insecta > Diptera > Tephritidae > Campiglossa > Campiglossa producta. Next base: position 2,017,334 of record CAXKVI010000007.1, read on the forward strand.
TGACTATATAATAGTTATTAATTCCAAAAAAGATTTTTAAGATTTAATAAAGATTTATGAACGCCAGGTAGTAATATTACTTTATATACAGCATAAATTATAGGTATATTTAAATGGATAAATTCATACACTATTATCTTCATCGCAACTGGTGCTATCACTGAGCTGTCAATTGTTATATTGCACACTCCACCAGCTACGATCTCATCGTCGTCTGTAAAAGTTTAAAGAAAAATATACTGTTAATATAAATTGTTCCAAATTAGGAAAGTTGTTTACACAAGGATTTACGTCAAGGTTCGCAATGCTGGTGAGGGATGGCGGCAATTGATCACCCACAAACCATTTAAACAAATATTTGCCATCTCTTTCCTCCCATCCATACTCCATACTCAGTGGGCAATAACGTAGTAGGCTCGGTTAGATTAAATTCATAAACTATTATTTTCATCGGAACTGTGCTATCATCTGAACTGCCAATTGTTATATTGCACACTCCATCTGCTACGATCTCATCGTCGTCTGTAAAAGTTTAAAGAAAAATATATTTATATTTTTATATTTATTCATTAATCAACAAACAATTAGTTTACAGACAAATTTACAAAATTATAATAGTCATAACCTAATCTACATATATACAATAATTAGAAGTAAAGTTATGTTAAGTGACTTATGAGCAAAGTATACCTGGTATAACACAAGTCAAATCCCACGGGAGAAGAAAAACTATTTAACTCGTCAATTGTCCGTCTTATAGGAGCATTTATCGCATAAACAGTTCTAGCAAAACCGACGCAGAACATCTCATTACAACGCAGGATCCGTGAAGGTACATTAAAGCTTATTTTCATGAGCAAGTATGAGCAATCGATTGAGCCATTAATAATATCAAAAACAACGCACATCGACAACAGTGAACGCCTCGAGAACGATAGGGTGGGATTGGTTCCAGAAAGGTCATCTGCCGCAGGGGGAAACGTACGAAAGCCCTCTGGACCGACTTCACCGGCCGACTTCTTATATAAAAGGCCTCCAGATAAATGCTGCATATTCCAACTAGTGACGCATACAATACCTTTAAAGTGTATGGGTCAGAAAACGATGAACAGTTGTGCCGTATAAAAGCCAACATAGCATATGCTTGAGGAACAACAAAATTTATATGCGTGGTAAAACTAAGTTTGGGGTCAAAATAAACACCGAGGTCTTTAAATTCATTAATCATTTGTAACGCAACATTCGAGAAACGGCACAATGTTGGAATATTGCATACGAGCCTACCAAAAGAAGTATAGTGACACTTAGAAATGTTAAGAGATAATCGATTGCGATCGCACCACTGGTACAAATTGTCAAGCTCGCCCTGTAAGATAAGCGAATCTTCCAAGCACTTAACTTCAGAATAAACTTTTAAGTCATTTGCGTAAAGAAGAAAATTGAACGTTGAGAAACAAGATAAAATATCATTGATAAAAAGAATACACAACAAGGGTCCGAGGACACTTCCCTGGGAACCCCAGAGGAAGCTACAAAAGAATAAGAAGACGTACCTTCGAGTCGAACGACGCAACGTCTGTTGTTTAAGTAGGATGAGATCCAATTCAATAGATGAGAGTGGAATACCAAACCTTCAAGTTTAGCTAGGAGAACTCGATGAGATACCCTGTCAAAGGTCTTTGAAAAATCCGTATAGACCGCTTCAATTTGGAATCCTTTATGAAAAGAATCCAAACAGTCATCGGTAAACACAGCTAAATTAGTTAAGGTAGATCTGCCCGGAATAAAACCATGCTGTTGAGGACAAAGCAAGTGTTTTACCTCGAAGCATATTTTATCCTTTATTATGTACTCAAACAGCTTCGACACGGTGGCCAGTTTGGAAATCGGCCTATAATTCTCAATGTTATTTTTATTGCCTTTTTAAAAATAGGCGTAATAGAAGTTAATTTCCAAGCATCTATGAAGATACCAGAAGACAAAGACTTATTAAAAATATACAATAACGGAGCAATCAGAGAAGCGCAGTTTTTTAATAACACAGCTGAAATACCATCGGCGTCAGTTGTAGTTGATATCTTAAGCTGTTCTATGCCATTTGCAATATCTAGCTCTGTCAAGCTTAAGGGCCAGTTACATAAAGCTTTATTTTGACTTTACCTCGAACTTTGACTTTGACAGAAAAGTTCAATATACGTATTTAAACGAAGCATGGCGAATTGGAGACCTCAAAGTTGAAGCAAGGTTAAAATTAGTCAAACTCTCAAATTTTGCTTGCTTTGCTTGCTTTGACAATCAGATGCTGATGACTTTGCTTTAATTAAAGAATAAAAAGTTGGAGGAAATAATAATTAATTCATTTTTTCTCTATTTAATTAATAAATTAACCAAAACACTCAGAATGCAAGGAAATAAATAGCGAAAACAAATGTATAAAAGAGAAGCGTCAAGGCGTTCATTGTAGCATACCTCTGAAGTTGAACGCAAAGTTTTGAGGTAGCAAATGTCAGGCGAGGTTAACAAAGCTTTATGTATTTGACCCTTTATAGAAGTATCAAAGCTTGAAAGCATTTCGGCGGAAATAACAGTACTAGTATTGTCAGAAATATAATTAGAGGAAAAAAATCCGCAAACAGATTAGATGCTTCAGCTAAGGAGTTAGCTGAAACCCCTCTAAACTGCACAGATGAAGGTATATCCGAACACTTTTTCTTTGACTCAAACTCAAAAAAGATGTTGGGTTACTTTTAATGTTACCTTCAACACCACGGGTATAGCGTCGATATAGCAATCTATTGATCTTGTTGAACTCAGCTCGAAAATAGATATAACGCCTGCGAAAATGCTCACTATTTGAGGTCCCTAAAGCTAGCAGAGCAATGTTAGCAGAACATAAAAGTAACATGTGGAAAATTATGTGCTCATGTGCTAATTAAGTGCTCTAATCCCAAAAAATGTGCTCTTCAACTTATCCCAAAAATCGATGCTCTGCTAGCTTAAGGCTTAAGCTAGCAGAGCACTATGCGTTAACAGTGAAGGATGAGGACTACATCAAAAGTGAATATACAGAAATTATGTGCTCTTTATGTGCTAATTAAGTGCTTTAATCCCAATTAGGGTGCTCCTCAACTTTTTCCAAAATACGATGATCTGCTAGCTTAAGGCTTAAAGCTGCAATTTTCTCAAAATTACAGAGCCACAACAAAATTATCAAGTTACTAGCCGGCAGCACTTGGGGTAAAGATAAAGAAACGTTGTTGGTAACGTACAAGGCAATTGGTAGGCCGATCCTGAACTATGCGTCGCCGATATGGTCGCCGGTTCTTGCATACGTTCATTGGAGTCAGCTGCAGGCCTGTCAAAACACCGCGCGCAGAACCGCTACGGGGTGCGTCCTTATCTCTCCCATAACTCATATACACAATGAGGCGGAAATGTTTCCAGTTAGGGAGCATAATGAAATGCTGAACAAGCAGTACCTACTGAATTGCTGTAAACCACAGCACCCCAATAGGCAACTGTTTGAGCTAACTCCGCCTCCTAGGACCGTAAGGACGCTTCAACGTAAATATTTTGATGATGGCGTTTTATAACAACGCCGTTTGATCCTGAGGTGCACAAGCAGACCTTGGGACATATCCATAAAACTTAAGTTGGCCATCAGGTCGCGCTCTGTCCGCTGAACGCTATTTTGCATGCCTCAATACCACGCATTTCTGAAGAGGAGCGTCATCTTCCTCGAGAGACAAGGGTAACTCTGGCTCAATTACTCTCTGGATATTGTAGCATATTAAACTCCTACATATCCAGGCTGTTTAGGCCACAAGCCTAAAATACTCAAAGCACGCCCTCGTATTCGCACATACATGTGCACGCACACCTATATCTATATTTAGAGATTTTACCGGTAACAGTTTCTTTCCCCTCGGCATGACAACGAAAGTTATCAGTCGCGGGCGAAGAAACTGCTTTCTTCTTGTTGGCTCTTTCAATTATTTTTCGACCGCACGCGCCGACGCATCCAACAGCCAAACCAGGTAAGCACACTGAATCCTTTGTCTTTGCATCCAATATATACATATATCCTTGTAATCCAATATATACCTAAAAACCAATTCAACCTCAATAAATTCATTTGTGTATATTTACCACCTTGAACTCGTTGTCTTTGTGATTTGGCTAACTCGTTTCCCTTTTTCTATTTTTTATTTTACGTGCGAGCGCGACCGACTAACTGGCCGCCTCCAGCCCGTAGAAACATTGGTCCTATCGCGCCAGGAAAAATTGTCAACCACAAATAATTAGCGAAAATTCAAACACATTTTAAAATTGGCAGATCCAGCACTTAATTTCGAAATACAATAAATGCAATAAAAAAGGCGAGCCAACTAACGAGCTGCATATAACAAAGAGCCATACCAGCGAGAACACCAACACACATATACACAGCCGCTGGCGTCAGCACATCACATCCATTTCAACGCATCATCATCACATCATCACATCATCATCATACAATCATCACAATACAGTCCATTAGCACACATCTGAGCACAATACAGTCCATTAGTTCACATCACTTCAAACAGTCCATTACATCATACAACACAGTAAGAGTTTTAAAGTACGTTGGTTTTTATTTGTGCACCATTTTTTTTTTTTTTTTTTTAATATATACGTGAATTAGCGTATAGTGAGTCTTGTGTTCGTTTGTGAAAGAACCGAAGTAAGTGGAAATCTCGTGTTCGGAAGAGCACACTTTCGCCTTTTCGCTATCGGTTAAGTCCCCCACCAAGGGTAAGGCTTATCCGACACAGCTCAAGGCAAGCAGTCAGTGAACTTGTTTTTTTTTTTTTTTCTTCCTTAGTCACACATCACTGCACTGAATATCACCCTCTTAGCCACATATTCTGGCAACCAATTTTCACAACAGTCAATTTCCACTTGGTTGAGGATTTCTTTACACATTCATCACAAAATTCACTAGGTGTTGACATAACTCACACAAAACTGCGTCCCCTTTTACATTCTCACTACGTTGGGTGGCTTGTGGCAACTTAGCGCGTAACTAATAGAAAACACTACATTTTTACAGTCCATTTTTTGCTCATTTAAGCTTGAATAAATATAATTCTAACTTAAAACTTCTTACGAGAAAGTCAATCACTTGCGTATTTATTCTGGTTTGGTTTTTACATAGGGATATCCCTGGCGTTATTTTTAAACTTTCACAAGGCACAGAAATACACATCTATTTCGATCTGCAACACACTTCACTTCAGGTCAGATCTTGAGAGATTCCCATTTGCAGCACTTTATAAAATTTCACTCATTTTCCAAGCAATATATATCCTTGAGTCATTACGCTTCGCTCTTGCTCCCTGTAAACATACAACATATTTAAACAGATTAGGAAAATGGAGACCTATAAACGTCAGTCCAACTGCATAGTTGAGTTTTAGCAAGAATTCAGCTCGATAGCAGTAGACGACCTGGATAAACACACCCTTGCAATACAGCAAGAGGACCTGAAGTCATTATGGAAGAAGACGAAAGCGTCTTATGACATCCTTCTGGCCTGCAAAGAGACCACTAAAGAAGAATTGCAAGCCATAAAGCAGAAACATAAGACGTGTTTTGTCTACTACACGAAATGCATGGCTGCAATGAATGCTCAGATGGAAAAGCTAACAGCAGAACTCATACAACCACCGAAAGAAACTGATTCTTCCAGTCGTGAACATCATATCCGCCTCCCGCGACTATCTCTCATGGCCCACATTTAGGGATATGTTCACGGTAGAGATATACGCCGCCGGCAAACGCCGCCGCCGCCGCCGACAAAAGTCATTTTCGACGCGCCGCCGCCGAATAGCCTTTTTAGCGGCGCGGCGGCGGCGCGCGCCGGCGGGTTTAACATTTTTTTGTGATAATTTTCTAAAGTTACAAATTTTTGTTTTTAATTTACAACACACTAATGGCCGTGCCCTAAATGTGTTAAAAGTGCAGGTATTTGTTTCCTTTAGGGGTCAACTGTTAATAAATTAGCTAAAATTGTGCGGGAGGGCTTAAAAGACGGGATTTGGCGCTTTTTTTTATTATTTTGAGTTACATATTTGCGATCAAAGTTGTAAGTTTTCATGTGATTGTAATTTATTTAGGCCGTCCCTAAAAAGCGCTTCCGGATTCGTGATCCTGAGGCCAAACCCCGTCTTTAGAGTCCTCCCCCATAATTTTAGCTAATTTATTAGCAGTTGACCCCTGAAAGAAACAAATACCAAAGTGCAAAAGATGATGGATCTAGCAGCTGTATTTCACACAGCAAGAACGTCTCAACAGGGAATTTAACACGTCATTTAAAAAACGAGCACAATATACGTCACTTTGATGCAGAAAATACTTCTTCATCTACACTGACAAATTTTTTTCAAAAATGTCCAAAAAAAGTTCAACTGATTCTAAATGGATGTTGGGAAGGGACTTAGCCTTATGGATGGCACGTGATTTATTACCGTTCCATACAATTGCACACAATGGAATAAAAGACTTTTTAAAAAAATACCATGTAGTAGTAAACGATAATGATATACCACATTATAAAACAATTGCAACAACAGCATTAGATGATGTTTATGAAAGCGTTTTAAAAGTCGTTAAAGGAAAAATATCTGGGATGGAACATTTTAACATTTTGCTTTAACTTTCGATCTATGGACGGATAACTAAAAAAAAAAAAAAAAAAAAAACGGCGGCGATATACCAACAGGTTATCATAACCACAGGGTGGTGTCCTATCCCCGACACTGTTTAACTTCTATCTATCGAAGATGCCCCCACCACCAGAGGGCGTCTCCGTCGTTTCATATGCCGACGACTGTACAATAATGGCGACGGGGAAGGGCCCCTATACTGATGAACTCTGTACGAGAATCAATGGTTACCTCTGCGACCTTTCCAGGTTTTTCACTGAGCGAGATCTGACAATATCTCCGACAAAATCAACGGCAACGCTTTTTACGACATGGACGCACCAGGTGAGAAATGAATTACACATTTTCGTTGATGGCACTAAGCTACCAACTGTCAGCCACCCAAAGTTATTAGGGATGACACTGGATAATACTTTCTCATTTGCTGGTCATGTGTCTGCAATGGTCTCAAAGGTACGTGGTCGCAATAAGATCCTCAAGTCACTTGCCGGCAGTACTTCGGGAAAAGACAAAGAAACGTTGCTGACTACATGTAAGGCCATTGGCCGACCAGTCTTTGACTATGCTGCGCCCATATGGTCGCCTAATGTACATAACACCAACTGGACGAAGTTACAAGTCTGCCAAAATACTGCCATCAGAACTGCTACGGGATGTCTCCTCATGTCTTCCGAGTCTCACCTCCATCAGGAGGCAAAACTGCTCAATGTAAAAGAGCATGCGGAAATGCTGAGCAGGCAATTCCTTCTGAACTGCCACAAGCCAGCACATCCAAACCGTCATCTTTTGGACATAGATCCGCCCCCGAGAGACATAAGGAGACATCTCCGTAAGCACTATGATGAGATCCGGCATCATATTACCTTGCCGTTTGATCTGCAGAATCATAAGCGGGCTCTAACCGACATCCACACCGAGTCGGTAGACACTTTTGTCGGATCTCTACCTGTGAATCCCGTTCTGAACAGTCCTCCACCGGATATTGCTGAAGAAGAACGCACCTTACCAAGGGAGACAAGAGTGACCTTGTCTCCCTTAACCGCTACACCACGGCGGCCGCCAATGGACGGATAACTACTGTAGGCGTAATTATATAACTTTTACCTTTCAACAAACTTCGCTATGTCGAGTCCCACACTAGAAACAAAATATGTCTCAAAGTCCCATACAGGAAACAACATATTGCAGGAGATTGAGGAAGTAACTGAATACTTTAACGTAAAGCTTGGTTCGAATTTCGTTGTCACTGACCAAGGCAGTAATATGAAGAAAGCCATCGATTTGGGCAGCCTTGACAACCACTTCTGTATTGGGCATGGGCTTCACAATTTGCTTACGGTAGATGGGTAAGATTCCGTTCCAGAAATAAATCGTCTAATTTTAAAGTGTAAAAAAATCGCGCGAGCCCTACGTTTCAAAACACATACTCTGAAGTTACAGGCCGATGCCATACAAAAAGAAATTTTGTCAAAAATTGATAACTTGGAAGAACTCCTGGCTTCAGAAGACGCTTCATGGGTCGACTACGACGAAGGGTTCGGTCCCCTTGATGATGTGTCCTTGGAACTATATAGAAACATAAATAATACCAATGACTTGCATGGCAGTTTGGTGGATAGGAGAAACATCACCCTTAAAAATTCGATATCTACAAGATGGCACCGTGTCTTATCATTACTTGATAGTCTTGGATCTCAAAGGGCTGCCATTAATAAACTTCTTTTAAGCTGTAATAAAAGTGACTTAATTTTACTCGAAACGGAAGTACTACTATTGTATAAATTAAGAGACTTTTTGCAAAAATTCAAAGATGCTGTCAATATTCTTTCTGGGGACTCATACCCATCGATTTCTCTTGCGTTAATCATTCGAACTGAGATATTATCAATATTATCTGAAAACGATGACACTGATTTAAATCAGAATAATTTCAGCTTTTGTCACGATCATTTATTGCAACAAATAAAAAAAAATATGAAGAGTAAACTTGACTATAGATTTCCAATAACTGATATTTTAGTATGCGCAACGCTGCTGGATCCGCGTTTTAACACATTAGATTGTGTTACAGAATACTGCAAAAGCAAATGTAAGACAGAAGTACAGTTTTTGATAGAGATGTATAAAAGACTTGTTGGTGATTCATCAAAAAACGGAAATAGTGTAAACGATTCTGAAGAAAATTCGCATCTTCTAAAATATTGAAACTTGCCAAGCGGTATTCTTCGAGTTTGAAAAAACTCTAATTTAGAAGCAGAATGTCATTTGCTGCTAAGTCTGTCCTCCAATCAGAATGTTTTAGAGTTTTGGAGGGAAAAGGCGGCTGCAATGCCCTTGCTATCCAAGCTAGCAAAAAAAAAGTTGTATGCATCCTGCAACAAGTACGCCGAGTGAGCGAGTGTTTTTTATAGCTGGTCAGACAGTCACAAATAAGCGGTCACAGCTAAGCTCTCACAACATTAACAAAACAATTTTTATCCATGACAACTACGAGTCTTGTGTAGAATATTTAAATTTTAAAATGATTATTTTTCGCTATGAAAAGAGACACATACAACTTTATAAACATAAGATATACACAACAACAACTGTACAAAGAAGTGAAATGTTACAATTTTTTTTTTAAACTAAATAAGTAAATTTCTATCAATGTAAGCATTACAATAGCTTTACTTTTATGTTAACAATGTATACAAAGACTGAATTGATATAATATTACACTATAAACATATATTTTAAATCACACATGCATATTGTAGTGATCATAACAAAGCCTTCGGTTAATGTACATAATTTTAGTCCTAGACTCAATATGTAACATAGTTATTTCAGTGTAAGAATTTGATTGAAAGACTGCTATGCGTTATGTTTTTAGTATTCTTCTATATTATATTATAAAATGTGAAACATTTAAAGTTACGTTCATTTACATTACATAAAAAATGTACCCAAAATTTTTTGTCAGTTCAATAAAAATCCCAACAATTGAAATTATGGAGTTTTTAAATTCAACATGCGATTTTTTTATACCACCACGCCGGCGTAGCCGCCGCCGCCGCCGCCGACAAATTTGACGGCGTATACCTCTAGTTCACGGCCATATACATCTTAAACACGCGCCTTACTCCGGTTGAGAAACTCTACCACCTCAACCAAAAAACTGAAGGGGAGGCGAAGGAAATTGTCCGGAGGTGTCCTTTGACAAATGACTTCAACGGGATATCAATAATTGCATCTCCTCCCTCAAATGTCATCAAATTGACATATCCAACTGGGATGCAATTATCACATACCTTTGCTCCACCCAACTTCCGGAAAATACTCTGGCTCTATGGGAACAAACCATAGAGAATAAAACAGAGATTCCCAGATGGGAAGATATGGACAAATTCCTGTCCAATCGGTTCCAAACATTGGAAACTGTCTCCGACCTTAAGGGTAGCCAAGCGTCAAAAGCACCCAATACACGGTCAACGCCCACAAACCTTGGGGTTTACCAAGCTAGCATCCCTAAACCACCCTGTAAGATGTGCAGGAGTACTGAGCACAAATTACGAGATTGCGTGAAATTCCTCGGAATGACCCCTGCAGATAGAATATCTTACGTCAAGGGCAACCGTTGGTGTCTGAACTGTCTGTCAGCTGAACACACCGTCACACGATGCCCTAGCCGATTCAGATGCAGCATATGTCGCTCAAGGCACAACACCTTGCTCCACCTGGCAAAAACTCAAGCTCGAGCACATCTTGAATCTAGAAATACAAAAGAAAATGTTAATAATATTTCGTCTTGTCATGCGAATTCGACAAAAGGGGTATTATTAGGAACAGCACGGGTGCAAATAAACCACAATGGAGTAAAGTTCTCTGCAAGAGCACTTATCTGGTTCCGAATGTTCTTTCATTACGGAAAGGCTGAAGAAGCGAATTAACCTGCCATCAAAACGAATGGATGTCCAAGTTTCGGGCATCAATAACGCCTTATCAGCGCAGGTAACAGAGTCATGTCCTATTCATCTAGGTTCCCTTACAGACCCCTCAGTACGCATTGACGCATGTGTTCTCGTCCTCCCCCGACTAACGGGGGACCTTCTGACTTGCCAAGTTAGCGTAACAATGCGGCAATCATTCCCTGGTCTGATTTTGGTGGATGAAAGGTTCTTTATAAATGAACCGGTGGACCTCATCCTAGGAGGAGATATTTATCCCCAAGTCATTCTAGACGGTATCCGAAAAAATGTGGTTAATACGCTCCTCGCTCAAGAAACCGTCTTCGGCTGGATACTAACCTTTCGAGCCGACGAACCATCACCAACCAACACCAAGGTATCCTTCTTTAATGAAATTAGTCTGGACAAACAACTAACTGCGTTTTGGGAGTTAGAGGACGTACCCAAAAGAAGGCCACTTAATGAGGATATGCCTACTGCGAGGAGCTTTTCAAGTCGACAACGGAGCGAAACGCTGACGGGAAATACATAACTAGTCGCCCTACCCTTTAAAAGAGATTATCCAAATAAAACGTGCTTAGGGCCCTCCCTTAACAGCGTTTGCTCTCAATTTTATCGGAATGAGACTCGCCTAGCTAAGACACCGGAGTTGCAGACTGAATACAATAGGGTATTGTCGGAATATGAAAGCCTAGGGCATATGTCAAAGGTTCCGAGGATCATAGCGCCTCTCTCAACCGACTGTTATTTCCTACGGGTTGGGGTCAAAATTCTGCTTTTTTGGAAATTCTGCATTCATAATTCCGGAAGTCGAAACACCGGAAATCAAAATTATGGAAGTCAAAATTCTGGAATTCAAAATTCTGGATAACGAAATTCTAAATTGCAAAATTCTGGAAACCAAAATTCTGAAATTCAAAATTCTGTAATTAATGATTAAAAATGCGTGTTGATAACAAAAAAAGTGCGCACTTTTTTTGTTATCAACACGCATTTTTAATCATTAATTACAGAATTTTGCCTTTAACATTTAACTGGACTTGTTCTGAAGGAATTAAAATCAAATGTACCGTGCCGATTTTCACACAATTTCATGGCTGTGAACATGTTATATGAAAGTGAAATGAACATTCTCATAATCCATGTGCGCATAAAAAATCGGTTGCAGAAACAAATAATCTGGTTAAAAATATGGTTCGCTCGAGTTTTCTGCAGCCTAGCCAAATAATGCAGCGTTCGGTATCTATAACAGAAAAACATATGTATTGGACATTATCTGCCATCAAGAAATGCCCTTAAGTTAAGAATTAGAAGGCAACGGAACGGTTTAAAATGTTTTAAAGAGACAACTTATGTTGAAAAAAAAGATATTCCCTTATTATCACTTTAAATGTTTTGGAAGGTCAACTATTTATTTTAAGTGAGAAAGTTATTAAAGTTATGGCGAATGCATTCTTATTTTTGGAACAAAATTTTCACTGCAGTTTTTAAATGAGAGCGACTGCTGGATTATGGACGGTACACTTGACGTTGTTCCAATGATGAGGAGGCAGCTATTTTCCATACACGGAAGAGTAGAAACCCAACAAACACAGTCTCTAACGTTAGAGAAATGCTCGCCTTTACGTTAGATAACTAGCGTAATTCTCTAACTATTCTCTATTCGAAGGCAACCATAGAGAACTACACTACAACTCGATTCGAGATAGGTTAGAGAACTAGCCAAAAGGTGAGTATTTGCAAATTCACATTAGAATCCCATTAGAAAATGACATTAGAATTCGACTCGAAAACTATAGTTTTCTCGATTTGAGAATTATGTCCCATTTTGTTAAAGAACACTGTGATTCTCGAGTCGTCCTCTAACGTTAGAGACTGGAGAATGGGGCTAGTTCTCGAATGTACCTAGAATCGAAATCTAGCTTCATGGTTTGTTGGGAAGACAAATTGTTCCGCTGGTTTTCTGTCTTATGACCAAAAAATCAAAGTCAATGTATATATCTTAAATATAAGCAAATTTATTAAAATACACGATTTTGCTCAAATTTTGGGGAAAAAATTTCCAGAATTAATTCTGGAAAACGTATATTCCGGAATTATGAAAACCCAGAATTTTGAAATACAGCCAAAAAAGGCGAAGGAAGTGCGGAATTCCGATTTCCAGAATTTTGTCGACCCAGAATTTTGATTCCGGAATTTTGACTTCAGAATTTTAATTTTAGAATTTTGACCGTTTCCGATTTCCTACCGCATCATGCTGTGATTAAAGAAGAGAGCACAACCACCAAGGTTAGGGTGGTATTTAACGCTTCTTGCCCCACTGCTAACGGCATAAGCCTTAACGACATTCTCCATACGGGCCCAGTACTTCAGGCTGACCTTAAAATCCTACTCCTTCGCTGGAGATTCTTTCGATATGTCTTCAATAGCGACATCGAAAAGATGTATAGGCAAATATGGATTAAGCCTAAACAGACCCCATTTCAACGAATTGTCTTCCGCGAAAAACCAGGCGATCCTATCAGTGTGTACGAGCTAAAAACTGTAACCTTTGGGGTTAACTGCGCTCCATATCTGGCAATAAGGACACTGCACCGACTGGCAGACGACGTGGAGTCTTCGTCGCCAATAGCAGCAAATATACTACGAACCAGTATGTACGTCGACGACGTTCTGGCAGGGGGCATAGCATAGAGTCAGCCATTCACGCGCGCGATGAAATTACAAATGCGTTACAAACCGCCGGATTTTCCCTTAGAAAATGGACCTCGAATTGCAGCCGTATACCTAACGGAATACGTAAAACCCATTTATTAAACGAAGATTTTCTGGAATTCGAGGACGCAAGTACTGTCAAGACCCTAGGTATCAGATCTGGTTCTGGTAATATATTTTAATTTTACGATTACCAGCAGTAGAGGGGCCTTTTACTTCTTGTCCTGAGGCTGAAGGTCCACATGAAAAAAAAATCGAAAGGTCGAACTGTAACATTGGCCGGCCACATATTTGATTTAAACACTTTATTATAATGTGCTAGCGGAACACCAAGCTTAAAATTTGCATACCTCATAACGCTTGGGTCAGCATCAATTCGGCAAAGCTTATAACACAACAGTGAACTAGAATAAGCATCCGCTTGAGTATCCACATCAGCAATTATATCGTCAGATGTTACAATTACACCCAGCTGGGAATCAGCATTAGAGCCGATAATACGATGATTACGATGGGTGGCTTTTTTATGGCGCTTGTTAGAAACAATAGTCCACTGTACATCATCATCTTGCAATTGATCAGCTGTACTTTCTGCTTGAATATTGTCATCGTTAGCACCTGACGAATTGCCCACGGCAGAACCAGAAGCAGCGAAGTCAACACTAGTAGAAGCAGAACCAATAGCAGCGAGCTCAGAATTTTCAACAGTTGCACCAGTGTTAGTGCCAACAACAGCAGATATAAATTGTTCCAAATTAGGAAAGTTGTTTACACGGTACTTACCTCGGAAATTTCGTACTCGCACGTAAATAAAGGAAATACAGCGAATTAGTGAAACGTTATAAATTTGTTTATTAAATGAAAATGGGACTGAATAATTGGGATTAAGGTGGACGTGAATGGTAATGAATATGGCTTATCTTAATAAGTGGATATTATTGCTTACCTTCGGGGACTTGGCTGCAGGCGGGTTCTCGGACGTGCGTTCTAAAAAGAAGTGAAGTATTCTGAACAGTAAAAGTTAGTTCGAACCCAACTTCGAAGAAAAGCATTCGCTGTTATCCGGAGAGGGAAGAACTGTTACCGGTAAAGATAGATGAGTTGCCAATCACTAGGGTGTGCCGTAATATTTAGGCTTGTGGCCTAAACATGCCGGCCCCCCTTGCGGCGAGCAACTCCTGAACGCCCGTAACACATCCAGCAACCAAATCCCGCAGCAAAAATATAATTTTTGTACACGACAAATTGCTTATGCTAGCGTAAACTTAAAATTAGACGGTGGGCCAGCTCGCTTTCTCATCTACTTCTTCGGTTGGTCCCTGAGGGTGAAAAGAAGAGGTTAGTAGAAATAGGCGTGGGTTGATTTTAGTGCACGTATTTAAAGAAATGGAAAGCGGTTTAATGTTGGTGGGTTCTCGACACTACCAAGCCGAAGATGGTTGCTTGCGATAGTAGGCCGCCTACGGTTGACGGTGGAGTGCCGGCAACCATTATACTGGCGTATACATCAGCGCCCAACGTTAGCCGGACTGGTGAGGACCGGTGGAAGTCTGGATCCGCCAGTTTCATGAATTGAAATGGTGCGTCGACTGACGGATCCAGTGTTTTTGTCGGACTCAGCCGTGAATATTGTGCCACTACGGTGGCCTGGGTGGTCACTTCTCTGTTAACGCCGTACTTCCCGCGTAGAACCAGAGTGCACTTTGTCTGATACGACGTGCTGAGGCGCTCCAAACCTTGGTCCCTTGCGAGGTTGGCGTCGATAATAGAGTTCGGCGCGCATGGATCAATGAGGGCGCGAACGATGTAGCCTCCCTCCTGCTACGATTTGAACCATCGCTGTTGGAAAGAGCGCTACAAAGGCTCGTGTTATGGTGGTCGCGGATGGGGCCGCCAGGAGACGTCCGGTTCTAAAACCAGGCGGTATAGACTGGTGGCGAGCGAGGGTCGTAACCTTTGCGAGGGCGGTGACTGGCGCGCGTGCTTTATATGGGGCCGGTGAGCGTCGTGACGAGCGGGACGGACGCGGTTCCGCGTCGTCACGGCGCCCCCTGCTAGGACGGTGCGATGGGCCTAAATATTACAGCATACCCTAGTGATTGGCAACTCATTTATCTTTACCGGTAACAGTACTTCCCTCTCCGGATAACAGCGAATGCTTTTCTTCGAAGTTGGGTTCGAACTAACTTTTACTGTTCAGCATACTTCACTTCTTTTTAGAACGCACGTCCGACAACCCGCCTGCAGCCAAGTCACCGAAGGTAAGCAATAATATCCACTTATTAAGATAAGCCATATTCATTACCATTCACGTCCACCTTAATCCGAATTAGTTATTCAGTCCCATTTACTTTTAATAAATACATTTATAACGTTTCACTAATTCGCCATCTTTCCTTTATTTACGTGCGAGTACGAACTTTACGAGGTAAGTACCGCGTAAACATTGGTCCTTTCTCCCCAGGAATTTGAACCAGCACCTAAGCACAAAGTCGACTACAAAAACCACAAACCAAAATCATCAAATACATCATAATTTTGATAACATTGCGATCACATTTTGCAACTCCCCAGTCCGGTCGACCTGTGCTGTAATTCTCTCTCGGTAACCGCAATTTATGGGATGCGCCAACCTTTCTACTGGGTGGTGACAGACCATAGGTCGCTGGTTCATCCGGCTCGAAGGACCAATGTTTACGCGGTACTTACCTGGGAAAGTTCGTACTCGCACGTAAATAAAGGAAAGATAGCGAATTAGTGAAACGTTATAAATGTGTTTATTAAATGAAAATGGGACTGAATAATTGGGATTAAGGTGGACGTGAATGGTAATGAATATGGCTTATCTGAATAAGTGGATATTATTGCTTACCTTCGGTGACTTGGCTGCAGGCGGGTTCTCGGACGTGCGTTCTAAAAAGAAGTGAAGTATTCTGAGAAGTAAAAGTTAGTTCGAACCCATCTTCGAAGAAAACCATTCGCTGTTATCCGGAGAGGGAAGAACTGTTACCGGTAAAGATAGATGAGTTGCCAATCACTAGGGTGTGCCATAATATTTAGGCTTGTGGCCTAAACAAAAGTTGTTTACACAAAGATTTACGTGAAGGTTCGCAATGCTGGTGATGGATGGCGGCAATTGATCACCCACAAACCATTTAAACAAATATTTTCCATCTCTTTCCTCCCATCCATACTCAGTGGGCAATAACGTGGTAGGCTCGGTTAGATGAGGATGACTACAGAGATGAGCGATGTATGCCGTACATAAAAAATATTGTCGCAGTTCCGCTCTACAAGGCGTAAATAAAGAACCATCAATTTTTTCTAAGTTAAGTGGATTGCAGCCATCGTCATAGCCATATGTTTTATTGAATGTTACAACACGAGCGTTAACATGGCATCATCCATTCTTGTGAATGTATATAATTCGCAAACATAGCTTTCCACTGTTGTAAGCAATTCATCGAGGCTACAATTAGGAATTTGTGAAATGTTGCTGAATGCTTGTATGAACGTTGAAGACTTCCGGAGAATCTCGAAGAGTTTTTTCCCCTTAGTAAAATGCCGAATTAAAATCGCAGGCCGTAAAGGCAGGAAATGCTGATAATGTAGAACTCAAATTTGGACCCAATGATTCGTACAACTTGGTGACATCGATAAGTTTTTGGTTATTTCCGGTTCCAACATGCATCGATATTTGTACGTTCTTCTCGAAGATATTCATATTTCCCGGCATAATGATTAAAATATCTGTATCAGAGCAGCGTATTGTAACTTGAGTATCAGAATTTAAGTGGCAGACATGAAAAATTATTTTAGTATCCGCTTCTTCGTGACCTACACATGTCAACAATGGCTGTAATGCTCGTTGTACTTTATCTCGATTAGCCTCATGTTTAAAGCATTCCAGATAATTGACAATAATTGTTTTTTCTCCGATCCACGGTGCCATGCAATCATTTCCCCAATCTTCAATAAGAAACTCGATAAGTGCTTTTTTGAAATAGATGTTTTTTTAATGCATCTGCAAAATTTTATGGACGTATTTCATCTGGTCCATTTATTTGGAAATGTTTTCAGATCCTATTTCTTAATGAATGTTCATAGTCTTAGTCTTAGATGTTAATATATAGCGATCGAATGTAATTATCACAGTTTTGGCATTATTTGGGGTAAAGAATTGCATCAGCTTTTGGGAAATTTTACTTATCAATCTACCTAAATGCTTGCGGTTACATGTGTACAAACAATTTGTTGCGCTTGCATAAAGTGATAATTACAACCTAACTACTTAAAGGGCAATGTACACCGAAATTGAAGGAAACACCTTAAAGTCGTTTAAACAATTTTTGTTTTATTGCTTTTGTCAAAAATTCGCAAAACAATTGCGTTCTTTGTAGTTTCCATAGAGGTATGACCGCTACCGCATACCTACACATTGACACCCAGGCGCGATGGTATAAAACCGCAAATTTGGAAGTGCGCAGTAGGTACTCTCTTTTTTTTCATGAAAGGCGTCGTTGGAATTTTCCAGCGATTAAAGAGACATATCGATCAATGTGACCTTGGGCACGAAGATAATAACCAAGCCGTTACGCCCATGTTTTGATGTACACCAAAGCATTGCAAAATAAAAGAAGCGCTGATATACATATGGGTCATATTAAAACAAATCGAACCATTGAAAATATTTTGTTCGAAAAGGCCCACTGCTCATAAAAAAAGTAAATTGAGCTTTTAGTTAATTTGATGCAGAGCCATCCAGGAATTGCCCAAGGGTTCCATAAGGGCAAGAAAGAGGTTATAAATAAAAATTTTCGACATTTTGAATGGGTATCATTGAATTTCATTTGGATGGAGCCTTCTGGAGTTCGATGTGGTGTCATTAGCCATGGTTCCAAAGGGTACCCAGCATCTCCTAATTGATAAAGTTTTATGTATATAATTGTTTTCAAAACAATTAATTGCTTTCAAAACAAATATTTCAAAAATATAAAAGAGAAAAACAAAAAAAGTGGCTGCAAATTTACAATTTCAAATGTATTGAAGTCACCGCTACTTGCATGCAAGTTTACAGAAAAGCGGTGCTGCTAATGACGGTGAGCATAGCTACCGCTATATAGCGAACGTTACATAGCGGCACCGCTTTTCGAGGAAACCAAGCCTTTACATTCCAAATAAACGAGTCATGGGAAGCATCGACGTACCGAATCTTGAGCTCAGCGTCACACATCTGTGAATAAAAAAAGACGTGAGTACCAACCAAGTACTCGTGATGTTTGATATTTAAACACCAAAATTACCTCAAAATTATTTCAAAATTACCTTAAAATTACCTCAAAATTATCCCGAAATGACCTTAAAATTATCCCACAATGGCCTTAAAATTATCCCAAAATGACCTCAAAATTATCGCAAAATGACCTCAAAATTTTCCCAAAATGACCTCAACATGATCCCGAAATGACCTTAAAATGACCTCAAAATTATCCAAAAATTACCTTAAAATTATCCCAAAATGACCTCAAAAATATTCCAAAATGACCTTAAAATTATCCCAAAATGACCTCAAAATGACCCCAAAATTATCCCAAAATAATCCCAAAATTACCTCAAAATGACATTAAGTACTCTTAAATGCTTACCAGCATCACATTCAAGCTGTAGTAACCGTTTCTATTGTTGTACAGGTGCTTATTTTCAGATGGTGCAATGATACGAACATGCGTTCCATCAATTAACCCGATGACACTAGGAATGCCATAGTTCGCGTATAACGCCGTTGAAATGCGTCTCTTTTCATCAGTGCTCATTCACGCATTTATCCATGTTTCTCAGTTTCAGTTTCAAAAACTTCTACGTGTTCTTCCAATACTTTGCTGAAGGTGGGCTGGGCTAGAGCAACGTCGACGTCTTTTCCAACTCCTGTTTGGTACCCACCTTCAGCAAAGAATCTTAAGGCTGTACTCAGTTTTATAACCGGCGAAACTGCAAACTGTTTTTTGCGTTGCTGTGTGTGTACTGCAAGGACTTATTTATAATAAATTAAATTGTTTAGAATTTGTGTGAAAAAAGATAAAAATAAAATAAATGTATAACATTGCCTTCCACATGGCAGTAGAGGAATCTTTTGAAGAGGCAGAGGAACCCCAAAGCCGC